>JAQMCX010000037.1:2364204-2475314 GCA_029814765.1 Acanthurus leucopareius | reverse complement strand
CCCCCCCCCCCCCCCCCCCCCCCCCCCCCCCCCCCCCCCCCCCCCCCCCCCCCCCCCCCCCCCCCCCCCCCACACCAAACGGCCTCTTCGCCGCCATCTGATTAATTAAGACTTGAAAGGGGCCCAGTGGCAGCAGGGTTTTAATTGTGGTAATTGGGGTTAATAAGGTGCCATTACATGCGCTGATCACAAGTATTGTTTCATCCAGACGGGCAAATTGAGCGGGGTTAAACACTGATGGTAGAAGGGATGGGAGGAAAAAAGGGGGAAAGAGGTGGTGAGGGGGGGAGGAGAGGGGAGGAGGACTTGGCAGTCATACATGCCACTTGTTTCTGCATGTTAACACCATGTAGCCCCTGTCGGGGAGCTGAAAGGCTAATATAGTGGAAACTAGCGGAGTAGGTTTTGGCTAATCAGCAAACCTGTCGCTGGTTTTTTTCAATTTTGGAATTACAGCTTCTGTGTTGCAGAGTTTGACCCAACACATTAAAATATGCAGATTAATTACATTTCAGAATGGCATGTTTTGCTAAAACATCTCGCTACCAGCTGTGTCACATCATCGCGAGCTGCAGCAGCATCACACTGTCGGCTTGCAAACACACATTCACTGAACTGACTTAAAATTAAACAATTTATGCAAAACACACACTGGCATTTAAGCAATGCTGATATTTATGGCTTGTATAGTTTAAATGTCCCCAATGCGTACATTTTTATTTAATATTTTCTATTTTATGTAAGTAACTTTTTGTATGTAATTTTTCTAATACTGCACTATTTGATAGCGTTGAGATTTGATACACATCTCTTGTTTGCTCACACTGCACATAACTGTGAGGGCAAACTTTTTTAAAAGCTACAAATAAATATATTTTTTCAATGTTCTTGCTAACAATAGTTAAGTTGCATGACCTCTGTGCCCTTTAAACTGGCAACCTTTTCTCAGAACCTCAATAAACTCACTTTTTTTTTTACTTGTGGGTTAAGCCTCCAAAAAATCAATCACAGTGTTGTCGCTGGTTGCATCTCAAGGGGACCTTCATGCATGTCACCATTTCTCTCTCTCATGCTGCTGTCCAACAAAGCCCTGAATTGCCTTAAACTTATATGCAAAAACGCATTCTTGCCGTTGGACTGTTGTTGTTGTACCTTGGTGCACTGGTTGACCCTTCAAATGTCATTCGTTTAATCTTTCATACAACAACTGCTACAATCCTTGAATGATTTTACCATCAGCTTGAACAGAGTCACAAACATTCCCAGACATTAAACCACAGAGTTGCCACAGAGGGAAAACAAAGATGCATGACGGATCGAAATGAGGCAGTTTTTCACCCATTTTCAAACTATTTTGTGGTTCCAATATGTAACTTGCAAATTAAGATGTGGAGAAAATCCATTCTACTCTTCTTTCAACAGGTGCGTACTTCTGTCTCTGATTCAAAGTGTTAACAGTCAGGGCTTTTTGAGAACTTTCGAGACTGGAAAGCACAAACTTATTGTCTCCGGTTTGCCATCAATCAACTGTAGACTTTTTCCTGTAAGTCCACTTAAAAGCTAACAATTTAGAGCTACACGTACTGGTCTCCGTTAATCATTTCTAACAAAGGAATAAAGAGGACAAAGTTCAGTTGTGACAGATGACAAAGTGCAAAAAAGTACACGCCGATCTTGCAATATTTGACATTAGTGATGTATTGTTTGTTTTACAGATTTGTTCTAAAATAATATGCCTCTAAGATTAAACATCCTTGGAAATTGATGAGATGTTAACTTTGTTTTTTTTTTCTTCTTCTGTTGGAAAGTTTTGTACATCATGAATCTCTCTATGAAAACAATGAAGTGCATTATATCCCACCTCCTCCCACCATGGCGAGTCATTTTGGGTGTGCCTGAGTGATTTGAGCTAACTTGGCAAAGCTCTGTGGAGTGTGTCTTCTTTACCTGCTGACAGCTCACAAAGAGAGAGAGAGAGAGAGAGAGAGAGAGAGAGAGAGAGAGAGAGAAAGAGATGGAGAGAGAGAGAGAGAGAGAGAGAGAAGGAGGGAGAAAGAAAGTGAGGAGACGGATCATCCCTTGTGGTGTTGTGCTGTCCTGTGGTCTACCTTCCTGTCAGGTTGCCCACCGGAGAGACAAGAACGCCAGGCCAATTAATCAAAGTCAGATGTGGCTGGATGCCTGGAGTCACTCATGATCCCTGTCCTGCCCCCCCCCCCCTCCAGCCCCCCAAAACACCCAGCAATGCGCACACCTACCCACAGACACAGACACACACACACAAACACACAGCGCATACAGACTCCCTCTCCCTTTCTTCTTCTCTTATGCTATTTCTTTACCCGTCTGTCTTTTACTCAGACCCTCATGGATGCACACACACTTGTAAATGCAGAGAGAATTGCCCACAGTCTCACCAGCTTCAGCCACACACACACACACACACACACGCACACACACACACACACACACACACACACACACACAAACCAATGCACGCAGTATCTTTAAAGCATGACACACAAATATTGCATTATGCATTTGGGTATCTTCAGTGCCTGCTGTTTCTATACTGACAACAAACTCAAGCAATAACCTTTTAACAGACCCTAAAAGTAGTAAAAAGTCCTCACTTTTTACTGTCTTTGTATTGTGGTATACAGCAGGTCTTATATGTATGAAAGTTTAAAAACACACACACACTCCCTCCCATCCTCATCAAGTTAAAAATAGGTGAGACTCTGGTGTTTTCTTTCCAACGAGGTGTAAAACAGTGTGAACCTTCTTCCCCTGTGACCTCAAAAACCCAGAGATCATCTCCCTCACTTCTCCTTGAAGAGTTGGGGGAAATGGCAGATGCAGAGGCACCTCATTGTCTCCTGATGTCTTGTGAGACACAGTGCTCACCTCCACACTTTCTTTTTTATCATTTACACAACTGTTAATTCTGCGTCTTCACACTCTTCCAAAACGTGTCAATTTTAAAAAAGTTATGCTTCTTTTGTGGGTAAAGATGCATTTGGGGAATTGAATCACATTAATTACACTATTTTTTATTCTTAATGTATATACACTTTTCCCACAAAGTTATGATTCCCTGTGATCCTAAATATGATAGATAACCTGAGGTGCTTATTGGCAAATGTGCATCTCATGCAATAAACAAACTGTTGGACCTGTCAACATGCTCTCACTCTGGACCCACAGACCACAGGACCTCTAATGCAGCACGTGATGCTCTATGAATGTAATGAGAAAAACTAGATACATCATTTTTTATCATAGGTCACTGAGGTGGTGGGAAGTGTTTCAATAAACACAGCTGTGGTTGATATTTCCTGCTATAAAAATAACAAATTTAAGCTGTCCAAAGAAGGACGCAGAGATGCATTTAAGTGAAGGTACTGCAGCAGGGAGGAGTCCTTACATGCACTGACAATGAACTATCGCTCATTTCTTCTTCCATGCAAGATGGATAAATCAATAAAGCTGCACTGATTGTACCACCAGGTCATTTGACGTGTTTAATTATAAGAGTGTGCAGTTTGATTGTCAGGATAGCCTGTGTGATGTCGGATTGAATATATATAAACTTATATTCTTGAAAATGTGACAGCCCTACCTGCTGAAAAGTTTACTTTAAGCACATTTTTCCTTCAGATGAAAAGTTTTGACAACAAGAGGCAGATTGTTTGTTGCCCTGTATAATCACTCAAAGAGCTGAAATGCCTGTAAAAAGAGTTGTAAAACTCCACTTCTAACCTTAGGCCCAAGACATATCAACCACCCTGTAGATAAACTGCTGTATGACATGGTATGACTTGAGGAAGTTAGTGATTATAGACTCAAAAGAAATAAATTACATCTGATTTAAAGGGTCATTCAGAAAAAAGAGAGCTCTGGCTGGGGAGCTTTTTCATATGCAACATGACATTCAGTGCAATCAAACTGATGTGCAGAAGGTTAAAGGTAAGTGAGCACAGACTTCACAGGACTTCCCTGAATCTCCAACCAGCTTCCTACTTTTCTTTCCCTCTTTTCTCCCTTTCTTACACCTGCTTTTCCTACTTTCTCTCCTTTACTCACTCCTCCTCCCTTGACGTCGGAGCCAGATGAAGCGCTAATGGAGTCTACAGGGAGCCAGCATTTACCACATCTGAAGCGAACAGGCAGGTCTCTTCTGCTTTCTGTCCCACTGAGGGCCTCTCTCTCTCTCTCTCTCTCTTTTCTGTCTTTCCCTCTATGCTCTTCTCTATTACGACCATTTCCGACGGCTTCATCCGCCTATAAAAGCTCACAACGCCGCATCGTCTGCCCCGGTGAGCCATGCTAGCCAAGCCTTCAGTGTTCTTCTGCCTTTCTTTGATGTGTGCCAATGTTCAACAAGCTCCCTTCTTTTGTCAAGGCACTTCCCAGACAAGTGATTTAGACGGAGATAACAGCTCACGCCAGGCTGGTGCGGGCTACATTCCTAAGTGGTTGTGGGGGGAAAAAAAAAATGGCAGAAACAGTAAGAAGAAAAACCCCATCGGCTGTGACAGGATTGCATGATCCTCCACAACGGAGCCGCTGGCGTGTTAGTGCGCCTTCTCCGTTGGCCTCTGTATCATCACAGTCAACTCCTGTTGCAGTCCGCAGGGGGTGAAGAGCACACAACTTTTCTGGATTCTCCTCTCCCCCTCCGCTCCTCCTCCCCCCCTCCCTCAACTAGCCAGTGGTGCAGAACAATTGCAAGCGAATCTGACGGCGACCTACTCTAGATAGAGTGGGGCTGTGCAAAATAGACAATGACCTTTAAAAGACAATATGCTAATAAATAGCCGTGGCGAGGGCCTCGGCACTCCACACAAAGGGACCTTGGGAAACCGGCAGAGTTTTAATCAGGTGCAGCTCTTTTAAAAAGAGCCCGTGGCCACATAATTGATCCCAAAAGGTAGGTCCCGACGCAGAACCTTGGGATGCCATTCCGTTACTATAAAGAACTAATAGCACTCTTTGTTTTGCTCTCCGGGAGGATGGGGGAGATTTAAATCTATTGTATATTCTTGTGCTACAAAGGCCACAAATGGTAAGCATTTTAATGATGAAAATGTTTTGATGTTTTACACCTACTGAATATGGAAGAAGGACGGGTGTGTTTTGGCCCTCCAGTGACGATGCATAGGCAAACAGCCTGGCCAAGATAAAAAGGCAAAGCGGTGGAAAAAAAGTCACTGAATCAGTGTTATTACTGATTCAGCTGGGAAGAATCGTGTGTGTGCATCTGTGTGTGTGTGTGTGTATTTCAGAGGTGGGGGGGGGCAGGTTCTTAACTTTTACACCAAAAGTGCCCTCCTTGGCTAAATCTGCTACTATTGCTGCTTCAGCCATTTTGCCTGCAGTTGTGAGAATAAGCCACTGTATTTGAATTCCATCAGCATCTCTGTCACTTCTATAGTGGAATATGCACAAATGCATGCATTCACACCCACACTGACACACACACACACACTGACACACACACACAATGTTTTAAACGACTACAGACTCCACTGTTAGGATACAATATCACTCCACAGGTTAAAGACAAAACCAAATGATTGCCCATCACTCCTACATTACACACCAACATAAAACAGCCTTGAGAAAGAAGACTAGTTATCCCTAAAACAATTAATCTCCTCCTTTCCTTATGAGTGCTGCCATTGATTTAGCGATAAAGATGAGATAAATGAGCGTGGAGCCTGCCAGTGGTTTCAGTGGCTGCCAAAATGCTGTTCCTGACTACAGTTAGTCAAAGCTTTTGTCTGCACCGCAATGTAAACACAAGTGAAGCCTTGGCAGGGGAAAACACATCTTAGCTAAACTGTGGTTTACACTGATTACAGGCTTGCAGATGCTGCAGATTCTGTCGGAGAAAAAAACATTACGAGAGCATGGATCCTCCGACCTCCAGCTGTCAGGTGAAACCGCGGCAGCCTGCTGCTGGCACTGCTGGCTCTGGTAGTATTGGCTCTGCTGCAAAGTGAGCTCCGACATAAAGCCGGGATCTGTTGTTTATGTAAGCGTACCACCGCAGTTTCTATGCTCAGTTAAAGCTTTTTGAGATGAAACTCCAAACAAAAGTGGTTCTGGAGTTTTGATATTGTCTGCTTTGGTGGTAAAGGACAAAAACTTCCTTGTCTGAATATTGCACAAGACTAAAAAAAAAAAAAGGGTTAGTGTGGTTTGAAAAGTCTGCCCTCTTGTAACTCAGAGAGAGATCTCTGGAAAATGAATCAGGTAATTGCATTAAGCTTTCCAGTGCCGTAAAGAGATCATCTTTCCCAGCTGGGTAAACGCATCACACGCAACACAAACATCAACTTAAATGTGAAATATTACACCGATCCAAGCGCGATACACCAATTTATTCGTTGCAAGTGCAGCATAAACACTGAGGAAAGAGCAGAGCGAGAAATCAAAAATATTTTTGCAGTGGCGCTCTCTGAATAGCGAGAACGAAGCCAACGCTGGAAAGGATAAACTCAAAACATCACTTTCTTCGATTTTTGAATAACAGTTGAATCAAATCAAATTACCTTCTCCAAGTAAAGCAAAAAAGACGAAGGCATGCCTCAGCATAATTCATCACACTTGAATAAGTGATGTAAAGCTTAATAAATATCACATACCAAACATTTTGTACCAGGTCGACAACTAAATGTTCCCTAATTGCCACAGGATTAATGAACAATATAGTCACTCTTGCAATTTTCAAATTACTAACGTTCCCTTTAATTGTCAGATTGAAAATCCAAGGACAGAGCCCTTTTACAATGCCTCCATCATGCTAACATAGCGCCTTGCCTCCAAACCATCCCATAAAATCCCATCGCTGCACTTAATTGTTCAATATGAAGCCAAAGCATCTGAGGTAATTCAAATGTCTTTCTCCGATGAATATGTGCAATTGTCCTCTTTCCCTATTCTAATTTAATGCCATCTGGGGAAGGTGATTGGCTCTGTGTTGCCATTGCTGCCAACCGGGGTCAGCCTAACCATCAAGCGCTGTAATTGAGTAGTTAGTGGCAATTTTCTCCCCTAATTTCCATCTGCGAAATCCAGGCCTGGCATGGCAAATAGCACATTACACAGGCGTGATTGTGGCAAAGTGTAATAACATCGTTTCCACAGTTTGAAAACTTCCCCCGAACAAATGAGAATCACGGCCGTACATGTCATTTCAAAAAAACTCCTTTCCTTTGCCCTCCCCCTCCCCCTCCCTGCACTCATCCTTGATCACACGCATGCAAACATGTAAGGAAAACACACACACACACACACGCTGGGTTGAGACGCGGTGCAGAATAAAGAATGCCATGACGTCCCATTAACATATAGATAATTAGCTGCTCCAACCGCCGCCCTCCCTTCAACACCCTAATCCCCTGACAAAGCCTTTGACTACCACTATCACAAACAGCATGTTGACGCCGACGCAGCTCTTAGGAGGCCATCTTGTTTGGCTTATTCACCATGACACGCTTCTATCAGAGGAAGATGAAGGAGGTGATGATTTATGAGGGTGTAATCCATAACCAATGCCATTCCTTGTGTATTTTCTGGGAGAAAAAGCCGGGGTGGAGTTGTAAACTAATGGACCGGCAGGTTTGAACACTGCGACTTGATAACTTCGCCCGGGGAGATTTATGGCGATCGTAAAGCCGCGTCAGGGACAAAGAAGAGTTGAAATGTGAGTCGGACTACTAATGGCGAGGTTATCACACGGAATTTTACTCAATGCCAAACACATGCAAGCACACACAAAGGAGTTTATATTCCCCTTTCATCATGTAGATGTGAATGCTTTATTCAAACTCTAATGATCTTTATTCGGAAATGTGAAGGGGATGATTTTAAGAAAATGTTATTTGGAGTCATACATTAAGCACTGTCGACTTGAGACACGATTTTCCCAGCCACATAAATTCGATTTTATAACTCTAGAAGGAAAGACTCCCTGCTTTTCCCTCATCTCCTCTCTTCCCTTCCTTTTTTTTTCCAACATTTTGTAATTACTTTGACGCACTACATCAAAAGCGAAGTAATAATAGTTGTAATTTAATCTATTCACACAAGTCATTTTCATAAACTCCTGCCTCTCCCTGCTTAATGTGCGTTTCATTCATTATTGATCACGCACTGATGATGTGGTAATGACAACGGCATTGTTTTTTTCCACTCTCTTTTTTTTCTTCTTTTCTTTAAATGTAGACCTTGTGATTCAGGGTTTTCATTACGGGCGGCACACCGGGCCGCTGGATTATCAAGGGCAAACAAAAGATAATTAACATTGGGAGGAATGCGGTACAGTCAACCCCCACCCTGACTACCACCACCAGCACCAATCCCACCTCCCCCTGTTTGACACCATCCTTGCACAAAGTGATCTCAGAGTTCACTACCATCCTGTGTTCTTTGCACACACGGTGTAGCTCACCTTCAGTCAAACAGCATAATTACTGAGCGACTCTGTGCTCATTTCTCTCCTTTCATTTTCATCTCTCCATCGCCTCATCTTTCTCTCCGCCTTTCTCTGCTCTTTGTGAATGGAGATCAAAATTGTAAGATTGGGGACAGGTCAGCGTCTTCAGGTCAAAGATGTTCGTAATGGAAGACAAGGATTTTATTGCACATTGTAATACATCAGTAAAACACAAACTGCTCTTATTCTATGTACATTTTAAGCAGTTTGTTGATGGTTTGCAGTATGTTTGTAGATCACAAACAGATAACTAGTAAGAGCAGTAGGAAGGAGTAATAAATGATCTTTTCAATAATGAGCAAAGAAAGAGAAAAGAGTGAAGACGAGAGAAAACGTACATTGTGTTTTTGCTTTTCTCATACCTGTAAATGTATTAAGCTTTGGAAGACACATTATAATACATTGTGCACCTCAACTTACTGACTGCAGAAATGAATGCGGGGGGGGGGTGGTGGGCATATAAAAGTAATTGCGTGCCTGCATTCATCCAATTCTAACTCTTATGAATGTCCAAGCAAAGTACTGTGTGAACATTTTTTTAAGTTTTCAAGCATTTCTGAGCTCTGCAGGTACAACCTTAACTGTCCATTAGGAGAAAGTCGCACTTGCAGTCCAGTTCATCCATTCATCCATCCGTCCGTCCATCCGTCCACCGCTTTATCTATCGACCTGTCTTCCTGTCTCCTCACCTCACTCACTCCTTCCTGCCACGCGACCAAAGACCACAGTAGTCTGTGACTGACTCCTCCGAGTGAAAGCCAAGGATTTTTATTAAGGAGTAGGGACAGCATTCATTTTTTAAAACCTCCTCAATAAAATATCATACGGTCGCTCCACATTCCTCAGAATTATAATGACATGAATATTTAAATTTAAATGCATTCCGAGCACGCCGGTTTTCTCTTCTTCACGACGGCATCAGATCTCATTTTCTACTTAAGCTCCTCCATCATGTTTATGCATATCCACATGCATGATACATATCTAGTTTTTTTTTTTTTTAAAGCTCCTTAATGCAGGCCTGATAATTTTGCTTGACTTTAATGGGGAATGACTCCTCATTGGCAAGCTTTTCTCTTTAAGACAAAAATAAAAAATATGATCAAATGCCCCTTTCATGTGGAACAGAGGCTGTTTTTGAAACTTCTTACTCCCTCTCTCCCTCTGTTGCCTCGGCTGCGAGTAAATAGATCAAAAAAGGAGGCGCAACTTTATATTCTAGTTTTGAAGCATTCTGTAATTGGACACATTTAATTGATATCCCTCAAGCCCATAATTATAATGT
Organism: Acanthurus leucopareius; assembly: GCA_029814765.1. Lineage (NCBI taxonomy): Eukaryota > Metazoa > Chordata > Actinopteri > Acanthuriformes > Acanthuridae > Acanthurus > Acanthurus leucopareius. The sequence continues at coordinate 2,465,523 of JAQMCX010000037.1, read as the reverse complement.
GAAAAAGAAAGAGGGGGAAACACAGTTCTCTATCATAGAAATTCTATTTTACTTTTTTAAAATGAATGAATACTTGATGAAAAAATGTGTCAGAAATGGAGGAAAAATGAAGTTTGATGCATTTTAACTCAAGAATGGCAAGTATTGATTGATAATTTCGGTGTGTGTCGTTATGTTCGATAACGGCAGTCCTTGAGGCTGGAATGGACCCTTGTGAGTTTCGCTCTCCGGGAGCTCGTACTCTCTGATCTCTCCTCCTCCCTGACAAGGAGCTATCACTTCCTTCCCCTGATGGAGAGGGAATGGTGCGCAGATAAGAATTTGTCATCTGCAGTATGTGTCTCTTCTGCCACACTGCAGATGACTCGGTTGGACTCCAAGAGATGGTTAATTGGAGGAGACATTAAAAACTCACTACTGTCAATCTGTATCTCCTGTTCCTACAGATAGGAGCCGTTCCTGGATCTTAGGATGGATGCTGGCGATGCACATCTGCAACGAATGCTGGTATTTACTCTGTGACTAGAGTCACATCCATTTTGGATCTCTTGAGACAAAGTGAGTTTGTATTCATCCTGAATATCTTATAATCAAGTATGGGCTGTGTATAAAAAAACGATGAAATCAACACATTTCAATCTTTGCTGAGCTCATTCAAAGGAGGTCAGTTATAGTTGCCACTCTACAGTATGAATAAACAAGGAATGTAAGATTGAAAATCATTTGTTTTCCTGTTGGCAACCTGTTGCGCAAAAGAGATCCTGGTCTCAAGAAGGTCTCTGAGTGGTTGGATCTCACTCCGTTGCCAGAACTGTGGCACTTGACATGAGATAAGTAGAAATGGTGAGGCTAAAATTAAGGACACAGCGCCTTTGACTGCAGGCATCAGAGCTGTCACACGAATGCAAGAGCCAAAATGGCCGAATGTGCCAATATGAACAAACGTGTTAGGTCTTAATTTACACTGTTCTCCTAAATGGAGACTTATCTCTTTCCCTCTCCATTTATGTAGAGTTGATGCTACAAAATGACAAGTGACCGAGGTGAAACACCGAGAAAAGGACAGTCAACTCCATAATCACTCCACTGTGCTCTTTATCTGTCAGTGTGTCATGAACAAGAGGGAGAAATTTTCATCTGGGGCGACAGAAATGACACTGTTTTTTTTTTTTTTTCCAATTCCTCTGCAGGTGCAGTGATACCAGGCCTTCTATAGGGAGCTGTGCGTGATGACAAGAGGCTAAAGAGGGCTGAGCACGACCAAAGAGACAAGATCAATTTCCGTCCTCTTGATCCCGTGACCCCAGAGCCCGGGGAGAGTCTCTCAGGGAGTCCCAGCCGAGTGTGCTGAGGCTGGGCGACTTTGAAGTCGGGTCGGGGAGGCTGGGAGGTTGGTACTGTAGATCTGGCTGAGGACTGGAAAATAACTGCTGTGTATGTGTGTGTGTGTGTGTGTATATGTGTGTGCACCCCTCGGTGTGTGTTTGTGCCTGTGGAGAGGAATGGGAGGGTTTGAGGTAAATGACAGTAACATGGTCACATCCTTGGATGAAAATGGGGAGACGGAGGCAGATGGGGGTACTTGGCATTTCCTGCTCCGACAAGGCCGGCTTGTTTGTTGGTGCCTAATGAGCTCTCGGACTACTTTAATGAGAGAGACTGAATCCATTATCATCATCATTTCAAAAGGAGGCCCCGGCTCTAAACAGCTCCCCACATTAGCAGGACTTACCCTTGTTGCGCCATTTGATCAGCAAAGGCAGCAGGGGATGTGACGCACACAGACACAAACCCTTGCTTGTTAACACTACACACACTTTATGCAGTCTTGATGTGAACACATGCATGCAGATACACATAAATTACCCAAATGGCAGGTAGATGGAGAGTATTAATTCACAAACAGTCATGATAACCATTCATTTGCTATCATTTCTAGCAAAGAAATCAGTGATGGCCTTGGAGAGGAGAAAGGGGGAACTTTGAAGTAGAACTATGATATGAACTAACATGCTGGATAAAGGACAGAAAGGGATGGAGAGACAAAGTGAAGCTATAGTATAAGAGCAAAATAGGGCACTCTCGAGGAGCAGAGAGAGAAAAAAAAAATGTGATTCATAAATAAACACAGACTTCATAGTGATATAATGGCATGCCAGCAAAGAGGGACAGATTCCATTTTCATCTCCTTCACCACCTTTTCCAGTGACATCAAAGGACCAATTAAGGTCCCAGTGAAGCGGGCCGTCAAGGCTGCAGTGGAGGTCTTGTCAGCGTTAGCCTGCCCTCAGCACTCGCCGTCTCCGTCTCAACCTCAGACTGCTGACACTAGTGACAAGGACCCCTTACTGAACCTGCCCGCCCTCCTGCCTGTCTGCCCGCCTCAATTCTGCTCACCCAATATATGCATTTCCTTCTCTTATTTGCTAGCTTATTTCCGTGTTTGTCTCTTGCTTTCTTTTCGCCACCTGCACCTCCCTCTTAAAAGTTTTCTCCCACCGTCTTTTTATCTCTCTGTGTCAATTTCTCTCTGTTAAATGCTTTTAATTTATCTGTTGCACAGCGCCACCCCTCAGTGGAACAGAACAAGGACTAGCTTTCTCAGAAATGAGCATCAGTGTAGTAGAAGAGGAAACACTCCCCCTCTCTCTCTCTCTCTTTCTCTCTCTCTCTCTCTCTCTCTCTCACAGTTTGATAACTTCTTCGTTGTACTATTCACCCTCCCATGTCCTCCTCATGTATCTTTGGAATTACTGAAATGTTAACGTGCCTTTGCTGCCTTTGATATTTAAGACAAAAGGGTACAGATGTGCAGGCTGCACGCACACAGACGCAGGGCCAACTGGAAATGGGAAAGGAGCTTTAATCTCACTCTTTGTCATGCTCCAAAGAGTTCCTCCTCCCTGTGTATTTTTCTGAATCTCTTTGGTTCATCCTTCGCCTACCTCTCTGCCCTTTTCCGTTCGCAATTCCCGCATTCATAATGGCACAGCGCTGCGCTGCACCGAGGGGTGGGCAACAATTAATGAGTGGCTGTTTTCGATCCACTGCTCACATTGTGGTTGCCACAATTGATTGCATCTCTGAAACAAAAAAAAACCCCATACCAGGAGCTGTTATATTTCTGTGACAGAGGAAGGAAGCACAAAAGAGAGACTTGCGTGGAAAGATTAACAATTTTAACACTCGGAGATTAAACAACAGACCCCTAGCGTCAGAGATATGGCTGCGGGATTCGTGTCTTTGGCCTTTCTTGTGTGATAATTTCGGTTCAACTTACAGATTTTTTTTTATTTGTTAAAGAAGCTATCAAAGTCTTTACCTTCTTTCAAGAGGAGCGAGCAAGCTAACAGGACGCTTCTGACACACATCCGGCAGCCTAATACTGATGCACCATAGTATCTGACATCATTGTATCATTGTCAATTGCCTGGCATAGTTCCACCCTCAGGACAACAATGATACCATGGCACAAAGGCGGCTGTGCTCGTCTCTCTCCCCCCTCTTCCTATCTCTTCTAGTGATTCAACCCCTCCCTCCCTCCCTCCCTCTCTCCCTCCCTTTGGTATCTTTCTAGTGCAGTGGCCCCCGTTTACCACCATAACCCAAATTAGCTGGGCAGGCGTTATCCTTTCCATCGCTCTGCGCCGTTAGGAAAGGGGTGGTGGTGGTAGTAGTGATGGTGGTGGCGGTGGTGGTGGAGGGGGTGGGTTTGTATGGCAGAATTTCCTTTCTGCCTCTGTGACAGCGGTATCTGACAGCGTTTTACATCTCCCCTGCTCTCCCCTCACTACACTCCACTGTCAGACAAAGAAATTAATACCCCCAGTGACTGTGTTTTAATTAAGCAATTTCATGCAAATTACACATTTTAGATTGTCAAATAATATACTGCGCAAAATTGTAGGCAGGCTGATCTGATATGCATGGAGTGTTATTCTTCCAGGCACTGTGCATACATGGAAAATGAACAAAAATGCTAATTTCTAATCTATTATGCAAACAGTGGAGATACTTACATAGATTTGCACGCCTTTCTCGGATAAATACGGCTCTTGAATTCTATGTATAGAATGACTGGGTTTCTTAAGCAGTCTGCCATTGTTATTTATCTTATTTTGTCTTTATTTTAATCGTGTCTCTTTTTGCTTTCCAAGCAATGTATACTAATATTCTCAATCCTTCCAAGCTCTAGACGACGCTGCGGGGTTACATAAATAAATAGATATTGAACGAAATCCGTGAAGTTTATCATTAAACACTGTTTCCAGATCTCATTGACAATGAATAATTAAGAGAGAACTGTCTGACAATCGAAGAACAACTTGACATACAGTGGTTAAAAAATCTTATTTGAATATTCTCTGTCCTAATACAGTCTAATGAAACATGGAGCCCTAACTAATATTAGTAATCCACACTACTCTCCATCTTTTCCCATTAGCACATTCAACTTATTTGGAATTCATTATAATCCACAAGCCTTTTAGTACACTGGAATCAGTAATGATGACAAAATGAATATAACATTATACTTTATTATAGTCGACTTGATTTAATCTGGGGTTGCTGCTGTATGAGAGTCCTCAGAAATACCCCTCTTGAAAACCATGGGTGTCAAAAGTCAGCGTGCGCAGGTATCGGGCGAAAAAGCAATCCTTATTAACTGAAAGCTTGAGGAGGGGTCTTGCTGTTTCTTTGTGATTCAAATTCATTTAATCAAAGGTTTGTTTCTATATGCTGCCACTTAATAGTGTATATTACTGCATACAATGAGACTCCAATGAATTGCAATCCATCCAGCGCCTCGTTCCATTTTCTTCAGAGGAGAAAAAATAGTAGGATAAGAGCAGGAGAAGGCGAGAGTAATGGTAGGTTGTGGGAGAGTTGTTGACGTGCTCCCTGCATATTCAGAACAAACGTGCCTTTCAATGGTCGCAGATTCACACAATAACCAAGACTTCTTTTTCATCCTGTGGTATAATGAAAATCTGGATGAACAATAGAGAAACATGTTCACCACGCATTCTAAAACATTGTGGGGCAATTAAGGGAGCTCTGAATATTCCTGCTCGACGTGACGCTGCTCACGGGGCCCTCGACTGTGCGCTCCCGCTGTGTGGCCCTTTTCACATCGTACCTCTCATCTCACTGAAGTAAACTCAGGTCCGGGCCACCGGAAACCACGGCCACAAAAAAACGGCTTCTTGAACTCCCGCGAGCTTCATCTAAGACACAGTATGGTGGCTTGAGGCCGTGGTGAAGGTGGTGAAGGCGAGAGAGGATTGAGGGAGGGAGGGGGGGGCAGATGGCTTAGAAAGAGATGGAGATGAAAGAATGAAGGAGAAGGAAAGAAAAAGAAACAGTAGATCTCTACTGGCTGATATATTTATGCCTGGGATGTGTGTGATCTTAGACCTTAGACCACCTCCTTAATGAAAGCCATGCAAGAAAGAAAGCGGAGGATAGTTTTTTTTCTGATGAAGATGTCCCAATCTGATCTTTGCATCAACAAACAGGTTAAGCGACAAGTCACTTGTTCGAAAAGACGCTTGCACTGGTTCTACTTTTTGCCAAGTTTTGATCGCTTGCTCCACCTCCAACCTCAAGATCAATGAGGATCTTCTCAATGTTCCCATTTTCTCTACAGCCTGCAGTCAAAATGGATGGCAGGAGACTAATATACAAGGTTGCATGAAACCTTTTTCTATGTGAGGTGTGATTAAAAAGGTCTTAGTGACAAGAAAAAGGACCAAGAGACCAAACAGCAGTCTTTGCAGTGAGAGAGTCGACAGTCTTTAAGACTGAAGAAGGCGCATCAAGTCAGGAGCACAACAAAGGGCATGCTGGTTGTTTTCTTTGACGTTCATGAGGTTGTGCGCCTTATATTCATCCCTCATGGTCAGACCTTGAGTACTTTTCTGAGGTTTCTGAGGAAGAACATTTGGCACAGACGACCTGGACTGTGACTCACTAGAACATGATCGCTGCACAGTTGACAACTTTGAAGGGAATGATAGCCAGATTTCAATTTGGTTCAGTTCTTGCTTTTTTTTTTAGTGCAGTATCAGAAGTTCTTGATTGCATCTTGTGTATGGACATTGTCAAAGAGGATAAGGCTTGGAAGGAATTCAGGGAGCTTGTGAGAGTTACAAGTAAACTATCCCCTAATTATATAGAGGCAGAAATGAATAGTTTTTGCAAGAAAAATTAAAAAGAAAAAAGCTAACAGTCAATTTCTGACGATCAAGATAGTTCCTAAACAATCAAAGCACTGAACAGCATATGATATCCTGGGATTTTTTAAAACCACCTTTTTTAACCTCCTCTCCTCTTTTCTTTGTCTCTTTTCTAGTCAAATATTCCCTCATTCCTTCTTTTTCTCCCTTCCAAAGTATTGCTTTCTCACCCGCTACTTTAAGCCACTACCTTTCGTTTCTCTCCAAACTAAACAGTATCCAGATAAAAATTCAAAGCCTTATCACCCTGCTGTGACTCTTGGGTGAACCTATGGATTCACTTGAGGCCAGGTGGCGGCGGCACCGGTGGAGGTGCCTGCATTCAGGTCCCTTGGTTGTAAACACAGACTCTGGCAACAGGCAGCCAGCGAGACAGGAGGTGGGGGATCCAGACGCTGCAGCTGCAAACTCCAAACCCCCACGCTGAGTATTAGACTTTGATTAGAAGATTTCGCCGGTGCCATCTGATTACCACATGGCAACAGCTTTTATTGATCCCAGGTGGGCAGACGGTAAATGTTTATAGTATATCGCCGGTTGAAATGCAGGGGGAAAGTGATTCAAACACAGCAGTCAAACAGTGAAGCTCAGGCCAGGGACAGAGCGAGATTAGAGGTGAAATTCGAGCGAATGTGGCAGTGACAACAACTTGGCACAGAAACGGGAATGATGTAATAGGATAAACAAAAGGGTAATGGAGTGTTGGTAGGCATCTCAAGGCTCCACCATGACATTATATCCCTGTAGTGTAATTACAGCAATGATATTTCATAGATTAGGTGCCATGCAAGAGTTGTCCCTTCCAAATGCCAAAAAGCGTTTTTAAGGCGGCTTTGCAAAGTGAGTAATGAGGTATGCTTATTGAGTACGAGATTACTCAGAAGGTCATTAGTCACACGGATTGTTGGACAAAATATCACAGAAATGCTATTTTTTTCTTCATGCAAATGCAAATAAAGGGTCGAAAATGCTGAAATGCTTTAAAATCATGTTTGGTTACAGGATGATCTTTGCTTGAGCTTTACTCGGAAGTGTCAGGAGGGCTGGAAACTGGAAATTCTTCATCGTTCTCCCGCTATTGGAAACTATGCAGCAAGGAATAGACAACAACGGGCCTCGGATGTTGTGCTTGCTCATTAAGTCTGCCCAGAGGTAAGCCAATTGATCTGCAATTCATTCTCACAAGCGTTAAATCGATGCAGAGAGACATGAAAAGCCCCCGGTTTTTACGACTTCAGTCAAAGATTCCTGAAACGCTTTGTAACAGCAGATAATGGTAATCTGCCTTGTTTGCGACTCAGAACCGAAGCGATCGATATGGTAAAAAGGGAGCGGAAAAAAAAAAAAAAGGCATGCGCCCTGAGAGGAAGTTGATTTGAATGAAAACAAAAGAGTGCTCTTTCTTCTAAAGTCTGTGCTGTCTATACTTCCGGATTGATCAGGGATCATTATATATGCATACAATGTGCTCTCTGTCTTTCTCAATGCCTTTATGGGAGCCACACAAAATCTGAAATCAACCCCCTTCAAGATAAATGACAGTCCTCACAAATCTTATCCACTTAAATGCACCACTCTAAACTAACCTGGTAATTGTGGCAATTCCTTCTGAGACCTCCATCACATTTGCAAACACACAAACAACAGAACTCCATCGCTCTAAGTACAGTATGTGACACCTGAGCGATCCATTACGGCTCATTCCATATTGATTGACAAAGCAGCAACATAAAGTAATTATAATTGATTCCAGATGAGGCTTAGCCTGCCATACACAGATCTTACTCCTCCTCCTCCTTTTCTCGCTCTCCATCTCACTTACTGCTTGGAATCTGAATAGGGAGCTTGGGTAATTAGGTCACGCTGTTAAATTTTTAATGATCTCTGAAATCATATTCATGCTCACAGTGTGTCAGGTACACGTACAGCCAGCCTGGAGTGATACATCACCATTCTATGACATGAACAGAAGGCCTTAGCCATTTAATTGTGTGACCTTTTCGACCGAGCACCGGGTGAAGCCATCGGGAGAGAAAGGTATTTAGTGGGAAAATGAGTGATTGGGTATTGGTGAGATGTACGATGCACAAGCTCGTCATAATAAAACAGACTCAGACATTTTGTGTGACCGTGTGTGTGTGTGTGTGTGTGTGTGTGTGTGTGTGTGTGTGTGTGAGTTCTCTGTAAAGGAGCAGTCTGTGTTCGGCTGGTTTGATCGCAGTTTTCATGCTGCATTTTTATGAAGGTGGTGGCACAGTCAGGGTCAAGGTTGAGGCCAATAGGTACAAAAGGTCAGAAGCAGAGACAAAGGCTGGCAGCTATCCCATAATTTGTAATGGCAGATGATGATCATCATCTGTCTGATGGAACATGTGGTCGGTAAGCAGGGTGGAAAAAAAAAATCCACTGCACGTCTTCAGCAAGTCATCAGCAAACTACAGGAGTATTTCTCTTTATAAAGTACACTGTTTTATTTTGTACACTAGGAACAAAAATTCATTAATCATTTGTAGTAATAAATAAGTTGTCTGTACTTATACACACTGTGTACTAATTAGTTCTAATATCCTGTTAAAAATTAGCTGTAATTAACTCAACCTGATGAAGAAAATATTAGGATGCCAGATTTTTTCAGATGATGCTGTGGACTCCATCTTGGAAGTTAGCCACAAATCGCTCTCTTGTTAAGGAAGGAGATCTCAAGAGGAGATCATAGTTTTAAGATGCAGTTTAGTTTTAGAAAGCTTTTTGGGCAGAATCATGCAGATACTGACTCCTGAAGAAAAGCCTGACAACTCTGTAATCATATTACTTGAGTAACCAATCTCTTTGAATGTCACATTTATTGTAAATGTTGTGTTTAAAATCTTTTTTGAACAAAGGCTGATAAAAGCCATGAAATGCAACATTAACTGTGTCAAGGCTCTCATTTGAAGGGTTCTCCATTGCATATTTGTTGGTATATTGTATGTTTTATTTGTTACTCTGGTCCATTTTTCTTTCATTTTAATGAAAACATATCAACACAAATCTTGCAATGAGTAATTTTAATGTATTTCTATGGTCGGTAAAGACAAACACTTGAGAAAATTGAAAAAATAACAGATTTTGGGGAATAATACTTATATTTTCTGCAGACATAAACATCAATGAAATAGTATGATATTCCACCCGCCCGAACCGTCTCTGCTGCCACTTTTCTGTTGGTGACTCATGGTCAAAGGTGAACAGCATTTAACCTGGTACATAATCTGTTGGGGGGTTATTTTAACCCCAAATCTGCCTGCAGTTCATGTGAGGATGCTCTCTTGACCTCCTTCAACAGCACTTAACAGGTAGTCAAAGCATACTCTCTTTATATACAACAGCAGGTCAAAAGCCTGCACGCACGCAAAAATAAAACCTACACGAAGCAACATATTGGAGGAGGATGCTGTGAGAAACAGACGGAGAGTACCTTGTTCACCTCACACATGTAAAATCCTTCATTAGTGAGTGATTGTCTCATCCTGTGCCATGCGTCTGACAGTAACGTGGGCTTGATCCCCTATAATTACCCTTCCCATGGAAATGATTGCATCTGGAGTTTCCAAACTGACAACTCTATTTGGACACAAGTAATCCGCTTTCTGGGCTGCGGCTGATACCTGAGTATAATCTGCCCAGTCAAGCGGCAAGGAATGGCAGCACGCTCCCTCGCAGCCGCAGCGTGAAACACAAACGATGAAGCTTCTCCACCTATTGCACTCCGGTAATTTAGCCCATCTTGGGTTTCTGGGCTTTTTGAGGCATGTATCTTTTTTTTTTCCCCTCCTTTTTTCTTCATCATTGTGGGGGCTTGCATGGCTGGAAGGAAATGGAGATGTAAATGGGGGATATGTTGCCAGGCTATGTGGAGTGTGATCTGACCCGCAGATTAACTTGCCTCCAGTATGGAGCAAATCAGAGATCAGGGCTGAGCTGTATTCGTCTAATAAAAAGTGGTGGGTATTGACTGGATTGTGGACTTTCAAAAGGGGATAAATTGCACCAAAGACCGCTTGTAAATGCTATCTTGCATTACGCTAAAACCCCTTCACCATTTCTTACAAAATCCTTCTCATTTCTGGGGTTTTTTTGCATTGGAAGAAAACATGTAAAGCTTCTTCTAACAACTTCAACTTCTAACTCTTTCACGGCAGGCACAAACACATGAAATTTAGCATGTTCTGCTGTTTAAAACGGGGTATCGGACAGATGTGGGTGAGATTTTTGTTGACTTGAGATACACCGAGGGAGAGCAGCATGTATCAGTCACAGTGATACTTTTTGTCTATTCATAGCAATAATTTGACACAAATCGCATCACATTCTCACACATACAGAGGCGTCAACGCTAAACCAGATTGTGAAAATAAATCGTGGGATGTGGAGGAAAAAAAAAGAGACAAAGACCAGAAAGAAAAATAAATCAACAGAATCTTGCAAAGAGCAAATTAATGAAAATGGCACCTTAAAACAGACTTAACAACTTGGTGCTTTCCATTCATTAGTGGGCCCTGCCGTTAATACATCATTGTGTGAGAGGCATGAAGGACAGGCAGTGACGGGATTACACCCCCGTTCTAATAGCTCGTCACCGAAATTAAAATTCACAAGGAGACGATGCATCAGGGAAAAGTGAACCGAGGCGGTTGCATGATGGAGTTGAGAAAAAAGAGTGGAGGAAGCTGAGGCAGAAGTGGGGGGTTGTGGTAAATAACAGAGGATGAAATTACTCCTATAAATAGAGCCGGAGTCTGGAAGGCCATTAGGCGACGAAGCCAACATGACAAGGCAATGATGCCGGGTAAATACTCGCTATTTATTCATTTAAATATCGTTCAGCTGGCTGAAGTAATCATGATGAACAACCGCTGCCATGGCGGAAGATTAAGCGGCCAAATAACATGCAACAATATAAAAAAAACAATTTTTCTGTGGCGCGTTTGCACTGGGAAAATACCATTTGACACGGACTTAGCATGTATAACTGATTTCATTTTCAGCTGCGGATTCCTCTAAATCAGGAGGGACTAACGCGATCAGCTTTTCACAGCCTGTTTATGTATTTATGTATTTATCTATTTACATTACCAAGGGAGTTGTGGTGAATGTGTTGGTTGTCGTGTTTGCAGAATCCCCATCTCTAATAAGGCTAAGCCTCATCTTATGAGCCTGGAGCCAAAGAGCTAAGCTCTTTCCACTCTGGTTGAATATCTGGAGTCAAAAGGAAATCAATTGACTAATAAAAAGAGTGTGTCACACTGTCAATATCTGCTTTTTTATTGGATGAAAACAGGATGTTATTGCGAGGTTAATGAACTTGAGGTGTCCATAAAAGGTATGACTTAGATCAGAAGTTTTGGTGTGATTTGCCAGCCATTTAAGTACGTCTTTGCTTAATAAAAAACGATTCACAAGGTGAAAGGTGAAGGAAAACTTGTCTGACATGAGATCAGTTTTTGCAGATATTCAGAAAGAGGCACAATAAGAGTGTCTAACACTTTCAACTCTACCCTCAAAGGGACGAGTCCCCAGAACTTCTTGTGCTGAGGCCTCAACTGGAAAGAAACAGATGACTTCTTTTCCATATGCAGCTGTGACTGTGTGTGTTTCTTTGTGCGTGTGTGTGTGTGTGTGTGTGTGTGTGTGTGTGTGGTGTGTTCAGCAGATGAAGAAGTCACACACACACACACACACACACACAGGCGAGGTTTTGAAGAGAGTTGTGCATTCTTACTTTATGATATGATGTCTTAGGGCGTCTGAGGTCACTGATAAGAATGTGTTTATGCAGAATTTGAGCATCTTTGACTTCTTCTATCCTCCCTCTCTCCTCTCTCTCTCTCTCTCTCTCTCTCTCTCTCCTCGTGTCTCTGTTTTTAATTATTTACAGTTTTTCAGGAAAAAGAGAGAAATAAGTAGTCAAGCTTTTGGACATTCCTGATGCCGTGCTGCACTTCCCCTTCTGAAACTTCATGCATATTTAAAGTTAATAAAGCATATTCCTTACCTTTTATCCAGGGCTTTTTAATGCAGGGCATAAAGCGAGAGAAAAGGATGCGTGTGTGTCAGTGTGCATGTGTGTGTCCAATCAGTTAAACACTCTCCTCAATAAGTCCTGATATGTCCTTATAAGACATATCAAGTCTGTGATCTGCACAACCACAAATTGCTGCCTATTCCTCAATGGTTTCATAGCCTCAGACTTAGACTGCCGGACAGTTGTGTCACATAATGCAACAAGCACTGACAAACAATCATTTATCTGTCACAGATAAGTGTCTATGGAAAGCCATGAATGAATGATGCAGTGAGACAGCTGTGCCATGAGGTGGCGCTTTGATAAAAACCTGGATGATGCATTTAATTAGTTATATGAAGCTAAAACAAGCTAGTGCTAAGAAGGTGCATGTGCACTATGTAACTATGTATTTATGTGTTTTTCCATCATCATTAAGGGATTAGTAGGTGGATAGACTATTGCAAAACGCAAAAAATAATGCATATCAACAAACACTGCTCTAATAGTGCCAGAGGAACCCTAGAAGAAGTAATCAAAGTAGCCCCTGGACAGATGCTGCAAAGCCTCCCTAAAAACATCATACCTAACACATTTAAAACAGCCCAATAGTATGGCTGTTCTGCTGTATATCTGGAAGAATAATTTATTATCAAATTGATTACACAGTTTTACATTTGTGGATTTACTGCTTCTGTCTATTTCATATCAATCAAAAGCAAACGGGTTGCAATTTTGGACTTTTGATTGGACAGAAAAGTCATTCAAATACATTTAAAACCAAAGAGCTAACAGATTAATCCAAAAACAGTCTATTCAGGTGTGCAGATAACTAATCAGTTGCAGCCTTGGACACATACATGCCACAGGGCTCACTTGTATATGATAAGGCTGATATAATCAGTCTCTTTTAGCTGATCACAGATGCAGCTGCATCAACAGGCAATAATCAACAAGAAATTGCAGTACATGAATGTTAAAGATACAATTTTATGTTAAAACATAATGTATCTTTAGCACTAAAAGGGATACTATGGCAGTTTATCAACAAGAGAGCGGTGGGGACTTTATTTTCTTAACTATAAAATACCCTAATTGGTACATTCTCAATCTTTTTAATCACCCAATTTAAAAGAGGAATGATGTAAGTTTTTTGTGATCAGGTGTTTTATAAACCTCAAATATTCAGCATCAGTTCAGCTCTAGTGCATGAGCAGGTGCACGTGCATGTCTGAGCAGTCTGGTCAAACTGAAGAGTGTGAGTGTGTGCGTGCGTGAGTGTGCGTGTGTGTGTGCGTGTGTGTATGTGCGTGTAGGAGCGTGCCGTCTCTGCCATGAACAAAAGGCTGCTGGATGGAGGATTTGGGGAGGAATCTTGACTGGGGATCCTCATAAATCACCGGCCCAAGCTGCTGGATTCTGACAAGCCTGTATAGCTTTATCTGCTGCTGTTCGCTCGCGTGCCCGCCTGCCTGCCTGCTTGCCTCCTGTTTATGCATATCCACTGGATATCCCACCTCTTCTCTCCCCTCCTCTCTTTGGATGACCCTCCTCCCATTTCCTCTCTCTCTCTCTCTCTCTCTTTCTCCCTTCCCTCCTCTTTTTACCCCTTTCCCCATCTCTTCTGTCGTCTGCCTCACTCTGTGTGATTCCCCTCCAGTAGGCCTGGTCTTCTCAAGGCCTGGCCAAGCCAAGATCCTCCCAAAGATCCTCTTTCCCTCCTCTGCCCGCTTAATTGATTCTGCTGGGGCGTAAAAAAAAAAAAGGAGAGATATATACCTCATCACTTATTTATGTTGCCCTTTGATATGTGTGATATTTAAGAAGGGTTAATATGTATAGGGTTAATCCTTGAGGGGCGAGATGTGTGAAATTTTCATGAAGTACTGACCAATAAGATGAGATAAAATAAAATAAAATGAAAGTTGGAAGTTGGGGCGCCAGCCGCTCTCTGTGGGACGTTGCTTGATTCGCGTACCGCAAAAAAAAAAAAAAAAAAAAAAAGAAACGGGGGATGAAATCAACTTTTGAGGAATTTATTTTTGCTGTGAAATCTTAAATCCAACTTTCCACAGACCACCTGGGAGAGCTTGCACATTTTTTTTTCTTCCTGCTGTTTTTATAAAAGGAGAAGAAAGTTAGGCAAAAGAGTGATGGTGAAATTTCTACTTAGTGCAAATCTGAAACCAAAAATGCATTCAATATACATATGCCATTTACTTTCTGGCACATGTGCAGGCACTGTATATGTGCGAACGCCCACGCACAGGTATGTATAGTCTGTGGGTGCTGATGGAGGGAGGGGAGCCCATGCTCCGAGGCTGGTGCGTGGAGGCTTGTGGGGCTACGGTCCCAGCATATTCATAAATCAGGCCTTTCAGGGAGCTGTCAGAGGCTCCATAATGAGGGTCATTACTCAGGCAGGGTGTCAAAGCTACTATCACAGGGACCCGTCCCTGGAAATCACACTCACTCTGCTCCTTGTTAAATAAACAGTGCAGTATACAAAATGGCAAACAAGCTGAGGGTCAATCTGATGCAGTGCGGGGCCAGGCAGGCCTCCAGAGTAATTTACCCTCGGGGAATACCTCTCGGCTGGGGAGATGGATTATAGAAGGCCCTCGAAAAAGATTAATGGAAGTAAAAACACAAAAAGAGGAACAGAGGAAAAGAAGAAAAGAAGAAAAAATGAGAGATGGTTAGAATAAGGAGGGTTGAGGAATTTGGAGGATGAGGATGGACTGACAGATGGACGAAAGTTGTTGTGTGACGGAGAAAATTCTGCCATCACTGTCGAGAAAACAAACAAAATGATCAGCACACCCACTCTGTCTTTGCTCTTTTACGCAAAGCAAAAACTGCACTTCAAGTTCAAACAAAAGAAATGATATTATCAGCTTGTTTTTGCTGACATGAGCGAGTGGCAGCTGTCTTCAGTCTGAGCTCGCAGTGCTGATGCAACGGTCTGGTAATAACAGTGTCGGAATTCTCTGTTATCAAATATTCATCCTTTTATTGCCTTGCTAATATCTAACACACAGCTTTATTAATTCGGGGCGGTGGAGGTGGTGTGGCTCGGCAGGTAATGGCAGATCAGAGAGTTGAGATAAAGAAGACGGACGTCTGAATTGTCTCTGTAGCGTGAGAGTACATTCCCTGCGGAGTACAACAACTTCGGTGTCTTCCATCAGACCCGGGCTTTATTTCCAGTTAATTATTGTTAATTATTCACATTTTACTTCAGATGTCATGTTGGCGCGTATCTTTTGACTCAGAGTAACCATTATGCAGTAATTCTACTCATGTCAAAACACGCTCATCTCGATACAGCAGTAAAAAGAGCAATGAGCAGTTAATATTTATACCTTTAATCTTGGTTCTAATATACTGCATTGTATCTGTGTGAAAGGGCATGCCCCACCCCCCACACACACATCCTCACACACATCCTCACACACATCCTCACACACACCCACTTATCAGTATGCTTTGCAAAAATCCGAGCATGCATTATTTGAATCCGGTTTCACTTAAAATTACCATTTACAGACCTAAAAACTCCTTTAATCTATCTAAAAGAGCATGTAAATTAAAAATAACGTTTAATATTCCAGTCATTTCCTTTTTCTGCAACAAAAAACACAGTGCAACCGTCATACGGGGTGTGTTCAAGGACAAAATACTGAGTAGTTCCTAAAGTAGCTTGGATGTGCCCTCTTCCCAGTTCTTCCCACTAACCAAACACCCAGGCGTGTTTCTTTTTTTTTTTTTTTTTTTTTTTTCTTTTCACCCACTGATTTTCAGCTCACCTACCTGAAGGCAAAAAGATTAATCTTTTACATCTGTGAGTTTTTAGACAGGCTCTCATGCTGTGCGAGACACTGCTAAAGCAGCCAGCCCTTACGCAATGCCAATTAATGATTTTGTCATTTCGGTGACGTTGGGGCGGGGGGGTGGGGGGTGGGTGGGCTCGGCTGTGAGTTTGTCAAAGTACTCTTAAGGCACAACTGCCATTGTAATTTGTGGCCATCTGTTTCGGTGCTGGAGTTTAGAAGGGGGGAGAGAGAGAGGGAGAGCAAAGCTTTGAGGAAGACAGTAGCCGTGTGATGATGCGCTTGTGCGCCTAGCTAGCGTGGAGTGAACGCTGGCTGCCATGTCTTGGGGACATGCGGGGAACATATGTTGTCTTGGAGCCCCGGGGCTGACATTGAAGATGAGGAAAGACAGTACTTCAAGGCAAATGTTTTCCCTGAAGTGAGGCTGCCATGGCCTATACGGCTCAGAGTATTGACGAGTCTCCCGTGGACCAGCAAACGTCGAGATTTACACACAAATGTAAAAGGGCGACTAACAAAGTGCTACCAGCTGAGATTCCCCAGACTGTGTGCGGAACGGAACAGATGCCTCCCCCCCTCCCAAAAAAAAAAAAAAAAAACCGGATCATTTCATCAGATTAGCCTGGAGGAGATGCATAATCACACATGTTACTCTACACGCACCTGCGGCTGCGCTTGTAGCTGTAACTGTATTCTGTGGTAGCACAGCTGAGCTGAGGCCAGGAGGCTCAGAACACTATACATCTCAGTGCAAATAACATGGTAAAATCCCTCTGCTTGGTACTGTGTAATTACTGCAAAGAAGGCCCTGATGCTTCTGTAACAACTTGAGGTAATTCTCTTCTGCAAATATGCACTTCTACCATTTAAAAACACTGACGTCTTCCTCACCTTCCTCCACTTTTCTAACAGCAGTAAATGTAGTTCATAATGAGTCCATCCTTACAATAAAATCTTCCCGCCACATGGCTCATTATGTTTAATAAAACTTAGTGTCCATGTTTTATATATGACTTTCTGAGTGCATATGCTGTGCACTTAAATTAAAAGTAATCAAACCTACTGCACTGTACAGTCAGAGCAAGTTAGCATGCCATTATGCGGCGTAGCTACCAGGGAAATACGGTACAATTTGACGTTAAACTACCTAATCTTTAGATATAACCTGATGCAATAGGTCGCTAAATGCAACGGGAAAGTTTTGGTGCAGACTTTTTAAAAGCACTGGAGGAATTTATTCAAAGCACTCGTGTTTAAGTTCTGTCTAATGCATATCTTATTCCCCGGCGAGGTTTGACGTAAAACACTTCACGCTCAAATGTAGGGCCGCGCACCTTGATGGCTGGCTGAGAGCGACACGATAATTGACCCAGCTTAATATCGCTGAGGTGTTTGTACGAGAGCGGAGCAGGGGCCTTCATTAGGGCCTCACTAGCGGAGGGCCTGAGTGTCTCGCTCCCTTCTGCCTCTCAGCTGCGTTCAGGCCCAATGATGAATGGCTGCAGAGATGGACTGCTGCCGAGGGAGAGTGCCTGACGGGCCCGGGCAAAGCCTTGGATGATGAATAATGACTCTGTAGCCATTTCCCCACAGGAAGCCCTCAGACTCGGTCGGCCCTTCTACAAAGGAAATCCGGTTGACAAGCTCCTCTTAACCAGGGACCGAACTCTATCACGGTTAGGTGTGGCAGGGGATTGCTTAGACAGTGTGAGACATCACCTCCTTGAGACAGGATTCATCATCTCATCAAAGCTCGTGCAGTTGAAGCGAGTGAAAACCCAAAGAAAGCGCTTTCTTTTTGAACGAGGAAGAAGAACTCAGCGAAAAAGACAAAGTGTCTATGAGGACTTCTGAAAAGTGGTGGGCAAGGAAAAAAAAAAGAGAGACAAAGAGGGAAAGGAGTAAAAAATCAAAGAGCAGGTTTGCAAATTAACTTTGACTGCTCAACAAGGAGCGCGTGTTGACAGGGGAGAGGGATGATCTGATTTACTGACACAGGCAAAGCATGGGGAAGAGAGCAAGCGGAGGAGGCACGCGAGACAAAACAAATTCAATCATCTTTTCCATCAAGAGGAAAACCTTAGCCTTTCCTCCACAAAAGACCCCCCTGGCTTAAATCAATTGCAAACAAACCTGATTCTGCGACGAGACACGGGGGGAATAAACAGTAGCTTTCAATTTAATTCAGCCTCGCACCCTGGGAGAGGAAAACTTTCATCCATCACTTTCATGTGCCTCGCAAGGCAGCCGTAACTCTGAGAGCGCTGTGGAATCGGTGACAGCGAGCACCGGTAAATATGTCTCAACAAGCGACTCCGCTGACACAGTCAACGTGTTTACAGCAGTATACACTTGACAGACAGCGGCGGTGAATGGGAATGCATGCATGTTAGGATCAAGCCTCTCTCGGTACAGTAGGGAGGCGCCCTGCAGGTTAAGGATTTACATCAGCCCTCTTTTAAGTCTTTCACATGCATCTTAAAGACAGCAGTGTACCGCGTGTCTGTCACTGTAGGTAACGTTAGCATGGCGGTGCTTATTTACCTCTGATATTTACAGATGCTTCAGGGCTGGCTTTGTTTTTTATGGTGCATAAAAGCCTTTGATAGCGCAAACATTACTGGAAATAAGTTCTTCTGTGTTCTGCGTTCTTCTGTGTTGCATGCTTGTGGTTTCAATGACAAATTTAAGTTTTGCTCACATGCTTTCAAGATAAAAGTGCAGCCACCGATTTTAGAATTTCACGCTCTTCAGCTTCTGCAAAGTTAGATGATTCGTTTGTTAGCATTCACAAAAGTTTTGCATAGCTCTCCATAGCTTGTTCTTTGTCCAAAACATTAACACATTAAAAATGCTCTGTTCTTTCTCTCTTTTTTTTGGAAATTACAGCTTAAATTTTAAATCTGTTTTTACTCGCCTCATTGGCATTTTTAATCACCACCAAAAGCAAAAAACAAACTAAGGTCACGATATTCTGGCTTCATTTATGCTCCCTCCACCTGACTCGCTGTTCATGAGCAGAGACTCCAACTATTTCCTAAAGGCATCCGAGCTGGAGAAGCAACTTTGCAGCCCCCTTATCCAGGATCCTGTCTTCATGCATTGTGTTTGAATGAGTAGGTGGTCCACACAGTACCCGTGTCTGCCTGGCTGAGAGCTGGGTCATTAATCTGCCCTGACTGATGATGAGCATTAGCATACAGCACGTAGCCGGTGAAATGTATGTGCAAGCAGTGTATGCAATGTGTGTGTAAGAGCAAGAGAAAAGGTGAAAACGGAGGAGTGTGTTCAAGTGGGGCTACCGGCGGTAAAGTGCATGCAATTTTGAAACACGCGTGTGAACTGTGTGTGCACACGAGTACAACTTCTACCAGCCCATGACTCGGCCCGACCACTTCCCCTCCACTTCCTGTCATTAGGACACACTCAGCCTTCCCCTTCCTTCAAAAATATTCTCAGCAGTTTTTTGTCAATCCAGTAATAATTCAATTTAGCAGGACTGGCCGGGTTGGGGCTGCCATTAGTTTGGAGGAAATGATTTAAGATTGATGACTTGTGTCCCCTGGGAGTTGATTCCTCATCCGTTTTTTTTTTTTTTTTTTTGGGAGGAGGGGGTTGAGGGGAGGCAGGAAGGGAGCCCGCCGGTGGCCGGGGCTCTTCGGCATCACCGGGCGTGGGAGTCGTCGAGCGAATTAAGGCTCCGAATTGATTTCCTCCAAATTTGAGCTGACTAATGTGACAAGTGGCAGCTGTGAGCGCCTCACCGCCGCGGCCTCGGCTGTCTCCTCCGGGCTCCTCACTGTGACACTGTGCCGATGCAGGCGACGGAGGAAAAGAGCTGCACCGCTGTTCATGCTCACAGGTAGACACACAGACACACACACACACACAAACACACACACACACACAGCAGCAGGTTCACATGGCCACATCTCAGGATGGAGACAGACAAAGACATGCAGAGATGCCGCTGAAATATACACACACAGCCAAGTGCGTACACACACACACGAGCATACACACACACACCCCGCCGCTCCACCCCTGTGACACAGTGTTGTGCGGAGCTGCTCACCCATCAAACTCAAGTCAGTGACACAAATTACAGCCGAGGACTGGATGAGGAGAGCGTTGCTTGGCCCTGACACAGACACACACGGATGCACCCACACAGCTGCAGCACACACACACAACACACACACACACACACACACACACACACAGAGCTACAGCACTGACAAGGAACAGGTCAACATGATGACACTGGTGAATAATTCAAGAGAAAACTGAGAGTGAAAGAGAGAGCGTAGTGAACAGAAAGAATTGAGAGAGATGGTTGATATATACAGTAAATAAAAAAAAAAAAAGTGGAGGGGGGGCATCACTCTGAATGCATACCGTACATACTGTGTCCCCTTATAAATCATACACCTTGTCACAGACCTGTATACCATCAGGAGGATGTTTTATTCAGAGAGTGCTACAGAAGGTAAAGACCCATTAATCCATGACTGCAGACATTTTTCCTCCTGTATTAGGAAAAACCTTTGTATTACAAATGTGCTTCCATCAAAAAAAAAGCAGAGAGAAATTCACCATGTTTTCTTTCCCCCGTAACAAACTAACTAACGGGCGGCTGACGTATTTGTTTTTTAAGCAGCTCCTCGTCTCGCCGCTCTTAAAGTCACCGGGGGTCTGCCTCAGTCTGTGTGACAGGTTATAGAAGGCTTAGAGGAACAGTAAGCAAACAGTGTCTCTCTTTTTTTTTCTTTTTTTTTTTTTTTTTTTAGAGAGAAACAAAAAAAAATGTGCAGCCCTGACGAGTCAACGTTGGAATTGGTTTCACGCATGAATGCAGCCTTTAAGACAAAAGCACCTCAGGAGATAATTACAGTGTCAAGCATACCCTGCCAAGTGCCTGACGATTGCCCAATATTTAGCTTTAATTAAATCAAAGCAGAAATGTAATTTCTCCTGAGTGAACTCCACACACAGTGGATTCCCAGAAACACACAACATGGCTGACTAATGCATTTCCTTTGTCCCTGTCACATTGCCTATCGCTTGTTATGGCCCCAAACCCTGCATGTCCTGGAGGTAAATTCACTCACTGCTTCCTTGTAGGAATTAAAAAAAAAGCCTCTTTGCAGCGACAAAACTGCAGTTTTCTCGCCTGGTGTGTTTACACGCTTGGAGAAAACAGACGCAAATTAGCCGTAAACAATTAGAAAATTGTGCCCGGGAGCATTTTCGGCGCCGTTCTTGATGGGAAAAGTGTCGAGTGGCCGTGCTCTGGGAGGTGTCTGCTTTTTTTCCAAAGTGATTTGCTTTATTCGAAGTCTTAAAAACTCCTAACACCTGCTTTGTAAAGAGTGGTTTAACATATCTGACTAATTTTTCTTTTAACCTTCCGAACAGTAGCTGCTTTGTCACTGGTGAAGCCGGCACAATGTGCCTACACGCTGAGGTCGGAACAATTACAGCTTAATGGCTGCAACACTTAGTAGAAAAGCACAATATACATTTTCTTACATCAACATTTGACTATGAATACAAACATGGGGTTACATGAACTAATATCACAGGCAAGATGAAGTGAGAACAAGTTGGGAATAAATCCTGCGGTGAGATCTCACGTCAGTCTTAATGGTCAATGCTGGTGATGGAGTTAAACTGAGACTCTATTGAGCATCATAATGTGTTGTGCAAGCAGGCAGCTTATTGGTTAAGATTTTTCTTTATTAATGCGCGCATGCAAGTGTATGTGTTCTTCTCCTTTGGACCAGCCAATGAAAAAACAGCTTCCGTCTGTTTGGACTGCAGTACGGAGCTCGCGAATGGCGAAAGGTCAACATGAAATTAATATGGGCATTCATATTCCTAATGCAAACTTGCGGCGCTGTGTGTGTCAAAGTTGTGAGTGAGGTCTGCGCAAAGTTTAATAAGACCTCTGTGCGTGCGATCCGTGATCTGCACCCTCGCAAAGTTCAACACACAAACACGAGCGGATGCACACGTGAGCACACAAACAGGGACTCACGCACACATACGCCGCATGCACATTGTGAAATTGAGGAGTGTGCCGTGCACGGGAATATTATGAATGTCTTTGAAGCTACTCATCAGCACAAAGTGCAGCCGTGCAGAGGGGGCTGTGGGGTCTAATTGATTGTAAAACAGTTTAAAAAGTGCTTGTAAGTGCAGAAAAGACTGGAAGGTTGCGAGTCGAGTGCTAAGGGATGTAATTACTGTTATGATGTGAGGAAGGATTTGACTCAACAAATTCCTTTAAACTGTCGAACGCTGTATGTAAACACCGCGGCACTGCGGCTGAAAATACCAAAAGCAAAGAGAGTCAAACGGGGGGGAAAGGTATCACTGCATGAGATGCTAATTTATGTGGCTGAGGATATCTGATGATAAACTAGAGGAGCCACACATCTGCAGGATTTAATTTACAACAAACAGAATTAATTCAGAGGAGACACAAATATATATGTTTGTGTTAATTTCCAATGAACTAAAGTGGGAAGCTTGAGAGTTCTCCGTCTGTTGCGCTCTTTCTGGATTTATGAGGATCATTGTTTAGGGATGCACAACTGCACATGTGTCTAATTAATCCAGCCGACAATTAGATATGGTTTCAATTGCAGCTGAGAGCAATTAGCATGTGGCGGTCTGCATATGCCGGCGACGGCACAGATTAGGCAGAGATGCGGGCGCTTGTTTAGATCTCTTACCTAGGGCCACTTGTACAGAATTCCTCCTAATGATCCCCTAAATGTTGTTGATGGAGAAATAATCCATTTTTTTGCTGTTAAGCGGCGCCTTTGGAGTTTGGAAACCTGGCTAACTCAATAATAAAGCACTTCATTAGCATTCCCTGATTACCTTGTGCACTTGTAAGTGGCAGAAAAATAAACAGGCAAGGTTTTGGGAAGAGATGGATCTCAAACAGCTCATAGATTGATGAAGATCATAACTGTGAGGAAGGAAAGAAAGAGTTTTTCTTAGAAAATCCGCACAATCCTTCAAGGCCATCTTAAAAGTGAGCAACAATTTTTTTCTCTAAGTGTGATCTGAACAAAAACCCCAACAAAACAACAAAAATGCCTCTTTCTGACTGATATTTCTGGGGACAAAAAAAGAAATCCCACTATTTTCTCCTCACCAAGAAGTTTCTGCTATTGTCCTCTGTCTCATGTTGGAGGCCCCGTTTGTGTGCAAGGCCTCTAAAAAAAAAAAAACAAAAAAAAAACGCAGAAAGTGAAGCAAAAAGGGGAAAGAAACTGAAAAGAACTAAGCAGCGAAGCCTCACACCCTGATCAGGCTTGGCTGGACTGTTTTTTTTTTTTTATTCGCCACAGCAGTTGCCCGGGTGACGCTTCACAGACCGCGCTGACCTTCCACAATTTTCAACCGTCAATCTAAATGGGAGCCCCTTATCTCATCTTCTCCCACACTCACACCCCCTTCTTTGTAGATGTGCACATCTTTTTATTCTAAATCCAGTCATTATTGTTCCTCTCCACTGGCCAGCAGGAAAAGCCCTGCTGAAGTTGGAGAGTTAATTGAGCATGTCTCTCTCTCACTGCCGGCTCTGAGGGCTGTAGCGACCGGCTCCACTGTCTGGCTGCTTGGCTTGCTGGCTAGCTCCTTTCTGCTCGATGTATTTGCCTAGATTGCCAATGCAGGGCCTGGCTGAGGATGTCTTGTCCGCCGGACTTCACTTGAGCATTCATGTCTCGGCTGCGGCAGCATCCGCTCATTACGGAGAGAGAAGTGTCAGAACCGGAGAAACCAGACGGCTAAGACTCCTCTAATGTAATCTGGACATAGAACTTTTTCCTCCTTAATGATATGATAGCCTGACTTTATTTGAACTGGTGCCTTGTCAGGCCTAACAGCTCGAAGTTACAGGACCACGGAGCTCCCTGCATTGCAGGATGGGAGACAAAGTTTAGCTGAAACCGCTAAACCAAAGCAAGTCTTTCATGATGTAAAAGTCACATAATCTAAGCACAGACTAAGGCTGTGAAGTATGACCCAAATCTCACAGGGGTCATTTCATATTCAGATAATGATGTCTATGACTATACTGCACATTTTCAGTAAACTCAATGAATAGTTGATATAAAATGACCAAACAGAAAGACTGATTTCTTATTACATTTTGAATCATAGTCGATAAATAAAAGGTTCTTACTCATATT
Source organism: Acanthurus leucopareius (assembly GCA_029814765.1). Lineage (NCBI taxonomy): Eukaryota > Metazoa > Chordata > Actinopteri > Acanthuriformes > Acanthuridae > Acanthurus > Acanthurus leucopareius. The sequence goes on along the minus strand of JAQMCX010000037.1, from coordinate 2,441,192 downwards.
TGATTGTTTTTCTGCACCATTGCGCAATTTTTCAACTAAGCATTCAACAATACATTAAATACAAGTTGGATTAATGAATAAAATATAAACAAATAGGGTTTGTAGGAGGTAGAAGAGGTTAGTAAAGTTTGAGTCTGTTTTGAGGAACGAGCTGCAGTGTATTTTTGCAGAGGAAAGTTTTATCGCCCATGTCAGACTTTTCATACCAAAAACGAGTCTTTGCAGAGGCAGTAGCTTCAGTTTTCGGTGTGAGCGTGTCCCGGCCGGTGGAGCCCTTCACCTGTTTATTCTTTTTCACTACATTCATATTCACTCTCCACTCCGCTCTGTGTTGCCTGCTGTATTTACCTGCCAGCATCGCAGCCATGCAGAGAAACACAGAGCATCGTCCAAATGATGTAAAAAGTGAGAATTGTGGCATAATGAAATAAACTATGAAGCATAATATAAAGCAACAGACCATACGGATTATTGTCATTTCATAAAGCGATATTACAGATCATCTTATTGATTTATGGTGGGAAACTTGATTGAAATTAAGATGTTTTCAACTGATGTTTTGACAAAAGGTTTCAGACGTGTCCATGGTAACCAGATGCCGTCCTCCAGCCAGCTTGTTTAGTTCCATTATATCATCAATTAGTACATTTATCCTTAAGACAGCTTGCTTTTTTTGTATCTATATTTGAGATTCTTTGTATCTTAAGCACTTTAATGACTGAGGACTTTTAAGAAACTGAATTCATAAATTCAAGAGGAAAAGATTTAAAGTTTCTCTTTACTATAAAGTCAACAGGGGCACAGGAAAAAAAGGTGGTCAGTGCATCAAGTGAACCAACCGAAGGAGCCAAAAGGTGAAGATTTTGGTCCAACAAATGCAGGATATAGACGCTAAGATTTACTTTCAATACTTTCAGGTGCTGGCCAAACAGTTTTGATGATCTGTAACCTGATCTGGCCTTCTGTTGCTCATGCAGGGACACACAAAACTCCAGCAGATGTGTCAGTGAGCTTTGCATGCAGTGTGACTACCCAATCACATTTCTCCAGGTGGAAGACAAGAAAGGAAAATAACAAGGGACACTTTTTTTTTTCCTGTCGAAAATGCGTCATTCCTGTCGAGCGACACTAATCAAAAGTGTCGAGCGCTCATAAATCAGGCTTCAGAACTGGTACAACGTTACCTTGGCAACAATTAAACACACACACACACACACACTGAACAGAGAGATTTAAAGCCTAATCTGAGATGTTTTTTCCCCTCCTTGGGGGAACTAAAGGTGAAGTCAGTTATCTGCCATTATTTGGTTTAAAACATTCCCAGCAGTATCCAACATCTCTGCCTATTCGATTCACTTTGAGCATGTCTCTCTCCTGGATGCATTCATCCTCCCTAAACTCCTGAGTTGGAGTGGTTCGCCTCAGGCAGAGGAAGCAATAATGTGAACCCTGGAGAGCTATTCAGAGTGAAGAGGAGAGTGGAGAGGAGCCTCCTCCACTGTTCTCCTCCAGCGGGCCGTTTGGGAGGCTAAACGGCGCCGATATCCCTTATTAAACCATCTGGCTGATGCTAATTAGATTATCAGAGATAAAGAGAAGGAGTTTTCTTTGTACATTTTAATGAGATAATGTGTCAGGCAATTGCGGGGAGAAGCGTTATTTTCCGAGTGCAGAGACTTTTCAGGTGAAAGTGTACAAGAATGAACAGATGCAGGGGAATGATTAATAGTGCTTATCTGGAAACATCTTGCCTACATAAGAGGAAAAAAGATGAGGAGAGTAAAAGTCTAGGTCCTTTAGTAGCTCCCTTACTACAGGAGTATTAAAAAAAAGTGCCTCCCTTGGCTTAAAAGAAAATGTGGATGTAAGAAAAGTTCTCAAATACCCTAAAATGCCCTAAAATGCCAAATACTTGGAAGTTGTATTGTGGTTTGCAATCAAACACAATCTGCGCTCATCACATCTGTTTTTTAAATCCTTCAACTGCGGTGCTTTTACTGAATAAGACCACCGAAGCAGATCTGGGGCCTTAGACTTGCAGGCTAAAGATAGTCTTGGAATCTCTTGCCCCTAATGAGAGCGAGGAGGGGGGACTATTGATTAGGCTTGTCACCAGAGAAGAACATAAAAGTACACATTCAATAAGGGACTTCATATCGTCCGGCTAGTGTAAAGGTTAAGTGCTGGAGAATATCGCCAGGATCAATAATTGTCTGCAACTTCATGTATGGTCCAACATCACTGCTGCTGCTGCTGCTGCTGCTCAGCCTTCACAACGCAGACTGAAGTTACATATAAAATGCTACAGGAGGCTTATGGGACTTTGTAGTTGCTGTTTGACGGTCCTGTTTAAGACAAACATATTTTCAATGCTGCGGTCCTCTGGCTGTATGGGACGAACGCTGCAAGGACGCCGGGATGAAGATAACATCGTCGCAAGCCATCAACACAATGTAACAGTAGGAATTGGAGCTTATTAAGATTTAATGGCCTATGTACATAATTGCTGCATATTCTCCTCTTACAATAAATAAACTCAATTTCCCTATGGTAATGGGAAGAGAGAGGCTCCTTAAGCAAGACAAATGAAGGGTTTGCAGCACCGAGTAACAACATTAACTGGCTAATTAAACAACAATGGAGGATGCCGCTGACTCGCCATAATTATGCAATGTGGTTTAATGAAAAAGGTTAACTGCGCAGAAGAAATAGAACCGCAGACTGGCTCAGCGCCGGCTGAGGATGGCTCCCAACAAACAATCCCTCCTATTTGTCTCCCTCTTATCGAGGCGAAGTGATGTGTGTTTCTGCAACTGCATTGTCTCTTTCTAATGGCGACTCTATCCACTTCACAGATGAATGCACGGTGAAATGGAGAGAGCAGAGGTATTATGTGGCTCCCAGTATTGCTGGGGTGACTGCAGTGTTTGTGGAGGGACGACTAACTGTCGGCGTGATACAGGAGAGGAGAGGAAGGCACGTCTGGAAGTTATTTAAAGTATCGGCCAGCGATTGAGATCTGTGTTCAATGAGTGTGTCATTGCCTCAGGCCTGGATTAAACTAACAAAGAGACATGTACGCAAACAGCTTTAAATACTTAAAGCGTTTTGGATGTGCAAAGTCCATAAACTAGAGTTAGAGTGTATATATTCAGCCCTGTCTCGCCGAAAGCCAAGAGCTTGCTTTAAAACAGCCAAACTGGGAAAAATTATCCAGCCAGTCACGTCGGTGCTATGGATTGCACCATAAAAGATGTTGGTTTTGTCAAACCTTACAAATTTTTAACCTTATTTTGGGGCAAAGTCACCAAACTTTTTTAGTATTTTTTATCAAATTTGACTGTCTATTTTACACATATAGTTTTTATGTCCTGATGACCATTAAAAGTGGAGTTATGGCTTTTCTCCTCATTAATTTAGATAGAGGCCTGGTCTTCTAAGCCTGAAATAACTTCCTAGCGATACTGTAAAGATGGCCACTAAATGGAGGCATTTGTCCAGAAAAGATTTGGCGTCGTAGCTGCACAGACAGGTCACTGCAAGTCTCTGTGGTCACAACAAATTGAAGGTATGCAGATGTCTGCACAGACCCTGCTCATACACTCTCTGAGGACGAAATGTACATCATGCAAACCCTACCAGACCCTTTTAGCTCTTGCAAAAGTATCATTTCAGCTTTTTGGAATTTGCAGTAAATATTGTAAATGTTCTTTGCTTTAAATGTTGTCTAGAACTGTAAAAGGTCTGGCTGGCAAAGAAACAACCCCCCAAAAAAATTACTCTCAAAAGGACTTTTGATTTGATTTTTGATGGCATTTCAAGCAGGTGTGATCTGACTGGGTTTGCAGTAATGGGATGTGAAGGGCATGGTTTCAAAGCAGAGGCCTTGCCTGCTTCCTCTCAAAATGCAATTAATTGTGGCTTCATGCTGTGAGGTGTTCCTGGCTATTCCACATGGACCCATCTTTATACAGACACTTAAATATTCTATTAATTGATAATGTAAATACCCTTTGGGTTTGGGAGGATCTCTGACACACAGAGCCATGCAAGAGATTTCTGCCTGTGGTGGTTTATTAGTGACAAAAACACTCCTGAAAAAACACACACCTGCTCTGCTCCTCCTCTTTGAACCCCTGACCTCCAGAAACGTGGTTGGGAACTCTTTTTGGATCACACAAGGGCTGTTTTCTACATTGCAGGCCATGTGCCCATTAGACATGCTTGTGAATGTGTTTTTATTGGGACAGAGGTTGCACTTCCAACTGTTGGATTATGTGCTCCCCATGAATCCTTTTCCCAATAAAAACCCAGGGAATGTTGGGAACGAGATGCAGGTGGGCTCAGCCGATAGACGGAAAAAAGACAGAGGGGGGGTAACGAGGTCAGGAGGGAGAAATGACGTGGAGAGGTCGGCTTTAGTTAAGAGTGTCTGACCATATGCTAAAACCACTGATGTAACATGTTTATCCTCCATGATGAAAGAGAAACATCAATGATTTTAGTGTTATAAATTAAAGTTCAACGGCTGTCACACACATCCACATAAAGCTGAGGAAATCATGCTGTAAGACTCTGCTGTTTATCACCGCGCTAATAAATGCATTAATTACTACTAAATTGTTTATCATCACTTGGTGAAAGCACTTATGAGGTTACGGCTGACACTGTTTGCACTCCATTAAAAGATGATTTATCCAGCTGCAGACCAACGTGGCAAAGATTACATTCATTCTGAGTAACTAATTAGAAGGAGAAACAGTGAACAAACATGTCATAAACCAAAGTGTGACATCTAAATACATTTCAGACATCCGTCAAATGCTGCTCTAATCAAAGATCTTTACAGAAAATATAAGAAATTTTCTAAACTTTGACACTCAACAAGCGACACAGATAAGAGATGAGAATCAGAGGAACTAAAGCTATGACTCTGCACAAAAACTTTGACCTGAAAAAGAATGTGTGTGTGAATTGTGTGTCTATTTACTGCATTGTCATCTCAGTTTTACAAAATGTCACAACTGAGATGAAAAAATGTACAAGAAGGAGAATAAACTCCAAGCTTTGCAACCCTTAACTGCACACACATTAACTGCAACTGACCCATGTCCATGTGTGCCAAACTCCCAATGTAAAATAGCCATAAACAGGCAAAAGGCCAAACCTCCAGACAGCAGGAAAATGAGGCTAAAAGTCACAAGGTAGTGACTCTGGTAAGTCAAGTCAAACTGCATGATTTAATAAAGATATTGACATTTGGTACCGGAATATCTATAACGTATTGCATCAAGAGGCAATACGATACATCAATATTTTTTCACGCCTCCTGATTACAGATACAAATATTTCTTAAATGTCTTGCATGCATGCACAATCATACTCTACTCCTTTCTCTCTATTTTGCATCTTACGTAACTTAAATCCATGTATCAGTAATTTACTATCACGGTGCACAAACATTTGGGACATTTATTAATAAAAAAAGAACAGGAAGCAACTCTATGCAGACGTCAGAAGCATCTCCAAGTCCGCAGTTGTGTTTTACAGAGATTTCGTGAACATTACTCAGTCTGACGAGAGAATGCTGCAAGAAGTGTTTGGCTTTTTGTTGAATCACATGCATAAAAGCAAATAACCAGCCCGTGCCCCAGATGAACTATGATAGGTAAGATGCTTCTGGTGCGTGTCGACAGCTCTAAAAGCACTCGCTAAACACAGCCAGTGTACTGCATGCAACCGCCCACAGTGGCAGTTATTTATTCACTGCAAGCTGCTGCCAAGGAAGGATCGAAAAGGAAAAACAACTGTAATGATCAATAATACAATTCTTTGATTGTGCATATTGTATAACTGTTAATTATTCACTAAACAAAGTGACATAAGAGTCCATTAGCGATGCTCTTCCACAAAACAGGAAATTACTTTAAGCAAAAGCCCAATCTTATGAATTATGTTTTATTGGTGTGGCGTTTGAAAAATGCATGATACAAAATATTTATCTTTATTTTTCAAAGGCTTGGGATGCAAATCTCCGATGATGAGCTCTAAATGGATGGCTTCTTTTCAAAAATGTATGCACTGCACAAAGCCCTCTCCCAGCATGCTGTTTGAGAGGCTTTTTTCATGAATTTGTTATGAAATGTGGGTTGACAAATACGAAAACATGAATATTGAAAGCATTTACAGCATTTTACTTTATGAGTTGACACGTTTAATATGCTGATTAAAAGCCCACAGTTCTAAATTACTGTGTGTGCCTGCGTCAGTGTGCTTGTGTTTGTGTGTGTGTGTGTGTGTGTGTGTGTGTGTGTGTGTGTGTGTGTGTGTGTGTGTGTGTGTGTGTGTGTGTGTGTGTGCGCTGTGTGTGTTGCGGGCACTTAAAATGCATTCTGCAAAGAGGAGCTCACTTAGAAAACATTCTCGTACCTCAAGGCTTCATAAACACACTTGCATTACACAGATAAGATGCTGCTGTGCATATTGTACGACTTCAAAACATGCACTCATTGCATTCATCAAAACCCCCATGTCTTATTAGAATGGAAGTGCATTAAGCTTTAATACAGACGCCTGAGAAGCCTAAACACAAGTGAACAGCTGAGTGTGCGGCGCAGGCACGCACACAGCAGCAGTGTGGACACAAAAGGCAGTCAAAGATTACCATTTAAATGCTTTAATATAACCACACACATTTGATTCTTATTCTTTTACAACAAAGCAACGAGACAGATGTTGAAAGAACACATTGATAAGCAAATTTGCAATGATGTTCTTTTGTATTTGTGATAGAATGAGCCACGGTGCAAGCTGCAGTTTGACTATTTGACAGAAAAATACAGAACAAAAGATGCAAACGGATATAGTGAGCAGCAGATGACATTTCAGGGGAAAAAAAAATGTGTAACAGAATTATTTTCTAATAGAGCACATCTGCAGTAATTTTGAATTCTCACTCCCCCTCATTCTTTTGCGGGTAACACGCCTCACTGCAGGGAATTCCACTTCTTACTTTTGACTCTTTTAATATTCAGTGTTTGACAAAAAGAGAGGAAAAAAAAAAAACCGGGCCCACCTCTTTGCTCGGAAAGAAAACCGGTAGATTGTCAGAGAAGAAAAACGATAAATAGCGGTACAACTAGTGTGATTGAACCTTGTTGTGTGAAGATCAGAGTCCCCAAATCACACCTGACAATTCAAACACCAAAACTTATACACACACACACACACACACACACACACACACACACTTCACGTGTCCCCTGTCTGGCTCTCCGGGGTGCTGCTTTATTAATGAGTTCGACACATTAAAAGCATCCGGAGGACGGGAAGTGTCACTCATCAAAAAAGGCTGTTTTTGAACAGTCTTGGCGCATGTTAAAGAATTATTCCCTTTCATAAAGGACAAGAGACAATCCGTGATTGCCAGGGCTCTTTCAGATGACCGGACTGTGAATCCTCATCCTCAGACATGGCATGAATATTGTATGTAAAGTGTGCAAAGTTGGGTTGCCTGGTGGGAGAGAGGGAGGGCTGAAGGCTGTAGACATTTGCTGCTGTTCATTATGACTGTTTGCAATGGGAAAGAGCCTGTGGTTTTGCAGTGTGTGTGTGTGTGTGTGTGTGTGTGTGCGTGTATGTGTGTGTTTCTGCGGTTGTGTGAGGAAGAGACAACATGAGAGAGTGATTAATTTCATTGATTTAATGCAATGTTTTGGGTAAATACAGATAGGTGTGAGCCACACATGAGTTGAATGGATCAATGAGATTGATTTTTTGTGAATAAACTTTCAGTCTGGCTCAATAAAAACCGCTTTTTTCAAGACTAACCTGCCAAGGCCAGTAATAACAAACCACGATATGACAGGTGAGTGAAAGCCGCGGCGCGCAAACAATCTGCACCATCAAATCAACCTGCAATCATATGGGCCCCTTCACCTGACGAAAGATACACACACAAACACGTGCAACACACCACTGCAAACACCCAACAAACGTGTGCCAGGTCATGCAAAGAGCGCATATGCATCACGATCCCGCACATACTGCAAATGCCAAGCGATGACACACACACACACACACTCAAGCACACTCAAGCGCACACACACAGCACTGTTCCTGTGTGATCTTGCCTGTGCCTTCCTGGACTGGAACAAATAATGGGGGGGAAGTCGACTGTGGGATTTTGAAGCTCTCCCTGTCAGTGACACTGTGTCAGCCCGGCATCTCCCACCACCGCCAAAAACACACACCTTTGCTCCCCCCTGGTACTAAAACAGCATAGGGAACAAGGCCTTTGAATAATAAATACTCCCAAGTTTCCACCACAACTCCGGCCAGAGATGCCCGTCCAGCAAACAATGTTGATGTGTAGAGGAAGGAGAGCCATGGAAGGAGCCCGGATGAATACAAGATACATGTTCAAGACACAACACAGGAACTGAACGGGGGGCTTCTAGGAAGCGAGTCAGGCCTGCAGAGCATGAGAGCCAGTGGCCTGAAACTTCAAAATCCCTGTGTACACACAGACAACTGACATCCCTGCAGAAGGCGGTACAACTGCAACATAAGCAGAAAAATAGTTGAGGATGTTTTTCTTGGAAAATCTGGGGGAATATGTAGGAAGGGAACAATCCTAATGAAAGAAACAATGCAGAAAGAGTGACCAACTACATCATTTTGAAAGGATTGTGTGGTGGTACATATAGAGTGAGGAGAGAGTAAAACTTTGCTTATTATTTAGCCACCTGATGCATATGTTTTCCAAACTTTTCCCTCTAAACCTACAGAAGCCTTGAGGGAAAGTATCTTGCCATTTTTCCTCGAAAATATTCAGATTCCTGAACAACTTTGCACAATTTCCCAGAGGCTATGAGGCGTGCAATATCGCAGGCAGATGGCTGAGAGCGGCACAAGGTGGCCCCATACTTCACTTTCCTTCAGGGGTGTAACAGCAGAGGGTGAGGCTAAGTTGATGAACAGGGGCCATTGTAGTGGTTGATGTGTCCATCGTCGGGCGATATTTAATCCTCCGGTTCCGCAGCGTGGCCCGAACATGACAGAAAATCATTAGCCACCGTGGGCCGTTAACTGTCACATGAGTGATTGAATAGGCAGTGAGCCATGGAGTTTTGTATGGCAGTTAAACGTCTGTCCCGAAGACTCGTGCTGGCGGCCCATTGAGGTCAATGATGAGGCAGATTTGGCGGATGGCCACTCCCACTCCCTGAGGGATGGGGTTCCTCCACGTCTAGCATCTGAGGTGGGTGCAAGTTGGGGTCAAGCCACTGTAGTCTACATCAATGGTAGAAAGTACCTCCAGAAGGTATATTTACTCAAATACTGTAGTTAAGTACAAGTTTGACTTTTTATTCTACTTTATACTTCTGCTTCTCTATAGTTTAGGGCAAATATTATACTTTTTTCCTCTTTAAAATGTGTTTTATAACTGTAGTTAGTCTGAAGTTTTATAATAAAAACATTATGACAAATATGTTTCAATTTATTACTATATTTTCTACGGAGAAATTCACAAGCTGCCTAAAAGCATACACTGCATCTATAATCAGCTCCATCTTAACCAGCTACAACACAGAGGTGATGTACACATTAATTAGACATGTTTTCATGCTATTTTTTCCTTCTGAATACTGACTGACATATCAGCTTATACAATGTAAAACCAGTGTGATAAAAAAATACATATTACTTTCTTTTTTTTTTTAAAGCTGTGTATTTACAAAAACTGTATGGCCATTATGTTATGGATGTGCTTAAAGTTTCACAAGTCCTTGCTGTTAATGGATCATAGCTCCTTGTTCAGTAAAAACTGTATTAAGCTGCATAAAGGTGTATAAGATGCTGTTAGAAAGTAGCAGGTTACTGTTTCCTGTCTAAGATAATTAAACAGCATCAGACTGGTGCATAGACAGTGGATCAAGTAGTTTGGAACAACCATACCATTAATGCATCAATTACTGCAAACTGGAAATATAATAACTAGCAATTATCCAGAAAGTGGATCATTTTGCATCCTAAGAGCTCTTGCTTTTGGTACATTAGGCATATCTTTTTGCTAATACTTTTTGAAAGAGTTGATTTATGATTTATAGTTGAGTATTTCAAAAGTGCTGTATTGCTAGAAATACTTAATTATGAATTAAGTTCATCTAAACAGGTGATTTTCATATATGAGAGCGCAGTTCCAAAAAATAAGAGTAATCTTTTACTGTGAACACCATTAAAGTGGATGTCTTCTTCTAGGAAAAGTTCATTTGTGAAACGTGTGTTGTAGTGACAGCTTGAAATAAATACAGCACCGATGCATGCATGTAGGTTCAGATAGCAAACACTCTGCAAAAGCTGCAATGGCATATTTCAGATTTACATTAGCCAATACCGTCTCAATGGACAGTCTTAAAAAAAAAAACAATATTTTTCATCTAACATCCAGACTCACACACCTCCTTTTCTCTCTCTTTTCCACATCCAGACGTTGGCCTATGTAACCTGTACATCGCAATCTCCTCACCATTTTCCCACGTGGCCTCTGTCTGTATCTTGGAAAAAGGCCGAGCTTCATGCATCCCCTCCCCTCCTCAGTGTGTGTGTATGCGTGAGTGTGTGTGTGTGTGTGTGTGTGTGTGTGTGTGTATGGGGGAGGAAAGGGGGGTCCACCGAGGTAACACAGTCCAGTTTAAGAGGACGGATCACAGATGCCATTAACGCAAGATAATTCTGCCTCTCCTTTTCACCACGCCACATGTTCATTAAAGTCACTGCTGTTAAACGTTTCTCTCCATTTCCTCTTCTTCTTCTTTTTTTTCATTAAAAGCATACATGAAAGAGGGAGAGAAAAAAGTGGTAGCAAATTGTCAAATTATAAATTAAGCTGCCGCTTCAATTATTTGCTTGGTTTGATAATAACGTGGTTAATTTTTGAACGAGGTTAATTACAAGAGGGTTAATGATATTCTAATAAAAACCAAGAACTCATCACATTTTCCCGCCTAAATTACACTGACATATATGAACCAAATATTTTCTTCAATTAAATCATAATTGTTAACAAATATCTTACAAATCAGGGGCCGCGCGGGCTGAGGCCATGTTTTGGAATGACATATTTGAACAGATTCTCGACACATTCTGTAACAATAATTGCGATAGCTGACTTCTCACCGGAGGTAATCTGACTCTTGCTGTCTTTGGTAGGTGGCCAATTTATTTCATGAAGTGGGGCAGATATTGCACTTGCTGCACATGGTGTTATTGAGTGTGTGTGCGTGTGTGTGTGTGTGTAAGTGTGTGTATAAGAGAGAGAGAGAGAGAGGAAGGGAGAGTGAGAGAGGGACAAACAGGGGGCAGGTAGGTGTGATCGCTCATTCACACTACAGCTGCTTGACGTTGAGCCCTACGGGGCATGATTACTAGGCCCTGGGTGATCCTTCAGCTCTCTGCCTGACACTCGCTGCCTGTCCCCTCCCCTGGCTCTTCTTGCATCCCACCTCCCTTCATTCCTCACCCCTCATCCATCTCTCTATAGTCTCTTTCTTCAACTCCGTCTCCCTCTCTCTCTCTCTCTCTCTCTCTCTAAGTTTTTTATGTTCTTGCAGCGTTTTTATTTACTCCCGTGTGCTTGCGTCTGTCTCGGTAATGTGTTTCTGCCAGTCTGATAAATAAAGCTGTTTGTCTTTTTACAGTGCCCAGGACACTTACAGTTAATGTCTCTTGGTCCACCTCTGCTATTTATCAGACTTCAGACATGCGTTTACTGTGTATGTGAGTCCCTGGCGGCACATTTCAACAAGGCCATTAGATTTCATGTGCTGAGGAAAAAAGTGTCCCCTACACAACAGGCCCGAGGGGCAAACGTATTTATTTTTCTCATTAAACAGTCAAAGTAGCATCTTTCCATTTACATTGCAGGTGTTTAGTCGAAGCTTTAATCCATAGCGACTTCTAACAGAGTAAACAGCTGTTGCTTTATTTAAAACCATTTAAAACACGGCAAAATAACAAATTAGGTGTTAATCCATTTTTATTGTTGCCTACTACTTAATTTTAATGCGACAGTATTTACGGATCGCCATGTGATTTTATTAGGACAAGCAAGAACTTAACAGATCCAGGTTTTAGCCCTACAAGGAGTAAAAGTATTCTCTTCTTTAACTCCACGAGTTGTACAGACTCTCCTGTCATCAGTCCAAAAGTAAATGCTCGTAAATATCTGCTGTTTAATACTTTTTTTACTCTGGTTACACTTTTTTTTTACACTAAAGATGACCATCCTTTTGATTTTTATTTAATTTCAGCTATTTTTTATCCTAGCAACCATTTTATTCAATTCAAATATATATTATTACCACTTTTATCTGTTCTGTAATTATATTTTGGGAGAGGCTTTTTTTGTTTTGTTGTTTTACACAAAGACATTAAAGGCTGAAAAGTTGCAGCAAGAGAGCAGCAGCACACATGACATGGACAAACTGATACAGTTAAGAAGTCGTGAACTTCAAATTTGTTACACAAACATCCTGCAGGATAACACGTTTGAATGCTGCAAAATTTCCATAGTCAAGTTTAAAAAAGAATCCAAGAACAACTAAAACATTTTTTTGGTCAAGTTTCATCGTGACAAAAGTAATTTTAGTTAAATTAACTAACAGCAGACAACACAATCAGATAGAGAGACTGTTGGAGCCTCTGTGACAAAAAGTTGGACGGAGAGTGAGCTGATAAAAAGTGCTTGAGTTTGGAGCTCATAGTCTGAGGATTTAATCTCCTCTTGTTAGAAGGACACAAGGGAATCGCGGTGACTTCTGTAGGGGGCTAAAATATTACCATGATAGGCTAGCAGCATGCTTTCATGCTCTATCCAACAGAGTTCATATAGACATGCTTGGCTTAAAAACCACCTTGTTAACAAAAAAGAGGGTGAACAAAAAAAAAAAAAAAAAGAAATTGCACTCTATAAAAATCCTGACACTTCTGCAATGTGCGTACTTGAGTTTTTCAAACACTTGTCTTTCCTTTACCATAATAGATGTCAGTTTGCTCTGATGTAGCTCAAGTGGAAGAGGGGGGGGGGGGGGCAGCACGTAGGGTCTCACTCTTTCTGCATTTGAAGCTATCACTCAATAGTGGATCTGTGTTGTTCGACATCAAACGGAGGAGACATTCGCGGCATCACCTGCAGAGCGCTCCAAAGGGATGAAGCAAAATATCTTCAAATCACTTGTCCAAGACATTTCCCCTTATTAAGGCTGCCTCCACACAGGCTTTAAGGCGGAGACAGGCCCTTTAGATAAGCTAACCAAACCCGAGTGTTACAGCTGGGAGATCAGACACACAGTCTGTGTTCTCCCCCAGAACTCCCTTACAATGGCACGCCGTTAAAAAAAAAAGAAAAGAAGAAACGTTTTGCACTGCTAAACGAGTAAAGTCACCTATTTTTTGTATTAGCAAACAGCAGAATATGTAAACCATTACTGACAAATGATTACACTATATATATATGTGTGTGTTTGGCACAGTGACATAAACAGATGAATAAATAGTCTCTTATTGATCAGATTGTAGTCTTTTTAAATATTATTTTGTAATTGCAGTTCATTTATTATCATACATTAACTTCTTAAAATTGAACGGTAATATTTGCAAAGATGTGAACGGAAACTTTTCTCATTATTCTTTAATTTACTAAAATGAACACATTTCTGGTCAGATAAAAACTTAATTTTTCAGTCAAATATCTGCTGTCATTTTGACTAAAATATAAAAAAAACGTTTCAACTTCTCCCTGCATGTGAGTGTGTGTCTATTTTATCAGTACGAATGTGGATAACTCCCAACAGTGAATATGTGGTACCAACACTATATTGCTAGATGCGTTTTTGGTGTATGTGCGTGCGTGCGTGCCTCTGTGTGTGTGTGTGTGTGTGCGTGTGTGTGCGTGTGTGTGTGTGTGTGCGTGTGTGTGTGTTGTAATCTCAGCAGCAGATCATGTTTTCCAGGCCTCAGATGAGGCAAAGCAGCTTTGGCAGCGGGCCGTTTCATCTCAGGCACTGGGGCCCAAAACAAAGAGAAAATGATTGATTGGATGATGAATTATTTAGAGGTGGAGGGCTGAGGAACGAACCAGCCATGCTGGAGAGAGAGAGGGCGAGAGGCATAGGAGGAGAGAGGAAACAAGAGAGAGAGCGAGTTCAGCTTCCCTTTATCACTTTCTCTCCATGTAGAAGATGGGAATCCAAGTAAAAACTTGCCCCTAATTGTACTAATGCGTGTCACCGCAAATTTGCCAGAATAAAATATTGATGTGGACGCAGTGACAGGGCTGCACGGCGCTGAGCACTGATTGGAGAGGAGAGGTGTTTGCTCAGGGATCTATAGGATGTTTGAACCTACATGTAACACTACACTGAAGACAGACGGGGGGAACAACCCTCCTCAGCTCCAGACATCCATCCTTTCACTGCACTCCGTTTGCATCTACTACACTTTCGGAGGGTTAAAACACTGTCCATAAATGTTTACTCATAAGTTTTCCTGTATGTGAGACACAATATTTAATTGCAGTGTAAAAAAAAACAAAAAAAAACACCACAATTCTAAAAATGTCAGCGGCAGAGCTGAGTGAGTGAGCACAGCCACAGAGGCTTTATGTGATGCCCAGTTGGACCACAGGGGGCACTGATGTGATATGTGAGAAAGAAACAGACAAGAGTGAAGGGAGAGAGAGTTGGATAGATGGAGGGAAAGAGAGTGGGTGAGACAGGGGAAGGGGGAGAGACAGAGGGAGGGAGGGAGAGGAAGGGAGATGCAATGAGGCAAGGCTACAGGGATGAACGCAAAGCGTCTCTCTCCCTCCATTTTTTCAATATCCCCTCCTCATGAAATTTCATTTGGATTGTAAATGTTCAGTAATTTACCATCATAAATGTGTAATGGGCCCCTGAATCCAATGACATTGTGCTGGCTAATCAACTCATTTGAAAATGAATATACATCTATTAAAGGGAACTCAGCATTTCCCCTTTGTTAAGACTGGCATGCTGTCAAACATGGGAACACTTCCTCAAAAGGGGGGTTTTTTTTGGAAAAAAAAGGGATCCTCTTTGGGGAAAAGCATAAAAATAATCTACTCATCAGATGTTTTGATCTCAGATAAGAGATGATGAATGAGATCAAGTGCTTGTGCTAAATTTCTGATTTGTTTTGTCATTAGAAATCCGACTCGTAATCGACTTAAGGGGAGTGGGGGGGGCTCATTTGAAACCTCATTCAAAAAAAAGAAAAAAAAGAAAAGCGAGGACAGGAAGTTAATGGCACTTCATTTTCAGCTGGGAAAATACAGCAAAAAAAAAAATTCAATTCTATTTTAAAACTGTTTCTCGGTCCCACGGCAGACAGCCACTGAATCCTCAAGAAAACACACACTTATACACATACACACACACACACACACACATACACGCTAGGATTACTGTTTCTTATCTATGAGAGACGAGGCCCGAGGCGCTACCTACAAACACTTAATCAAAAACCAAGTTCAACTCGTGGCAGCCGGTGACTCTTAGAAATAGAGAGTAATGGAGAGAGTGTGGAATGCAAATTGCAAAATGTTGGGAGTCTGTCGTCGTCGTTGTGTGTGTGTGTGCATGTGTGTGTACTGCATGCTTGACTCTCAAATTGAGTAAATCAGCCCCTGGTAAAAAAAAAAGCAAATAAGTTAACATGGATGTGAGTGAGCATCAGCAGGGCACTTTGAGTCACTCCATGACAGAGACAAGAGGTTGATTCTACAGGTTATTCCCGTCGAGTCAAAGTGACGCATCTCTCACAACTTTTCAGGGAAATGATACACATTTGCAAAGCTTGATGTTATTTTTCCACACACTTTTCAGATTTGAGGATTTGAGATGATTTCTAAGGCACATAGATCATCAAGCTATAGATAACCACGTCATCCTCAAGCTTAATCTTTATCTATTTTATTTGCTTATCAAGACTTTGTTTTGTTTCAGTTAGTGTGTGCAGACTGGAGGTTTACTTAATCATAAATCATAATTTGAATATGTCTCTTACTAGACAAGGAGGAGCTCATGTTCTTAGTAGTAAAAACATTCTTTTATATTCCTCTTAAGATTATTCATCTTATCCTCTGTACCACAGACACAAATAAAAGGATGATGGTTCATCTTGAGTTTATAATGTCAAATGGAGCAAGTGTCTGCAAGGTGGAGCCAAAGCATCGAGGTCTGACCCTTCCAGCCGCCTGATTCAGTCACGGTTCAGGCTTTATTTTAGGTGTTGACGATGTTTTTGTTAGTTTGTTCACACAAACATGTGGACGATGCGATTCGCATCCTGAGCTTGGTTTCAAGCTATTCCACTAACAGGCAGTTTCAGGCTGTAAAACGCTGTAAAACGCCAACAAACAAAGCAACATGCAAACAAAGGTAGTGAAAAAAGATAATGGTACTGTTGCAAAAGTTTTATGACAAAGGAAAAGATACATTTAAGGCTTTTTTGGCTAGAAAGACTGAATGTAAACACAACTCAGTAACAGTTTTAATTCTACAGGGCTCCTATAATTAAGCTACATAACATTTAGCTTGTACATTTGGTTTATTATTTTCAAAAAAAAGAGAGGGGGGGGGGGGACAGAACATACATTATATTCACCTATAGCCATAGTGACAAAAAAAGTGTGTTTGAACAGTAACGTAAATCTTTTGCCCATTTGAAAGACCCAAATGGTGGAGCTTATAACGGAAAACAGATGACCTGAATGCATGTATGGCTCAGTGGATTTTTTCAGTGGATAATTGAAAAAATCAAATGCTGTATTGAGTGTCCAAAAAGGCAAAAGCTTAACTATTTAAATCTTTATAAGTTGTGCTAAGCTGCTTTGAAATAGCTGAAGCTGATTAACAGCGATTCAGTGGATTTCAACAGGTTAAACCTCCAGCATTGACCTCACCGACATTCTTGACCCTAAAAAAATGCAAACTGAGACATAAAAACACCTTCCAAAGTGTGTGTTCACACCAGCTCCTGTTAACTGACTCTTAACAGTTACTACGTCAATTTTCAGGTGAACATAAAACTTGTTGGTTTAAAGAAGAAAGTATAAAAGACAACAGAACTAATCGAACCATAAAGACGAACTGGCTTACTTGGAGATCTTAAAATTCACACAGTAATTATAGGCTGCTGTCCAAGAAGCTATGAAACCAATCTTTTTTGCAAAAGCAGTTTATCGGACTGGAGCTCTTCTTCGTTTCCTGTTCACTTTATCCTTCTGTCCTCTCTTTTTCACTTCCTTTGCCTCCCTTCCCACTCTACCCATTCCATTTCCCGCTCTGGGCCCTGATGCAGCAATCAAGGAAAAGAACTCATTTATCAGTTCTGATGGCGACAGGGGGAGTATTGTGCGCTGGTGGGGGGGCACTTGGTTAGCCTGAACGCGTGGCTTTAGGCGTCTGCCCTGTTGTAAGGTCACTGTAATTATGTCGCGGCTCACAGTGGCGGACTTTGCCTTTGAGGTTCAAATGTCTTTCCCCTCCATCCACAAAAGTCCTTTCCGGCGCCTTTTTGCTTATGAGATCATACAAAAGAAAAAAAAAAAAGTCTTAACTCACTCCAAATATTATCCGTCTGTGAATATTGATTTATCTGTGGACTCAGATGGGCTGGAATGAGTTCGATTCCCTTAACTTCCTCAGTGATTACTTTGTGGAAATAGAATATTAGAGTTTCAGTGATTGCTGCAGAAGGAAAGAGCAGGGCTCGACCGAACACTTAAGATTGCTAATCTCAGATCCTAAACTTGCCCTGACTTCAATTAAGGGGTTCGGGACTGAAGAAGAAAAGAAATGGGATGACCTCTCCCTTATTTCTTTCTCTGCGGCCTCTTGTATCCCTGCTCCAAACTTGTAGTTTGAAAAGAAGTGGAGAGTAGAAACTGTAAAAAAAAACAGTGACAACTCCAGATCCAGCTTGTGTTTCTGCACAAAAGTCATACACCACGTCAAGTCAAGTCCGGTCCAGGAACATCAGTCAGCTCAATCAGGCCTTTGTGATGGCAAACTGGCTCAGATTTGGCTGCTGTTAGTCAGCAGTTTTGTTTTTTAGGACAGTTTTACATCTAAACTCTGTCTTGTGCTCTGTTGCACTCGCTGCCCCTGATTACTTTCTTGTTGCTTGGATAAGTAAACAGTTTTTCCCTTTATGCTTGGAAAGACCTTTTTGACCACCAATCTCATGTGGAAACCCGAAACTTCTTCCTAAACCTCCAAGTTTTTTGCACAACTGAGTAAGTTAGTGATTTTTACTCTGTCAATACTACTGCAGAGTGGCTCTGTATCACCAAGTGCTGTTTGTGCACCTGATAATGCTCATTATAAAAGCTCAACTTCAGCATTCCTGGTAACATGATGCTGAGTTTTCTTGCTGATGCAGGTTTCAAACAACACTGATTTAATCCCATCAAATGCCAAAAAGCATGTCAGTGACCAGGAAAACAGTAAGAAGTCATTTTTAATCACATGATGACACATATTTGTCCATCTTTTTTTGCGACGGAAAGGCGATCTGCAATTATATATATGAAAGTGAGCACTGTATTCAATTTTAAAGAACAGAATTCCTGAAAAAAGAAACCAGATCTGATAAATGAGAGATCAATGACACATTGTCAACGCCTCCGGAAGCCAACAAGAATGTCAACGCGGGAAAACACTGATATTGTAGCCACAACTTAGTGTGTGTGAAACAGCGGGACAAAAAACCGCGGAACCGCAGAAGACAAATGTGATTACAAAACAAATTAAATACCACAGTAAAGACTTTGTATAGTTTTTCCAGGACAACTTGGAAAAACTCATGCGGTTATATAATACCAGAGTGTGAGGGCTAATAGCTGGCTAGTGAAGCTTCACTATAAGATTTGTGGTTTTGACTGCTCTCTGGGACACACACACACACACACACACACACACACACACACACACACACACACACACACAAACAAACACACACAGACAGGAATGTCGTCTATATATAGTGGATTCTTCCGTGACCACACGGATCACAAGGACTGGGAAGTGACTGCTCCCACTGGGAGGACAAACACAGCCAGACGACGCAGCAGTCAAGTATCAACACTCTAAAGGATCTTTCTCAAAGGAACTTTTTTATGAACTGGGCCTCTGCATGAGCTCTCCTTTCTTTCATGGTGGTTGCAGATTGAAGAAAATCAATATAATAAATACTGCCAAAAGACATAATTGATTTCAAACCGCAGACACTGAAGCACCTTTTTTCTTATAACGAGCTAAGGCTCAGAAATCTGCTTATTTGTGTCAATAATTCACAAATAAACATATTTAATACCGTACAAACATAAATAAACAAACTTAAATGGACTATATATTGCATAGGCCATTAAAACTATTGTTATTTTCGCTTTTAATATTAAGGATCTCTCTGAAAGATCCACTTTTTTGAATTTATTGCATATCAAAAACAAGATTTGCAATCGTTTGTGCGATGTTTGATCTCTGTGACATAGTGAACACAGGCATCCGACACTTTACAAGGCTCTTATTCCACTTACATAACATAGTGGGATTATAACTTTTTTTTTTATTTTTTATTTTTTTTATTCTTTGCCTCAAAATGCTCCTCACACACACGTCTGACAGTGGGCTGAGCTGCATTTCAACTAGCGGTGTACTGTGGCGTATCTTTGAACAACCAAACAACTCAAGTGAAGTGCCTGCAGTCCTTTAAGCACTTTATCCTCAGAGCTTCATTGGGCAACAGACAGGCAAAAAAAAAAAAAGAAAAAAAAAGAAAAACAAGACGAAAAATGCAAATGAACTCCTCAACACTTCTACATGCCATTCAAAACCCCACCACAATAAAAAAAAAAAAGGCAGAGAGTATATTTAAAATGGTTTAGGATTCCAGACTCATAACTGCACTTTACAACAATGTGGAAGAAAAAAAAACAAGAAAGATGGAGGAAGTGATAGACAGGGGGGTGGGAGAGGGAGATGTGTTCTTTTCTGAGGCTCTGCGGCGTCGCGTTGGGGATTCCATGTGTCTCATCGTCTTGTTTAGAGTGCATTAGCAGCCAGTGACACAGCCTCCCTCCCTCCTCATCGCTCTAGTTTTCTTGTTGTCGGGGAGAGTGTCCTGAGGCAATAACAGCAACCATCAGCACTCCTCCTCCTCCACCTCCTCCTCCTCCTCCTCCTCCTACACCTCCTCCTCATGCAGAGATACGCCAGGGCCCTAATTTTCCATCAGCAAAGCATGAAATCAAGAGAGAATGCTACACAACAAGCACTCTTATGAGGGGACACTTTGCCGGTTCGCCCACCCATACAACACAGACACACACACACACACACACATGCACGAAAAAACACTCACACTTCCCAACTTCTGAATAAATTATGAAATCAAGTGGATGCTAAGCTAAAGTGACAATCAGAGGCTTGTTGATGAGCACAAATGTGACTTTGGAAGATTGTTTTAGTCATTTCATTAAATTAGTTGCCGTTTGATGTTTTCAGAGTTTGTTTTCCTTTGACACAAAGATGATGCAAAGTATTTTGATCATTTTAACGGATGACTGTATCCAGATGCTTGGTATAACACGTTGCAACAGAGATAAAAAAAAAAATAAAAAAAAAAAAGGAAGAGAGAGGCTTGCCTTGTCAGATTTGCTGCACTCCTCTAAAGGAAATTCAGCCACAGAAATTCACATAAAAAATCTTGAATATTACAGAGAGGTTGCATGTTGATTCAAAGCTTCAAAGAATATATCAGCATTCCAATATGATGAAACTGTTTTGCCGTGGCTGTTTCTGAGCACCCACAAAACATATTTTTCCATTATATTATTTGAACTATATCAAATTTACATCATGTTGTCTGTTGATATTGTGTCCCTACCATGTGTTCTCAACTTTGTTTCGCATTGATAATTTTCCAGTTTTGTTTTGAAGCTCTGCAGTGAAGCCAAAAAACAAAAGTGGACAATTTTCTAAAAATGTGGAAAATAAGGATAACTCAAAGCTAACTGGCAACATGTTGCTATGTATCAGCATCAAAGCAAGTAAGACCGCAGCCTCACAGACTTTGGACAAGTTAAAAGTGCCTCTTCAGTGATTCAACCCACCGGATCCAAACACAAACTTTAAACTTTCCAACTTTACCTCCATGTGAACTTTGGTTAAAGACCGATGCTCAGGTGTATTTTTCCTGCACAATGTTACAACATTACATAAGGGACAACGCAACTGACTGTGAGGGAATCCCTTTACGTTTATGTTTTTCCATATTTGCACAATCTGGGCCCATAGATCACATATGAGAGTTAAGAAGAGATTTTTGCTGGGTTGTTTGTTTGCTTTATGCCATGCTTGAACAGTGGGTCACAGGGAGGGGGAATTTAGAATCACTATGAAAGAATCTCAAGTCCAAAATCTCTCTTTCCAATTAAGTGTGCCATATTTATTTTGAAAGAGTGCAAATGCAGTGTGTAGTACCAAAAAATAGCGTTTCAATATGGTAAAGCCATAAGAATCCATCATCTCAAATGACTGCTCACTGTACTCTTGCATTAAATGTTTGGAGTGAAGAGAATAATTAATGATTGAGAAAATTATTTCAGAAAAAGCTTGAATCCCTGCGAAAGTGATGTTTTCCTCCATATTCTGTGCTTCATCTGTGTATGTCAACAGCAATATGGGATCAGGAATGCCAACCAGGCCACATCAACATGGGATGATGCAAACTTTCCTGAGTGGACACATGAAGTCAAAAGTTCACACTACAGTTGGATAAACTAATTATCTGTTTGAACCATATACAAGAAATCGAATTGTAAATAGAGCGACAAGGATAACATCCATTAGTTTGCAGGTGCAGTGCCGTTATGAAGCCTCAGGTATGGCAATATAGCTGATATATGCCATATAATATATGCCATCTTGGTTTTTTAAGCCAGAAGTGACCATATTTGGACAAGAGGGTGGAGCTGAGGATGATGAACATTGCTGCCAATGTCTTTGTGACGCCTAGCAAAAAGCAAGAAGCTGTTATCACTAAAAAGGCCACACCCTTATATATGCATAACATCAAATCTTCATATAATTTCAAGGAGTGAGTTATTTAAAAATTCACTCCCATCATGAAAGAAAAAACATGTACTTTGGAGACCAAAACTGTCTTAAAAAAGGTGAGGTGAAGTGAGCCTCAAGAGGCCATTCTAAGTACTGCAGATTTTAAGACTTTCGTGATGGCTTCATTTTTAGCCCTGGAGGTTTCCACTTGTTCTAAACTGGACGAAAGAAAAAAATTAATTACAGCAGTCAAGCAAAAAAAGACTACCCTCCTTTGAGGAGTTGTGACTCAAGAGGGCCAGCATTGTGTTTTCAGACATCACGCAGCCATGCAGACACATACAGAGCATATGTTATCAGAGACCAACTGCTAGGCTAAACTGAACAATACTGTATCTGAGTTTTCTATCAACTGAAAAATAAGGCAGTTAGTTATTAGGACAGTAGCACTGACAAACACTACAGAGAGAGAGGAAAACTCTTTCTCTACTACCCACACAAACACAGAGAGAAGAAACAGATCTCACAGTGCTGACTGACAAAGATGCCCTGCAATATAGATGACAAGAACAAAGCTCCCCATAACAAACTCCAGTCATATTGAGACGATTTCCTTTTCAATAATGAATCGCCATCAGCATTGGGCGTCAATACTGCCTCTGTGTGTTGTGTGAGCCGGCATGGGTGGGTGTGTATGTGTGCGCGTGTGTGTGTGTGTGTGCGAGTGGAGGGGAAAAGAGAAAAAAAAAAAACATCTATCCTCAACGAGAACAAAACTTCTATATTTAATCTGCGCTGAGAACAAGCAGGCATGCAAAGTCAAAAACAAAACGGGGATGGCAAGCTGAGGCTTTGTGTGGCATGCAAATCACATCCGGACCAGCAAGCTGCTGTGAGCTTATCCCCCACATCTTTGTGATTGACAGGTTTTTTAAAATGTGTAGATTATAAATATTTATAATTGACTTAATATTGACTGTATTCTCTCTGTTTGGTTGAACTTGTATCGGGAAAAGAAAAAATAAGGCACCAAAAAAAAAAACTTTAATTTCTCAAAAAAAAAAGCACAATACCACAATCCAGTTCATCTGTAGCTCCGTCTTCACATAAATTACCCTCCCTGTGCACTCCATAGTGTATATGTGTGTGTGTGTGTGTGTGTGTGTGTGTATGAAATGCTCAATAGCCTGTTTTCCTCACTGAGGATAATGAGCATTACTTTGAATTTTCTGAAGTTGTCAGGTCTCCTTGAGAGTGGAGCTCTTCTCCGAGAGGTCAGCACACTGTAAAGTCTCCTTATGAGAGGTGACAGTAGGAAACATGGGCCGGATCTCCAAAAATTACACCAATAAAAGCACCACAAGTGAGGCCAAATTATGCCTGGGACAGAAGCCCAGTGTGGAGAAAGGGCAAATATTTAGAGTGGTGCAGTGGCGGCACAGCTTGCCCGCCGTCCTTGTACCTCTTGTGCCCATTGAACTACATCGCTGAGCATTTCGGCATCAGTGCGCGGTTGCAAGTGGCTTCTTATCCTCTTGTGTCGCTCTATAATCCTGTTGACGTCATGTTGTTTTCAGGGAGGCACTGTCAAGCCGTGGTTGATGTATCTTCTTTATGCTGCTTTTGTTCTGACAAGAAGGACATTTTCACATTTTTTCTTGTTGTTTTGGCTTTAAGTTGATCTCCAGGCATTAATAAAACACCTAAAAACTCATCTCTGCTCATAAATATTACATATTGAAATGTTTTTCCATGGAAAAAAATATCTCTTCATGCTTTAATATTGGAATGAATGTATGTACAGATCTACCATACATTCTCCTCCCCTATAGCTTCAACTCCACTCATCAAACACACAAACTTCATCAGCAGCTTTGCTATCTGACAAACTGTTTTGAGGAATATTTGCTGTAACTTTTTTCTGCCAACCACCCCCCCAAGCCATACAAAATGTCCTGTCAGCATTTGACATGAATTATTATGTAACTTATGTAACTTGGCAGGCTAACATTAGCAAACATTATCTACCACACTCCAGATTTGTTTGGACAGAGTAAATGAATGAAACAAGAGAGAAATAAACTTAGCAGACTTTGCCAACGTGCTGGCTTGTAAGGTTAGTGTCCTCAGAATATATGGATGGAGCAGCAAGGGCTTCAGAAAAGTTTTGTGGTAAAACTACTGCAAGCTTAAGTTTGGCTTGGATTTTTTTTGACTCTTTGGTTGTACAGGAATACCTTTCTCCTCCTGCAACATTCGAAAACATACTTAGCGGCAACAACTAGCCTTTCATTTCACCATAGCATCATCCTGTAAATTGACAGAACCATGGCTATCTGAATCTGCGCTTGTGAAACTGTCATTAGTACACTGAAATTTCAAAGAAGAAATGTTCAGACATGGTGTTGACTGCTTATTTCACTCATAACAGGTTTTTTTAGCATAAGAAAAGCATCATATGGACATGTCAACAGGGCTAAAATCTTTACTTTCACTTAAGAGGGTCTTCAAAAGTTCACCCTTTTCTTATTTCATAAATCAAAAGGCAATGTTATATAAAGACGGCAATGAGATGACTGAAAGTCAAGAGTGCAGAGGTGTCATCACTCAGTTCAGGTCCAGAGGAGAAGCTATGGATGGGTGCAGGACGAGCGCAGGAAACACCATGCTAGTGTAGAACTGGGATGGGCTAAACCTCTAAGAAATTGAAATAGCTTTTGGCCTTTGATTGAATTGTGCTATGTGAGCTGGTTACACTGTATAAGCCCTCTCTGTGTCTCTGTCCATCTAACTCTCTTTCAGCTCTACATCAAAAAGGCCATCTGCAGTAAAAAGGCCAGCCAACACACCATGCGCTCCCATCTCATCCGCAAGTTTCCTCTGCCCAGCATCCAGACACGGCACTGCCCACCGTCTCATCAATTTTACTCTTTGATTTAATCACCCACTGAAACTAAAGTGGCTTTACAAAGTTTTATTTGCAACAAAGTTTAAAAAATAGAAACCTTTGTTATCATCAAATGTATAAAAAAAAAATAGTATATTATTAAAAAAAAATGGAGGTGCCAAACGAATACACAAGGATTTATTTTACAGTCTCAATAATGCAAACTGCTTTCAATCCCACAGAGCATTAGGATTTAAAGTGAGCATGAAACACAAACCCTTCAAGCAGATTAAATTTCAAATCAAGCAGGCCATGTAAATGATGTGGTGACAGGGGGCCCAGTGCAATTAGCATGCCAGGCTAGTGTTAAAGCAATTAGGCAAAACAGACGGCTAGAGCACCAGGGCTAAGCACAGGAAGGCAGGAAGGACGAATATTTCCATATTGTTCTTCAGGACATGAGTGCGTGTGTGTGCACGATGTGCCTGCGCGTGCACGGTTTTGTTTGAGGTCGTCCGGCACTCGACTTGTTTGTGGATTTCTCAGAGGGAAATAGAGGTTAATGGGAACTAGACTTTGTTTACTGACAGCCTATCCAGCCATTTTGGAGAGTGAGGAGGGGTGAGGAAACTAAATAACAAATGCTGTGTTCTTTGTAACAAAAAGGAAAAAAAAGAAAAAAAAGGAAAAAAAGGAAACAGAAAAGTCTGTTTTATGTTGCTTAGGGGAATCACAAAAACATTTACTGGTAAACAAGCCCAGAGCGGAAACTCTGGGAACCACTTTGGGGAAAAAAAGCAGACACATTTGGGCAAATCTCTCAGGTGGAGCCATCAAAAGCAGTGTCGGTTTGTACACAGAGACGTGGCAGAAAAGACCACCTGGAGACGAGCGATGACATTCGTTTGAGCGTAAATTACTCAAACAAGCATGCCGGGGAATGGCATTTAATACTTGATGTTTCCCAGTGGGAAAAGTGGTGGATGCCTCTAATTCGAACAAGGAGTTTTGATATACAAACACTGCTGAAAAACAAACATGCCATACATTGCACGGTAAGTTGTGTACGATGAGACAAGGGCCTTTTGGGATGCAAAGTAGGACAGCGACTCATTTCTGCCTTCAGCAGTGCGGGAGGAACTGCAGTAATAATGAGGAGTAGGGAGTAAAAATGGGATTTTATTACAGTACCTTAGTTATGTTTTCTCTGTGCATATTCCAACGTAGTACATGTTGCGTCCGGTATAGAACCAATTTTTTGGTCCTGAAGTTAAACATCTGATGTTGACCTACTCACATTTCCTTCCTGCACAAGCCACAAGATGACACCTGAAGGCTTTTTCAATGAGAAAGTAAGGTTTTACTTTCAGTTTAGCAATTTATTAAGTACCCAAGTTTAAATTAATGCAATCCAATACAACAGCTCTCTCCTCAGTCTTAAATTTGTGAACCTTATCTTAAGTTTTTTGTTATTTCTTGAGGTAATTTGGTCAGTTTTGAGAGAGAAATAGTGGAAGTGTTAAATTTAATTTTGTAAATATCTGCTTTTTTTTTTTAAATTTGATGCTAAACACACATTTAAAACAAGTTTGTTAAGGGAAAACAACAGAATGGGATTGTTGTGGAAGTCTCCAAAACATCACTTTTGGAACAGTTAGTGTATCTGACAACTTCTCTGAAACATGAGCCAGAAGATAAATGTATTAAGAATTCAGCGCTTTAATCTTGTGAGGTAAATTACATTATAAAATTAAAACTGAACATCCGCAGCTTAAGTAATTGCATTACTCAGATTTGTATGAGTTTCACACTGGCAGAAAAACAAGAAACCAAACTGTTGCCACAAGTCTGCATCCCTTTCACAATCAGCTGTCATCTCTACAAACAACAGAGCACAGGAAGGATAAATGACTAGGTTAAAAAGGAAGTGACATGCTGGCGTTGTAATATTTGCTGACTCTCATATTTCCCGCTCCATGTCTGGTGACAGTCACAATGTTTTTGAAGAAAAACAGACAGAATGCTCACTTTTTCATGTGTTTGTGTCTGTGTGTTCCTTCCATTAGTAAAGTGTGTGACTTGAGAGAACGGCCAAGCGAGAACACGAGTCAGAACATGTGCTCATAAAGGTGTGTGTGTGTGTGTGTGTGTGTGTATACCCAGAGTTGCTTAGATACCACTTCCCTACCTTGTACTGAGGTAAAATCAAAATCACAGAAATAAATCTGAATTAATGCAAAGTAAATGACGAACTTAAGAGAATATACTGACCACAGCAGCAAACAGACCAGCTCTCACAAGGCAAATTTCTTATCAAATTATTTTTCATGCAAGCCTAAAAAGGAATTTAAATTCCTAACAGGATTAAAAAGAAATACCACGTAGCCATAAAATGAGCATAATCAAGGGACCAGAATCACACTAGATTGCAATGTCCTAATTTTTAACACTGGTACCACTGATTAATGTGCACTGAAAAACCTCAGCTCATGGTATTACCCTCAGAGTAAAATTTCCTATAAAACAGTCTTAATGTACACAACTCAATTAACTGAAATTAAAGATTAAATGGAATTTCCAGAGACTGTACTAATTAGTTCCTGTTCTAGTCAGAGCCATGAATGTATGCTGTGTAGTACAACTCATCAGACTATGTAGCACCATATGGTCGACATGGCCTATGGGCTTTGTGAGAATTACTTCATGGAGAGAGTCCAAGCCGAGCAGGTGTGGCAGTGTTTTGGTTGCAGCGTTAGCAGCAGGCTTTATAGACAGCCAGGGAGTCACAGAGTCATTTTTATTTTTCTATGAATTGAATAATGGATTGAGGAAAAGGTTTTAAAAGAACATGCTACATGGGAAAACGGTCGAAAAACAAGGTCAAACCCAAATGGACGGGGTGAGGTAGACAGTCTCACAAAAAGTAGACAGCTAACACTGAGCAACACAATGAAGTGTGGCTCGTGGCCAAGTGAAACATATGACATGATGTAGGGGACTACTGTATCCTAGTAACACAAAGCCAAGAAAGGAAAAAAAATACAACAATGGATGAATGCAAACCAATCCCAGATTGCATCATTTTTTTTCCCTCAACATATGGAGAGATGACAGCATTGACGCATATTTTTCACACTACATAAAGCATGCTAACACATTTAATGCTAATTTGTTAGCAGGGCAGCTCAGCTGTTAGCTCACTTGTTTGCTTCAAACTTTGGTTGAGGGACCTCAAGTACATGTTACTGACAAACAGTAACCTGAAGCCCAAAATAGTTTGTTACATAGAACTTTTGAGAAGTCATCAATGGAAGCTTTCAGAATAAAAGACAGTTCCTTTTAAAAAACACTGAACTAAAACATTAAAACCAGCCACAACATATATGATAACTTTGCTAGAAAGCCTCAAAGAACCAAATCTGATATCATTTGATCTCATTGTGTTCCGATTCTGTCACCGAGACAAAATGCTTTTCTAGTCAACTAATCACCCAAAGCTACTTTACATGCAAACATCACACACAGGAGCGATGAAAAGTGCCACTTGCTCATCAGAAACCCATTCACACTCACAAATACACACCAATGGAAGAGCTGGGGATCAGTATCGTACACAGTATGGCATGAATACTGGCAGAGCTGGGTATTGAACCATCAACCTTCCAACAAGTGGAAAAACCCACTCTACCTTCTGAGTCACAGCCAACCCTATGATGTTTTACTAATTGTAAAGGACGATAAAGAAAAAGTTTCTTACTTGTCTGAGGAGCTTTCATTTTGTTCAGGAAACACCATCCAGCACAGGGCCATCATCAGGGATTTCATGCAGTACATCCATGGGTTTTCAGTGAAAAGGTGAAGGCACAGCCTATGTTCACCACACAAGGGCTAACTCTTGACTCAACTCTCCAGGCTTTCTTTTTGCTCTTCTTTCAGGCTTCCTCAGTGTTTTGCTCAAAGCAGTAAAACCTGGATATAAAACCAAAGGTAGTTTCAGTGAGCCAGCATCCACAACACCAACAACCCCCGGTTAGAGCTAGAGCACCTTCACTGCAAAGCAGCCTTTGTTAATGTTAATCAATTACACCTGTGCTTTTAGAGCTGATGTCAAAATGTTTGCCTTGAAAATTATCCAATGATTATCCAAAAGGAATTTCAAAATTAAACCTGACAACAGAATGTTATAATATACAGGAAAATTCCTACAAAAATAAGAATCATTTGAAAAATCAAACAGCAAACAAAAACCAAATTTGACTAGACAAATAAACATTAAGTGTATATATTGGCTGTTGATATTAAACTCTCTGATGTTTGTCTCTTATTATCTATTTATTGTTTTCACCATTTGTTTTCTTGTCACTCAGCACTAGAGAGTAAAGAAGAAACACTCCTTCTACACTACCTAAGTAAAATTACAGTCCAGTTTATGAGGCACAAAAGGAGCATATTTGAATCCTACTCAGTTCTCCCTCAGTAAGTACAAAATTGAAGGGTACAACACATACCCTAGGGTCTAACAACTCACTGTGATTAGACATCTTAAAATTTATGTCTATTTTCACGTGTAAACCTCCTTTAATGTCCAAAACCATCAAGTCATTACTGTGGAAAACAGCATGCAATCTGTCAGCTTAACTGGAGAAAAGCTTAAAACTCTATTTGTGGGCAACAGTATTGTGTTGGTAGGCACGCTGAATGGCCTCTTCCGAGCTGGAGAGTCCTAGATGGTACGTAAGCATTATACCTTGGGGATGGAAAATGGCTTGGTTGAGTGTAAACCAATGATCGACTGACAGCTTGTGGCTTCCATGACTGTTTTATGACCACTACATTTTTTAAAAGGGGTTTTTTGTAGTTACAAGCACAAGTGGCCCCACGGTGGAAGTAGAGCAAACCTTTTCATCCATCACAGCATACTTTAATTATACAAATTATAACAGGAAAAGTAAAATGTCATCCATTACAAACAAGCAAAAAATACAAGGAAATATAAACAGTCCAAAGGGAGACTGGCAAGACTGGCGCCATTTGTGGAACAAAGTTTGGTCAAATTATACAAGAATCAATCTCAGGTACAGTGAGAGAGAGGAAGAGAGAGGATGTTTGCTTTCACCTGTCACATTCAGCCATTTCCTAATTTCCAGACTATCATGAACAAGGCTCAGGCTTAGAAACAAAGGGCCCGCTAACAAAGCTTCCCATGGAGAATTGACTTCGGCCTTGGTTGCTATTTACATACAGATGCATTGGTGAGAATTTGCATAATGTTTTTTGTAGCTGGGTGCTCAGGGGAGCAGCATTGTAACATATTGGTGCCTAATGAACTCTGAAAAAAATTGATTTTCCACAGAGTAAATTAAGAAATGCATTATAGCTGTTAAAGCAATCTTGGGGGAAATCGGAGCCTTCCTCTGCTAAACTACGCTTGATAAGTAATAAATTACATGTTACACTTATTTGCTTTAATTCATGCTAATTTTGCCCAATTAATGTATCACTGTAGTTCTGAGGGCAGCCACTGGAGATTTAATTATTTATTGGATTTTGGTGTGTGTGTATATGTGCTTGTGTTGTATTGTTGGCAAATGATGTGTGTGTATGAATGCAGTCAAGGATCATTTGTAGATATTGCGTTTTGCTCCGTATAGTTGTGTTTGTAGTTGCAGGTGTCTGCTGTAATTGTAAATGTTTGTATGTGTGGGAGTGTGACTGACTATCAGAAGCAGAGTTAAATCCCATGTCTGCCGGGACTTCCTGACAGAGGCCTGATTGTCTGTGGCAGCACACTCTCATGGCTCTCTCACTCTCTCTCTCTCCTTCACACACACACACACACACACACACACACACATTTGGACTAGTTTGTGCTGCCTTCCTCCTCTTCCTTCCTTCCCCTCCCTCCCCAACTCGCAGGGTGAGTCATTGTTTACAGGCCTTTCGCTCTGCTGTCCTATCGCCCTGCTCTTGACGCTACTTTTCCATTCAATCAGAGGCCCTGCATGTGGTGACATGACACCAGGCCTGGCCTTGCGTTTCCTCCCTGAGACGTCTCCTGGGCCGACTGCCTCAATCCACATAATAATCTGACTGCAGCTGGCTGCTGCTTTCCACCACTTATCTCGACTGTTTACTCTTTAGCCCTTTCTTTGAGATGAGCGTCTTCTTATGCACATGCATCGCAGCATGCAGGAAATTCAGTGTGTGGCAAAGAGTTTAGCGTTTCCAAGG
This sequence comes from Acanthurus leucopareius, assembly GCA_029814765.1. Taxonomy (NCBI): domain Eukaryota; kingdom Metazoa; phylum Chordata; class Actinopteri; order Acanthuriformes; family Acanthuridae; genus Acanthurus; species Acanthurus leucopareius. The sequence continues at coordinate 2,409,929 of JAQMCX010000037.1, read as the reverse complement.
ATTAAACCCGCCACCGTTACTAGCCTCACTAGCCTCTAAGCTAACTGACAATCAAAAAACACTACAGATTTCAGATTTTTAAGTATGAAATAGGTGAAAAAAAATGTTTTTTAGGAAGTAAAAGGGTAAAGAGCAACACTTTGCCCTTATCTCAATGCAAATCACCAAATGATTTTAGTAGAAACACACATATGTGAACACACACCTTGGAAAAGTGAATGGAATCTCAGGCTGCTTAATGTTTCTGAATGTGCAAACCTTTGGCTGTGCATCTGGAAAAAATTACTGTTGAATTAGCCTTTTGTCTCAGCAGGCTGTTGCAGAGAATAGCCCTCTGTTTCCCTCCTCATAACCCACCATAGGAGAGATTTCTCCGGTAAAAAAGCAAAACACCAAACTGCTAAGAAAGTAAGTTTACCCAAAGAACTTCATACAACTCTGTGCAAATGCAAACTATATGCAAATTCAAGTTTTACTGAGATCTACAAGCATACCTGTAAAAAAAAAAACACAAACGCAAACAAGAATGACATGATGGCCTACTTAGCTATCAGCCTGCTGTCAAACCTAATAGGAATTAGAAGGAGTTAACGCTACTTTGTTTCTCTCCCCTTCAAGTACTCCCTCTACCCCTGCACTCACTTCTGAGGCATCCACTAAGTATCCACCCTCATCACGCGAATATTAAAAAGCTTAGCTGACGATGGTTTTTCAAGTAAATTAGAGAAAACAAAATCTCTCAGATTAGTCAATTAAGTGGCACATTAGCCTGAGACTTAATTAAAAGATAGTGGGGCATACAGTCTTTAAGGATATTGAGAGGCGACGGGAGTGTTTAAACAGCAGATTGAACAAATGGCACTTATTAAAAACTTGACTGTGAGTCACTTGACACCTCACATATCCCCTGCACCTTGAGCTACATAAACAGAGTGTCAGCTTCCTGGGTTCCTGCTATGCAAATCTCGGGGATGAGGCGAGGAGAGGAAGTGCACTCGTCATACAGCATCCCTGCCTAGAACGTCAAGATGCCCTCCTATAATCAGCGGCTTAACAACCAGAGCGGAAACATAACGTTTACTATCTCACACTACACTTCTTTAGGATGGCAATTGTCAGTGTTTTTGAAGGTGAAAGGGAAATTAAACTTTCAAAAAAAAAAAAAAAAAAAGTAATCAAGCCAAGGTTGAGATGCATCTTCTGCTTTAACACAGAAAGCGTGTTTGTAGGTATGGTAGGTATGGCTGCAAAGAAAGTGACTTCTCATGAACACAAAAGCATTTTGAGGTAATATGTGCGTGTGTGCATGCTTAGTGTCAACCTCTCGTTGAAAACCATCCTTAATTAAACCTTTTGTTCCTCCAAAATGACAAAAAAAAAAAAAAAAAAAAGCAGAGCCTGGGCGAGCAAAAAGGCAGTTATTGTGTCAGAGTGCTGAGACTGAAGAGCAAGGTACACTAAAACATCACAGTTCACTGCTCGTGTTGCCATCTCAGCGTCACTTTCTATCCGGAACAATGCGACAGCTGACAGCTCGCACCCAAGAATTATCACGCTAAACTGAATTATTTCTGCCACGTGTTAATTTATTAACAACCTGTGCATGCTCTAATGTAGCCTGCATTTGCATATACATTTTTAACCTGCAAGCTCAATTGTCTCAAATATTCTATCGGGGGATGAGAATATTTCAAACCGCCTTTTGTTGCACCACGTTTGAATTTTGAAGACTGGGGTGCAAAAAAAAAAAAAAAAAAAAGGAAGAAAGACATATAAATCTCACACATGTCCGCAGGGCACATATTCTTTAAGGGCAAGATATCTGCACTTCATCACCTTGCAACATATGAGATGTGGCATCTCCGATCTAAAGCCTCCTCCTCCTTACTTGTTCTGTGCCTTGCTGGCTTTTTCTGTATCTGAAAGAGGCACCTATGACTGCTTTCAGGTGGCTTCAAATGCTGCGAGCTGGCTTGTTTAGATGACTTCCCAGAGCTTTTTTGTTAAGGAGAGAGCAAACATACAGTATTAATAAGCGCCAATGAACTATTCATATTTGGCTTTGGTGCAATAGATGAAATATGTGTCTATGAATACTCAAGATACCAGATATTCCAGTAAACTAGATACATTTTATGGATTTTAATATGTCAACCTGTTTGTGTTTGTGTAAAATTAAAAATGTTGAGGATACGAAGGTAACAGAGTAGGAGACTATATATTATACTTGCATCATTAGTTTTATTCATTAGATCTGCACCAAATCTGCATTTATTTCTACTTTCTTGTGTTGTAACTTTATTTAAATAAGTAGCCAAATGAAACTTAAAGGATCAGAAAACCCAAACAAGTCTTGAAGCATCTTGATAAAATGGAAATTAACAGACATTTTGTTTATTTTAGGTCGTTTTATTTACTTTAGCTTTAAATTTGGATATTTCCCTTTAAGAAACAACTTGTCATTCCTTAATAACTGCACTGAAAAAAAGGAGTGAAACTAATTTCTAACCGGTAATTCAGTTTCACACAAGAAATTAAACTATTCATACTATCTTTTTCCACTCTGCCAGCTCCATCAACAAAATCCCATTTATCTTCAGTGTAATCCGGCTAATACAGAAACTACACAGCTGGAGACAAACAAGTTAGAACCAGGATCAAAAAAAGTTGACTGAAGAAAGCACTTGGTGTAAGTGATAAAAATGTTTTTTTTTCTGCAACTTGGATGTACCAGCAATTTAAAACTTAGTCAAAATACAAAAAAAAACCCCCACAACATTACAAGTATGTGGTAATTGCACGCACGAAACAGCTGCATTTAACCTGACAATGAATTACACACTTTAATTTACACTTTATGGAGTTCTCTTCCTGATAAAGATCCAAGCAGGTGTTATGAACGCACACCTGTAAACTTTCCCCACGTATCAAATTCCCTGCGGTGTGTGTACAAAACAGCCTGTCAATGCCTGGTTACCTTGCTTTTAATCTGCGCTGCACACTACACATTGCCACAAACAAACTGTCGCCACGGCTGTTTGTTGCCGTAAACAAAGATGCAACAGGAGATGTGTTTATTTGTAGCAGATGAAACAATTAAGGATGCCTGACAGGCAGATTAAACACATTGAGGGAAAGCATCTGGTAGTATGGGGGGGTTATTGTCGCTTTATTGTTGTTGTTTGTGGTGGAGATTGTAGAGAAAAGCCTAACAGCTCAAGATGTGGCAGGAAAACAATTTACCAGATCTGACAAACAATTAATTCTGTTTGTTTATTTGTTGAAGGAGAAGGAGAATCAACCATTTGGGGTAATATAATGAAAAATGAACATGTTTGATCTTGCTTTTTTTTTCTGTTGTTGCAAAGCATTTTAGAGCCATCCTATTTGTGTGTGTGTGTATTTGTGTCCATATATATGTGTGTGTGAGGGGCTTTGCCTGTCACTCATGTTAACTCAATGTGAAGAGGCTGCTCCAAGCGGAAAGTTGAGTCCTATATATTTGCCACAATGGCTGGCGTTATTAAGACCTTGATCCGTGTTTTCTTTCTGCATGGAGGGAAGTAAGCTACTAGATGCTCTCTTGCTCTCTATCCTTTTTGCTATGTGTCAGGGCGGGGTGGCTTGTTTGAGTCGGCTTGAGAAGAGAAACACACACACATACACTCAAACACACATCTTGGCTCTGTAAACATCCCTTTTTCTTTTTTTTAAACCACAGTGAAGGAAGTTTTCCATTTGTGCTCGTGTTTATGCTCAATTGGAAGCATTTTTTGGTGGAAGCCTCCAAAAATAAATATGGTGTGATGTACAAAAAGGTTGCAGTTGATCTCTTAAAGAACATGAACAGCCTAATGCATGAAAACTAGAGTATTATGTGATGCAGCAACCCCACCTTTGATGCCGCTGAGTACTAGAAAATCCAAGAAAATTGCAAAAGAAACCTGCTGATTGAATCCTTAACTGCATAAGATGTATTTACTTCAAAAGCAAATATTTCAGTGTGCTTCTTAACAACACAATTGGCTATATTTATAAATCAAGCAACTGATCATAAACATATCCTGCTCTGTATGTGGTTGTAAAGGCTCAGATAAGCTGCAGCAGAACAAGCACGCTTTTCCAAACAACCTGCCAATCACCCAGAAGATCCAGATGACTGGAGGCCAACGAAGTCCGCGTTCATTTAAGTGATGTTAAGAGCAAACAATCAAAAGTGCTGCTCAGGAGACTGCAACACGTTCACATCAGCAAATGACATGTAACAATGGTGACATCTAATTTATAGCTCAAGGAGCGTGTACAAGCAAATAAACAGGCATCCCTGGTCCACACGTCCCTCTCAATTTGCCTCTCCCACGGTCCATTGCCTTTTAGACGGAGAGGCGGAAGGAAAATAGAAAAGTTGGAAGTGCGCAACTTAAAGCTGATGTCTTATTTACAAGTCCAAGACCCCTGCTTCTGTTATTCTCTTTGGAAACCCGTGCAGGCATCCGTAAAACCTTCCTAAACACAAGCACACAAATAGAAAAATTCCACTTGCACGTACAGTCTAAGGTGCCATGTGAACTGGGGGTTGGGAAGGTGAGGAGGGAGGGGATGTTTTCAGCTCTGCGGAAGAAGAAAGGAAAATGATTTGAAAACATCTCAGCATCTCTTCCCTCCTTTCATTCCTCTCCCGATTCTGGAGTTCTCCCAGGCAGATGTTGTCAGCGCCAACTTCACGGGGGCACGACGCGTGGCGGAAACTTTGAACCTCACCGTGCCCCATCCAAGAGCTCCAGTCCCATGATCTTGCTAACTGCCGCGTTATCTTTGCATCGCCGTGGCAACGCCTCCAGGTAACAAGGAGATTAGAAGCAGTCAGAGGCCCATGTACCACAGCAAAGCTTTAGCAAAAGGGGGTCTTTAAATATTTAAGGTATGAGTACGATCACACATTGTTACTCTAAGAGGAGAGAGGGAACAAAGAATACAAATCTTTCACTTGGAAATCATTTACATTTTATTGCTGAGACTCCGTTCTGAGACGATATCTGAGTGTTGAATTTGAGTTTTATTGTATAAAAAGTGTACAAAATTTAACAGACGTGCAGCAATTCCCTCTGAGTAAAAATAAACATTAAAAAAATCATCTCTTATCAGCTTTCTGTCACCGCTAATGCAATTTTTATGCACTTTTCATGTCGGCAACCGCATCAATAATTTGTGCGACAGAAATAATAAGCAAACAAATAACACGTGATGTAAAAAGGGAGGCCTCTTCGGCCTCTTGTCAAAGTCAATTAGACTCTTCAGGTAGTGACCCTATTTGCATTGTAAACCAGGCCCTTGTGTGAGAGGGCTAATGGGGCCACTACCTGAGGAGATTAATTGAAAGTGACATTACTTGAACTCTCCTCTTTTTTTTTCCATGCACAGCCTCCTGAAAGATCGTCTCATTTTATTTTAATGTCATGCCACAAGTCTAAACAGCGAGGTCGAGTCTTTTCAAACTTTGACACAAGTGAGGAGGAGGAGGAGGAGGATGGGAAAAAGGACATTGTACTGGGTTAGAGCAGATACAAGTCTTTTCCTAAAAAGAAAAAAGGGTGCTGCATGATTAAAGTGTACATGCCTCATGTATTGTGGTATTTATCATTTAGCACTAAACTTTTAGCTTAACTGTTTTACATGGTATGTTAGCGACCCATCATGACATGATTCAACATTAAGTAAAATTTTCCTGATGTGCTCAGGATTCAAAACTTGCACAAAGATGATGACAGTTACTGCATCAGTATTATTATCCTCAATGACTCATAACACAGTACAATAAATATACCAAAATGAATCACCGCAATGCTAACAACCAGGTAATGATGGCTATTATGGATCCTATAGATTAACAGAGAAAAAAAAGAGAGGGGGCAAGAAAAAGCCCACCACTCTATTTTTTCTCCCGACTGAGAAAAAGAAGCATTTATGTTCCATCTGGAGAAAAAACAGCTTGTGAATAAAGAGTAGTGTCACATATAACTGCCACCCCCTCTTGTCCTGTCTCATTAGTAATATTATATGTAATTATAAAATATGGCTATAACATTAACAATATACAACTCTAAGGTCTACCTCTAATATTAAAATGAAGGAAACAAAACACCATTAATGTACTCATCTGCTTTTTTCCCTCATATAAAGCAACAGAAAAAGCGGTAATTTGTTCTTGTGGCCGAGGGCAGGAGACATTTTTCATTTTCTGAGTGAAAGAGTTGTAGCCCAGCCAATTGAGCAGAAAAAGGGGATGGATGGATGGATGGATGGATAGATGGACGGATGGATGGATGGATGGATGGATGAATAAATACGCAGCTAGTCAGAGGAGGTGGTCACAGCCACACTCCTAATTTATTTAATATTGTAAGAGAAATGACCTTGAGATCAGAGGGGTGCTGAATTCTCCCCAGACGGCAAACAGAAACAATGGAGCCGTCCTAATTGTGACATTACAATCCGGCACACAGTGAGCGATCAGAGGGGGATTGATTAGAGGAGTGGAAAGGTGGACGACTTTGTGAAAAGGTCACTGCACACTCTACCTAGAGTTTTTTAATATTTTCGACCCTCCGCCTCCTCTGTGAACGTGAAATAAAGTGAAAGAAAGAAAGAAAAAGTACAACTCCTGTGTGATTACAGACTTTTCTGGACAGTGATATTTTCCCCAACGCATTAGTGAAATAAGATGGTAATTTCCTGGTGCCAGAGTGTATCCAGGCAGAAAATGACAAAAGGAAATAAAGATAGAATGGAAGAGGGGAGGGGAGGGGGTTCTTCCTCCCTGCTCTTACAGCAGGGGGGCTGATGTGGAGGTTAATTGAGGGGTTAACAGGGGGTGGTGTCGGCTGAAGGTCAGACTGCTGTTCCAGTCAGCAGGAGGTCCCTGCTCCCCGATGACCTCACTGAGTGTTGTTGGCCATGTTTCTATGTCAGTGCTAACACTGCTGCCAGGTGAGCACCCTCTCTAATAGAGGAAGGACCAGAGGAGGAGGACTGTGCAACACGGAGCTTTGAGGGGAGAGGTTACAGATGTGGCCACCATGAAACTCTTACTTTGTGCTGCACAGCTGCCTCATCTGTGACAGAAAAAAATGAACAAGAAGATACAACCCACCATTCAGGGGCGCACAAGTCTCCAATTGAAGACATACAAGTTTGACATTATGATAAACTTCAAAACTGTACCGTCTGCGTCTACTTGCTGCAATAATAATGCATGTTAAGCACTGTCAAAATAGTGTTGGATAGAAAACTAATATACAAAAGAAGCGACAGCTCCTGTTCCAAACTGTCCATACACTGAATTTATAATATCATGGCTGCAACTAGCAATTATTTTCATTATCAACCAATCTGCACAAGTTCACTGGTTAATCAACTAACCATTTAGTCTATTAATCATATGCATATACACAAACATGTAACATTTCCAAATACCTAAAAAGGACTATATCTTTGGGAGATATTTTGTTGAGTTTTGTACTTATATTTTCCCATGTTTCCAATTTAATTCAGTCAGGTGCTTGCTGAACGACAACTATTCAAACTATATCACCTGCTGTAAATCACTGCTTTGTCAGTCATTACACGTAATCAGTTTTCATGTGATCCAAATGTTTTCTGTAGGAGTTTTTTCTGACCTCCTTGAGTCTGAAATACCAAACTGTAAATCAGAACATGGATGTGAAAATATGATGCACAACACTTGTATTTAAAGAGAAGAGAGGCAAAGTTCTTGATTTGCAACTGGAACATAAAAAAGAAATGAAACAAAAAATGTAAGCGAATCAGTAATCATACAATTCTTTGGTAATATTTTATTTTTAAAAATGGTTCTCTTTGAGATTAAAGATAATGTACAAAACTAATAAAATGAGTTGTAAACTCCAAATTGAGAAATGATGCATCGAGATGAAAACAAGAAGGGTCAAGTATAAGGCACAGAATAAAAGAAATACAACAGTATAGTGTAAGAGGACAACTACTGCAGCTACATGTATACACTTTTTCTTTTTAGATTAATTCTTCACATTATCTAAAAAGTGTTTCCTTGACACTCTTAAGCCCCTAATAAACTTGTGGCACGAGTTAATCATAAACATGAAAATGGGGTTTATTTTCTGCACATTATCTGCTGCAGAGGTGCCTTTCCAGCCTTCTCATACACAATAACAGCAAGCCATTAAGACGAGCTGTGCATGACAGCACATTATCTTTTGTTGGTGTTAGGAAGGGACATTTTTTGTTACCATTTAGCAAGTAGTGCTAATGAGGGCCAGCATTAAGTAGCGTCACTTAAACAACATCAAAGCGGATCTCCAAGACAAGAAAATGACTCCATTGGTGATTCACCCACAAACTCATCTCGAGATACACAGAATTAAGGAACAGAAAAAAAGGAAAAGAAAACTGCCTTTACCCTGCATTAGTTTACCATTTCAACTTGACAGTTCATGATTCCTTTTTAGTATTGTGAGTCACTGGGCTTGATACCCAAAAGCCGCTTATGTAGCAACCAGGGTCACCATTTTTTAATTCCTTATCGCTGCCTCATGTACAGAGTGCAGTTCAACAAGTCATACTTACACAGTTTGTAATATGTAATATAGTATCACAGACAAGACTTGTACCATATGCAGCTGACAAAACCTAATTGTTGATGGCTAACATTAGAGGAGGATACTCATGGAAATAAAGAAATAAGCTGTGCACATTGTTTATCTTAAAACTGCAGAAATACTGTACAGTAAGCTGGTCAGAACCTTTTTTGTATTAAAAAATGTGTGCACTGTATTTCCAGTAAACCCAAGGCTTCAAATGCTGCCAAATTAGGATAGAGTTGAGAATCTTTGGTACATTACTTTTTCAAATGCACTTCAATTCTTAGTAAGCTTTAGCAAACTATTATGAGCTTATTGGCAACTGTGTGCAAATTGTTTGCACAAATAGGTCACTTTGATTAAAAAAATGCTTCTAATATAAATGTGAAAACACTAGAAACTAAATCTAAAAAAGGCAAAATCTCTACCTTTTGTTTAAGAAAGTAGCAGATTTTTCATGTCCTGATTCACCTATAATATTTCATCAGTTTTAACTTTTCTACAGTACTCCAGTAGATACATGTGAATGAAAGTTTGTGTTGCAAAACTACAGTATGCAACTAGGAATGTGTCACATAAACCTTTTACAGTGTTGTACAGTACTATGACTGCAACCTCAGTTTGTTTTTTTTTTTAACATAAGAAAACATGTATTGAAAATCAAGAGGGTAAAAGTCATCATTTTGTTTGGTGTGAGCAACACGTCTGTCATTAAAGAGGCAAGATACAAGTAGACAGCATTCCTGAAGTAACAATAAAATCTGAGATAATACTTCTTTTGCAAAGGTTAGCATACTTAACAGAAATTACTTACTATACACTGAAGACTTAACTGACATGTTCATATACTGTATGTGGAGTTACTTCTGGTCCCTGCTGAGCTGGTTTTCATGGAGAAGCCCAGTGTCAAAACACATCTTTCAAATCACGCTTTACTCAGCCACACCATGCAACTACTCTCACTTAACAGTCGTCACAATCCACAAACATGTCGACCATTACTTACACACACATACAAGCTCACAAAACACACACACACACACGTTCTCTCTTTTAGTTGCTGGATTCAAAGTGCCAGCAACAGCAATTCCCTTCCATTATTTCTTCCAGGATCCAGTTATCCCCCTGCATCCTGGTCTACTCCAGCACAGGCCTCCCTATGTGGGGAAGCAGATGCCACAGCACTCCATACAGATTTCCAGGCAATCTGAGGACTCGCAGCAGGCATCCATGATGCCACAGTCCATGTCACAGGGACAGTTGCAATCGTCGCCCAGGTCATCGGCGCAGCAGCAGCAGCAGCAAGCCTCCGACGTGCATGCGCCGCACGAGGCCTGCGCCACCACCATGTTGCAAAGTGTCAGGAACTCACAGAACAGGCAGGCCAAGATGCAGTGGACACAGCAGTCTGGGTCAAAACATCAAAAACCAGCCAGGGTGACGAGTTGTAAAGTAAAATAAAAATACAAACATAAATCATTAAAAAAGAACAAAAACAGAGCCATGACACAAATAAATGTACAAAAACAGATTCAAGTGTTAATTCTCCAAATTGGATATTCATCTATCTAAATGTGTGCCTATTAAACAAAACACTGCAGAGCAGAAACGACTGAGTGATGACTTGCATGCTCAGAATGGAAACAGAGTAGGAATGAGGTAAAAGGGTGAGGGCTAACTAGGCAGGGAGGGCAAGGGAAATAAGAGAAATTTAAAGAAATGAATTCCTCTCCTGCAGTTTTGATTAACGGACTGTTAAATAATTGTAGCATTATCATGCAAACTGCCAGGTTGATCACACAAAGATGATTAGCAAAGTCCAAGAGTCTCTCCCGGTAAATAGGTGGATTAATGCTGGCAATGCTCACACCTCTGATTAACATTTAACCTCTCCACAGACCCCTTTTAAAGGAGCTGGTGGCAGCTTGTTGTTTCACAGCAATAAAGAGTTCCCCTTTAAATTGCCAATACACCAATTAACCACCATAAAACTGTTTCAGAATAGGTGCATTAAAATGTCTCTGTGTTAAACTGGTAATGAAAATTGACCCAATAAATATTTACTTGGAAACTTCCAATGACGTAGGATGTTAGTAATAACATACACAGTTAAAGCAGGAGCCGGTATACATGAGTTTTCTTTCTTGATCTTTTTACATTAGTCAGAAAATGTAATTAATTGAAAATTAAGCTTTAAATTGAGGTGCTCAATTATATTTAAGACCTTAACTTGCATGGTTTCCATTAAAAATAACAAAATAAAATCTAAACCTATCAGTCACTTCATAAAAGCTGAAGTTACTAATCGTTAAATTTGGAATGAAACTCTTTAAGGATTCAGTTAAGCTGAAAAATGCAATGATAGTACATGTGATAAGATTAGATAAAGATTGTTTATGCATAACCCACAGATACACAGCTGGGCTATAAGAGATAACTGCACAAAATTTATGTTGTCATCTATCAAGCTGCTCCACACCAGAACTTCTGTAGTTGTATCTAAGTCACTAAATCATACTAAATCATACTAAATATCCGAAGGTAAGTGCGCCTGGCATACACTCCTTGTAGCTGTCTCCTCTTTGAACCAAGGCCAGCGCAGTGCCACTGCTTTGGAGTGTTAAAAAGACATGATGTGGATGTATGCAGAAAAATAGCATTACAAACAGGGCACATTTGCATAACTTTCATCAGCCCATCTTGAGCTGTCAGAAGGGGCTGTTACTGATTGGGTTAGAGGGAAAGCGAAAGGAGGAGAGTGTGGAGGGCGGCATGGGAAGGCAAGCTGTGGACCGCTGGATGCTCATGTTTGATTAATCAAAGTAGAGGGGATTTTTTTCCCCCTATTTTTGTGGTGCTCAGGGCTGCAGAGCTGACCAGAGCAGCTAGCTGACTGTGATACAAACAAGATAGAGAAGGGAACATGAAACGAGCAAGTGTGTGCGTACGTGCCAGTGTGTGTGTGTTTGAGGGTGCCTGAAGTTTGAATGCATCTTATTATCCTTATCTGAGGCCATAACACTTGCAGTGATGGAAGATGCATGAGAATAAATCCTTCACTACCGAACATCCAATGTGGACATGTGGTAAATTGCTGTTGGATGATTTAGGATTTATTTCATGTTGGCAAAACAAAACTCATTCTGCTTTCTACACTGGCATCCACTGTGGCGCGCTGCCATCTGAGCGCGACAAAATGCCACTGAGAATGATAAACGCTGCCCGGCCACGGCTACATGCACAAAACCTCAAAGTTCAGCCTATCAAACTCTGAAGGACCCAGAGGGTATAGCCATGCCAGCACTCGGAATGTAACAGGAGACTGTGAATACGATATAAAAACAGTACATAGGCAATAAGCAGCGGCCAGCCATCTCAGCTATTCACTTGGATGTATAATTCAACACCAGCGATTAGTCTGGATCTTAGAAAAGCCAGTAAGGAGGGAGGGGGGGGGGGTCGTATACTGTACACAAGAGAGCCGGACGCAAGGCACATCTCCATGAAAACAGAAAGAGACAGACAGAAACGCAGACATAGACAGAGCGAAACCAACCAAAAGACAGACAGAACAGCACACACTGACACCGCTCCTGTTTAATGTCAGTGAGCAGCGATGAAGCCCAGAGTTTGTAGGGCCAAAAACAGCGTCCGGTGCCTCTGAGGAAATTCTCTGAGACATCTGGAAAGCTAACATCAAAAAAAAGAAAAAAAAAAAAAAGAAAAAGAAAAAGAAATGTGGGGGGAGCGGCATGACAAAAAACATGCTGGATGGGCCTCAGAGCGGCAAGCTGTGCAAAACATTCAAACTCACAAAGAGGGAGAGAGGCTAGACAGACAAAGATAAAGAGAGAGAGATTGATCAGAAAAAGCCTTGGTGGCCATGGGAATGCACTGACAGCACACATGGGTAAAGAGGGCAGAGGATGTGGACTGGATAGTGGAGGTCAACCACATAGACTTCAAAGCATGCAGTTTAAAATGCATACCAAAAAGAGTCAAAGCTAGAGGACTATAGCTTACACACAAACATACACACTCAGGTTTAAAGCTTAGGCAAAGACAATGCTAATAATGGCCTTAGCCCTGCATCTCTAAATGAGGCTAAAGCAGCTTGGAGACCTGAACTGATTACACACAATTAACAGAAAAAACACAAACTGGATGTCAAGAGTCGAGACAACCCACTCTGCTGAACAAAAGCAGTGTGGTAAATGACTCCTCTGAAGCTGTGGAGTTATCACAGTTTGGCTACGGTGCCAAAGGCATGTGCCAAGAAACACAGAGAGCTGCAGAATCCCCAGAGCTAGCTCCTGCTAGCTTACGCCTTTTATTTCCTGTGTTCAGGGGGCTGTTTAGGAGGCTAATTTCACAGGCAAACAGATTATGTTAATCCGTGTAAACATTCAAACAGCACAGCTTGGCTGTTTTCCGGGGGGAAATAAATAGTTGAGAGCGAACATATTGATTCTGAGAGCTCTTGCATCTGCAAATAAGCAACACAAAAGCCATAATGAGACAGACTTGTTGAGCTGCTGTTGTTTTGGTTCCTTTTTTTTGCACCCTCTCTCCTCTGTTCTTTACCAATTAAGATGTTGAAAATATGACGTGTCTGGAATATCTCTGGCGGATGTATCCCGCCTTTACTCACAATGCGTTGTGTGGATGTGTGAGTGTGCCTTGTTTTGTTTGGCCTGCAACTCGACGTGATGCATATTTCAGGCAAAGCATCATCAAATAAAGATCTGACTGCTCGCTTTTCTCCTTCATTTAAACTTACGTCTCAACCTGACCGTTGTGAATCTTTTAATAACACATAACATCACATCTTATTTTCCATCTTCACCTTGGAGTAAAAGCCCACATAAAAAGATATAACAGCAAAGGCCTTGAGTTGGATGAATAGGTAGGAATTGCCCTTCTACTTTAAAGAAACATGCCTTAACCCCTCATTTTGCCCACGCTGCAGAACACACGCATGTCGACAAACACATGCACAGCCACAGAGTACAATAGTTGGAGGAGGGATGCAACGGGACCCTGTTAATGAGGGCCAGGGTGGTGCTGACGGGATGTAGTGAGAGCCAGAAAGGGCCCAGAGAGGTGTGAGGGGCCGTGAGGGGCCCGAGGAAGGCTGGTCACATCTTTTAATAGGCACCCTGTGCTCTCTGGCCTCGTTAGACGGTCACACCTATCTCCCCAATGGAAGAGGACCAGCCAACAGCCTTCATTACCGGACTCACCTCGGCCTTGCACCTGACAAAGTGATGGCTTCCCCGCATGGCAAACGGACTCTCTGACTTGTTGTTAAAGAAAATAAAAGCCACAGGAGCAGGATAAGATGTCATTTGCTTGACGGGGGTGATAAATATAAGAGGTCATGCACTTCTATCATTAAAAGGTGAGAGAAGGTAAGAATTTATTATCAATCTCTTATAAGATGTTATTTCAGGAGTGGCTCTAAAGAATAGCACCTTCAACAGAAAAATCACTTTAATGGTGTTTTTGTCTCTTCAGGCCGAGCATTATATTTGCATTTTGCTATATAATTCAACAGCACAGTCACGAAATTTTCACTAAATGAGACCAAACTGTACTTTTTACATTTCTATTTTTTCATTTTTGATCCATAACTCAAATATTTAACCTAAACCTACAATTTTATTTTCAGACATGGTATGTATAATGTGACAAGGTAAAATAATGGTGTTTTTTTCTTGGAAAAAAAACAGCATGTAACAAAAATAACAACTACATTGTGACAAATAAACATAGCTTAAGGGTTCATGGGGAGAGTTTATTAGGAATATTTGTATGCTATCATACTCTGAGCCCTTAAGTGCCTCAACTCCAAAGACATCCCATGATGAAATAAATGTATGACCAATAAAAGATGCAATGCAGAAAAAAGCATGCAAGCAAGCATGTTAGAAAAGTTAGTTGTATCAGGTGTGTAGGTTTGGGTTCTCTCTTATCTGCTGTTCTTAACATGTTGTGCATGGATACTCACCCTCCGGTAAAGGAGGTTTCTGTGACCCTGTGGAACTGCCTTTGCTCCGTCTGCTGCTGTCGCTGTTGACTGACAAGCTGGACCTCAATTTTCTCTGCATCCTCTGCGACACAGGTGTAGGCGGCTGCTTCCTGGGCTGCTCTGTCGTTGTGGTCGCCGTCGCCACTGATCTTGTGCCAGGGCCTGACCCACCCGTGCGGATCTTGGCACCACATGAGCATGTACGCGTGGCCCCAGCCTCGTTGATGCCAGGGTGGATTCCGCTGCCGTTACTCAACACGGGTGTGCCAGTGCTGTTGTGGCGAAAGCCATTTTGGTCCCTGCCAGCGTCTCCCTCGGCAGTCTCAGAGGGCACTGGATGTGACTCAGACTGAGGTTGAGCTGGAGGGAGACATGAAGAAAGGAGGATTTCAATTTTATTCAGAGTTGGGTGTGTACTTTCAACACAATTACTTAAATCAGTATTTAAGGATTCTGGAGTCTTCCACCGGCAAGCTAAGACTCCTCATACAAAAGAATCAAATTGAACTGAATATTGAATTAAAACAGAATGTTTCTTGTTTATTTAGACGTATACTTCTGATGTCAAAGTAGAAGACAAATCACTGCAAAATACTAAAATACAAAAGCATCAAAATGAACATGCGGTTTACTGTAATAGCTACTTAGAATTCATAGTGACTATTATTATGGAAAGAGTTGTGGATTTCTTTTACCCTTATGATGGTAAACGCTTCATAACCCTGTAACTTTATTTTTTTACTGAAGGCAACTTTGTCTGCACTCTCTGCTTTTTGCATTTCACACCTTTTACTCACATATAAAGTCGCTTCGCTCGTGATACTCAGCTCTTACAACCCGAACACTATAATAATAATTCTCAGCAAATCTTCCCATCATTTCCTAACATGATAATATCGATCACATGGCAAACATTTCAAGCCGCAATGACAGAAAGAAGTGGCGAGATACAGGAGTCTCATATGTGACAGGTTCACAAAAGCCACTGCTGTAGGCAGAGATGGTTGTGGGAGCAGTACCCAGGTGAGTTAAGATAGTGTGCGAGAAAAAGAGATTAATGCAGGGAAAAGAGAAAGAGAGCCTGTGATAGTGTGCATATACAAAATAGCTGCTGTCTGCAACAGTAATGATCTCCTTTCCTCTGAAAGCTCTGAGATGGCCTCAACTAGTCTTTCTAAGCGCATGTGTGACAGCCACAGAGAGTCAGGAGACAGCGACCTGTCTGATAAGAAAGAAAGCGAAGGATGTGAGTGAGCAAAGGAGGTGGCATTTTACTGAGAGAACACCTGCACATTCAGCTCTACTGGGAGTTACTCCAACATTACCTTCTCTCCACATCAGAGCCACTGTGCATGTGCACGCACTGCCAGTGCATGGTTAACTTGAGAGTTTGTGAATTATTCATCCCTTTTTAAGTCTGTCTGGGTGAACCATACTTATTCTTGCTTTTCTCTATTCTATATATTCTGTATATTCGTTTAATATAAGGAATCTTCACCACCAAATTCAGCCTTATTTAGCAGCTGTGCAGCACAGGCTGAACAAAAACATCTGCAGCCCTGTTTAAGTGTTTTGCAGCTGTCGGAATATCAACAAATTTTCCAAAGTGGATACAAACTTAATAAAAAACTTGATAATTTCTTTCCATCTCTATTTTCTTTCTTTCAGCTCACCAACAAGTGCAATTACAGTTAACAAGAGAGGGAGAGAGTGTGGGAATCAGGGTCTCACGCTTTTTAACAACACATCACCCTGGGAGAGGCCGGACGTGAATGTGGATGTAAAACAAAGCAATTAAATACACACACTGGGTTTTGCCTTTTCCTCATTTCAGGCTTTTGCATGCTGCCTCAATAAACAAATATATACTTTAGGGATCAGGATCCCATGCAATTTGAATTAGACAACTGTGTAGCACACACTGGAATTCATTATGCAGTGATTTAAGACCAGGTTGATGGATTTGCCTCTCCAAAAGACAAAAGCCTTGCAGCCTGCCCATGACAATGTGGGGAGAGACTAAGGCTGGCTAACAAGGAGACTCTGAGTAGCCTACATCTGTTGTTGTTCTTCACTTTTACCCCTGACAGCTGCAAGTTGCTGTGTTTTTTTCACTCCTTAATGTGCACTTTGCATTTTTTCACCTGTGTTTTTTCCTTTAATGCTTAGCAAACCATTATAATTAAGAAAGGTCGGAACACAAAAACACACTCAACAATAGTAAGGTTTTTCACATATTTAAACAGTGGGCTTTACTTGAGTGACCAAGAATAAGCACAAAGATATTTTCTTTTGAATTGAAGTTTTATTTGTGGTGTCATATTGTAGTTATCAGTTGGGGTAGACCAGTGGTACATCTTTTTTCCTGGTGCCCCAACAGTTACTTGTTGCAATTCACTTTCACATCACAGTCATAAAGGTGGAAAATTGTACACATGCATTTGTTGAGATTACCTTACAGATAAACTTGAAACAACTTTGCTAACTCAGACAAATATTCTGCTAGTACAAAAACCCAACCCTAACCTTGCGAGCCATCAAATATTTTTTGCTAGTCCAACAACAAGCAGACCAGCTCAACATCTGTTTTGCAGCCTTTTAATTTGCAATGCTCCTGCCAACTACTCAGACAGTCCAGATTTACTCGTCTCTTTCTCAATTACTCTCTTCTCCTTTTCTTAGCTTCCTCCACGAATGACCCTTTTGCCTCTGTCATGATGTCTGTTTTGGCTGTTGAATCTGGTTTCACTGACCTTCATCCATTCTAGTGTCAACATTCCTCGCTGGGTCAACCTCCCCTCCTCATCCCAACTATCCAAAACTCCTGTGCTGGCACGTAAACACCAACACTCCCCTGGTTTTCCAGACTCCAAGTCAAGTCAGTTAGCTAACAGATGGCTAACTCAACTAACTGGCTCACAGCAGCTACATTTAGTAAAAACAGAAATAAACATTTTGTTTGATAAAATATCATCCAGTTCCTCACAAACAAGCTTAACAGTTGGAGGTGTGTGGTGTGTTGCAAGACAATTTCTGTTTATGGTTTTAATCCAAATTACAAAGTGCAAGAAAAGGCGCTTTGGGGACTAAGTGGAAATTAGAGAAGCATTATCCTCCCTGTTACAAGTCAATGTACCATTAAAATTATTTTTGAGGTATATTTTAAAAGGTAAAATAGTTTCATTGTGATGCATTAAATCTGACTTATTCACACTTCAAGGAAGTCATATTTTTGGGGGAAGTGTTTTTATATTTACAGGATCCAGAAATAAAAAGTATCTCACTCTTGAAACCATACTGCTGGTGTTTCTCTTAATTCATCGGTTGTGGATACATATTTTGATTTATAAACATAAAAAGCACTGGCTGACATTAATAGGGCTCAGAGAGGAAATCCAGCTCTCTAGTTAATGATTAACTTGTCCAAACTCATTTGCAAAGACCCCATACAGACACAAACATAGCATAACTAGCAACCAACACTACTTAGTACTTAGACTACTTAGTCTTAAATATTGTTCAGTCAATAAAACACAGCAATCTCCTGTCCAGAGAACAAATCAGTCACCCATGGTATCCAATAAAATAACGGTTGTTTCTTTGCCATATAGGTTAAATGAACTAGCCACACAAGCTTACACACACACATAAACACACATTTATGCACAAAATGGCCAACGCAGTCTCAGAGGCATAATTACCTTTCCTTTTGAGGAAGTCGAGCTTTCAATTTACCAAAGTATAAATACTTATTAAGAAACCACCACGTAAAACCCAGAGCACATAAGCAGCGACTCGAGTTTCTAACATGCTGCAAAGCCCTAGAAGTGGTTCACGTCTACAGAGAAGTGTGCTTCAGTGGCAGGTTGCTGGATGGTCCCTAAGCAGCCGCAGTCTTTATTTTTATCTTGGTGAACATGGCGACTAAGATGAATGAACGCAATGAAGTAATATTCATAATCATTGATCATGATAATGATGATATTGTCAAAGATGGCAGTGACAGACTTGTACAGTCACCATGAGACAAATGAAGACGTAATGAGAGGAAGAAGAAATACAGTAAGTCCGGCTTGGATTGTGCTGGTGGTTACTGCATCAAAACCTTGCACATGTGATGCATCAAAGAAAAAGAGCATGCATATCATGTGTTCTGACTACCTGCTAAAGAGCATTTAGTCTTTCTCTGTGTGCTTTTAAACAATAAGCCACCATTCATCAAGTCAACTTTGAAATGTATCCAACAGCCATTGCGCAGTTTTTGCATTGCATTAATCAATCCAAATTACTCAGACTGTCAACTTCATCTTGTTATAGACATTTTAGGAGCGTTCTGACAATTTAGATGAGCTTTTACCATGGGTTCAAACAAGACTTAACATCATTTGTGATGAAATGCTGTTATAAAATTTAACATAAAATTTGATTCCACTTCTGAGGATTCAACTTAGCTTGTAAATGCAAATATGATATGGGCTAATAAATCCTAGCAGAGCAACACAGACCCACTACTACTGCATTACTCTTATAGCACAGCAGGAAAACACCAAGTGCATAAAAATTTGATATACACAACTCCCAGCAAGTTTTTTAAAAAATCATTCCAGTTTTGCCACAAGCTTGTGAAGATGGGTAGGTGTCCCGAGATAACCGAATGCACACAACCTGACAGGTTGCATTAAAACACCATGTTTTGCAGGAAAAGCTGGACACACACATGCACACAGACACTTCAAATTGGACTTGTAACCCCCCTATTTCTAGCACATCAACAACTGTTGAGAGTGTACATTTGTAGTTGAATAAAACATGGTATTCCCCTACACACGCTGTCACACACATCACAGGGGAAACTAGGGGGTGAGTGGTTCTTGACTGTCTAAGCAGCATCCCAATTTGGTCCCAGCTACTAGTAGCTGACAGCCTCAAATATCTTGGGAGCATTTTTAAAAGGCCAGTGTTTGATGGATTCATGAAGAACACACAAATATAATTGCCATTTGTCACTGAGTCTTCAGTGACTGCACCACACAGGGACCAAGTACCAGAGTGCCTGGAGAGCGCTGGAGCTGCGCCGGAGCTGTTCAGGGGATCGCTCTGTATGTAAAACTGAGTATATAAACACCTCCGTTTTTGTCACAGAAAATAGGTCCTACAGGAGGGAGCAGGAAATTGCACCCAAAAGACAGAATAAAGAAGAGAAAGAGCCTACTGGATCTCACACACACACATACACACACGGAGAGGAAAACCTACCAGAAAGGAATATGCATGCATGCATGTCATATGAAACAGAGCTGTATAAACAAGAATTTTAAAATAGTCAAGAACACGAAAATATAACACAGAGGTCAAACAGTGCAGTATGAAGATTCTCATTTGCACACCGTTAAGCTGAGAGTCGCAGGTAAGTAAGGGAGCGGATTGAGCAACCACACAGGCTCTGTGTTTCTAAAGCTCAGTCCTTTTTAATATTAATGCCCCTGAGACAGAGACAAAGAGGGAAAAGGGAGACGAAAGGTGTTTGCCTAGGCTTATTAGAATGCCCATCATAGAGAGCATATAGTTATTCAAATGTCACATCATGTCAGCCAAATAAACACCATGATCCAGATCTTGTATTTGTCTCCTAATAGCCATTTTTTACACAATGCTAGAGTTTGTGAGTTAAGACTGAATGGAATATGAGAGCTGAAGAGGACCATTTATTTTTAGTTATGAGACCTAAACAGAAACAGGCAGAATACACAGTGACAGTTAGCTCTGAAATGCTAATTCTACTGACACGGCCAGTGTTTTGTTTATCTTTTTGTGCCTTGTATTAGAAAAACATGTATATTTTCTGCTCGGCTGGCCATGTACCTGCATGATTGAAATGCTAATTTGTAAATGTGCAATGACCTAGCCACACTCCTCTTACCACTGCCACTACCACCACCCCCTCCTTTCTCTGCCAAAACAGCCTGAGGTATCATCTCTCCTCCTAACAAACAGCAGCGTGTGGAACAGCCCCTGCCTTTCAATCCAAAGGGATATATTTTCTCATTAGAAATTATACATCTTCCCTGTCCATATTTATAGACGCAAAACCAGGGGAATTATGCTGCAGAGAGTGCGAGTGAGAGGGGCAGAGACAGAGAGAAAAATAGTACAATGAATGTTATTACAAAGGGCTCTGATTGAAATTTTCCTTGGGCGTATCAAAGCCTCGTTTACCGTTTGACCTTCTAAACTACGGGACAAGGACTTTCTTTATTGTCTAGAAGGACGCATCGGAAGGAACAGACAAGCGACTCGGGGATCATTATTCGGGCGCCCCAGCACAACAAAACCCACTAACTATGATAAGCATCAATATAATGCAGATATCAGTGGTGTGAAATGGAAGCAAATTAGCGATGTCAACTGGCACCCAAGAACTAGCATTTGATTAGAAAATTAGACTCCTGTAACCGCAAAGATGTGGGTGCCTTGCAAACTCTGCGGTCTCGTCTCAGGCGTTTGCACAGAGTGGACGGCCACCTGACACAGGCTAACAGAAATGTCACTTGTTCCAACAGACATGAATAAAAACATGACTCTGGACATCACACAGCAATCCTGATCCTGTCAGTTCATAACCACGCACCACAATGTTTTGTATTTATCCAAGATAAAATGATGATGATGGTGGAGGCATGGATGGCAATGACCGCTGAGGATAGCTAAATTACCTGCTCTGATATGGGATACCCATCAGCAAAAGTGACAAGCTTTCTGCGTGTGTGTGGATGTGTTATGGTAGCCTGCAACAGAAGTCTATTAGCTGTCTTCACCTGTCAGGGCTGATCCTATTGTGTAGCATCTCGTTTAGGCAGGAAGCATCAAATTTTTGTCTGTTTTTCCACCCCATTCCAGGACAGTGAGTCTCTATTGAAAAGCCAGTTTTCAGTGGCAACACACTTATTTTCCACCCCATATTAATTCTATGTGACAGTCGTTCAAATTTGGCTCCTCCAACCTGCTGAAGGGGAAGTGACACGTGAAGACGGAGCTTAATATTATTTCCAAACCCCCTTCTCATCACCACCACCACCGCTGCCACTGCCTCCACCCAACAAAGAAAGAAGCAGGGCGTCAGGGATTTACTAATTTCAAATTTTGCTGCTGATTGAGTGGAAAAAATAACCCCCTCGGACCTTGTTCTGCTTAATTACATTTTACAGAAGCAAAGGCAACTTGAAAGACAAGAGCTTGATTTGACAACACGAACCTCACAGCATACTCATGTGTATGTGCATGTGGCTGTTAAAGGGTTGTGTGCGCATGCGTGTGTGTGTGTGCTGCAAAGGGGAATTGGTGGTGGGGGTCTAGGGGGGTCATCAATTGTCCTTTGATTTCAAAACCGAACATTTTCTCAGATTAATATGTCTGACTGCTATCTAAATCACTGAAACTCCCAATGAGATGCCATTTTCTCTTACATGAATCATGTTGAGGCGAAGTCATTCACACTCAGCCCATTCCCCCCACCCAAAAATCCGACCACAGAAGTCTTGGGTCTCTCCACTGTTGTGTGGAATTTGGCATGGTGCTAATTTGAGTGCTTCTAATGTAGCAGAACGTAAGACATCAAGGACCATTCAAAGCCTCACAACCTGGCTGCTGTGAGAGCCACTAAACTGTGCCTTATTCTCTTCCTCTCCTCATTTCTGAGATGAATTTTTGCAAGCCTGTTTTTACATTAAGCTTGTCAAACGTCTTATTCTCCCTCATCTGGTCCTTACCATTTGAGAGGGGAAAAAGAGTGTACTAAAAAGACAGCCGAATGCGCGAGTGCAGTATCTTTAAAAAGCTGCATATCTTGCACGGATTTAGACTTTACACGGCTAGCTACCACAATTTCTAGAAAGATCAATTATGACGTGACTCAGAGCAGGCCTGAGGGAGCTGCCAGGCTCCATACTCCAAAAACGTGCTCCACCCTCTCCTCGCTGACGACTCAAAACAAAACCAGAGCAACAGAGCAAGAGTGAACGGGAGGGGGGTGAAGAGGGAATGGAAGGAGGGGAAAGGGGGTATTTTCAGTTTCAGTTACATCGATGACTCAAATATTCCAGCAGCTTCAAAATCTCCTCGCTGCATTAGAAGTTCCACAGGAAACTCTCTTGTTTGAAATTCAACAGCAGGTGCCCAGATGTGCACATGCGCACAGTCAGACTTGTGCGCATATACACAAAAGGCATACACATGCAAAGTGGCAGACACAGAGTCAACCACACACACCAAATAAATACAGCACACAACTGCAGCCTCTCTACTAATGCAGTCACTTCTGGAGTCAGAGAGGAGGATCTGGCAGTAGCACTACCACTCCCTGAAAGCCAAAATACAGCTGAGGTCTGTCTCTGGGTCAGAGAGGGGATAGGCAGTCTATCAAAATACCCCCACACCTAGTTCCTTTATTTGCTCAGTATCAATCTCAGCATTAACCCTCTGCTAATGGGACAGCTGTGGGTCAGCGCCTCGCATCTTCGTGATGCCAATCAAGGTCTTAAGCTGAGGGATCAGCCTTTGGGACAGAGGTGCTCGTCTGCCTCTGAGTGGCTTTTTAAACACGGAGACGCCCGTATCGATTTTAGCTCTAGCCTGAAAGAGAGGAGGGAGGTGGTGGAGGGTGTATTGCACTTGCTGGGGCCTGTGTCGGCCGTGACTGTCTGTGAGTCTGGACGGGAGCCATCCCCTGGTCCCTAGTCACCCTCCACTGATCAGGGGGCCTGACAGAATGACCTAGCAGAGAGGCACTGAACCTGCAAACACGAAGGGGGCAAGGAGCTGGAAGCTCGAGGGGGTCGAGGCTGGCGGGGGCAACATCAGCAGAGATCTCAGTAATAGAAAAGGGTTTTAACCTTAATGTTGGAGCCAAAACCCTGTTAGAGGCCAAGTAATCCCCCCTGCGCTGCTCTCATTTGAACTGGATGATTTTTTTTTCTCTCTCCCTCTGAGTGAGTGGCTTGTGAAAGGCACTGATGCTGTCTTGTGTGGTAGTGGCTAGGGAAGCAATAAACATGCAATCAACCTACCTTACCTGTGCTAAACAAATAGGCAAAATAAGGCACAACACATGAAGGAGGCTGAGTTTAGTTTATGTCTATGTATTGTGTATATAAGATGCATGCGTATTGCATTGTTACAGATTAAACTAACCAACAACATGGAAAGCAGTTAAAGTTGCATTATGTATGTTTACAACAATATTAAATTGCTGTATCCATTAAAAACTATACTTATACATTTTAAAAGCAGGACTTTCTTAAGTCTTTTTTTAAGAAGTTTTATTTTAGGTTCAATTTTACGTACGCAAAAGACAGAACATTTATTTCTTTAAACTCTTTTGGTATGTGGTGCACAAGAACCATTTAGACAGAGGTCAATTGGTGTTAAAAATGACTTTCAAAGATTATTCCTCGTATCCAGATCCTTTGCAAAATATGCACTCTTCCCCCACAATCAAAGTCCATACATGCTAGCTTGTATCTAACATAAGCACTTAAAAGACTCTAGTCCATGAATTGAGGTTTGCATATCTAATCATTTGGCTCAAGTATTTTGAATATCTTAAAAAAAAAATTAACAGTGAATAGGCTGGAGCACTTCGGGTAAAATATGCTAATTAACACACTTGAAATTTCCCATATGAAATCTATCTGCACCAAGACAATGGGAAAATAATTACAACAGAGGTAGAATTACAATGGCCATTTTAATCAACCCCTACACTAGCATTTCACCCTATTTATACAGTTTTTGATTCCATGACCCACTGGTAAGTAATCACTTGAAAATTACGGTTCAGTTTATAATAGGTCTATGCTTTAGACACATTATATCTGCAGAGACAGGGCTCTGAGGATTACAATAAAGATATGAATCTTGCATAACAACAATCACCATGTACTTCCTGTCACTGGAAAAAAACATTTGGGGAAAAGAAAACTTGCATGAGGTTAAAAAGTCTCTTAGTACTTAAATCGCTTTGGAATATACATGAGGCAGAGCGTGACAGCCTGAGAATGTTGATTCAACACTTGGGCAGCAAAAATATTTCAGCACCGATGATGAAAATGATGATGAAGAGGCACTTGCCCTTTTGTTTCATCTCAGTCCAACTCCTCCAACTGTCTGGCATCGTGATGCTTTATAGTTTTGTACATATATCTTAATTGTTGCCCTGTCAAGGAATCTTTTCTTTTAAGAGAGGAGCAAGTATGAGATACTCACCATTTAAACAGTCCCCTTTACTGCATTTATTGGGGGTCACAAATTCACTTCCAAAAGGTCAATTCTGCGCACAGGTAATAACCTTGAAGGTGTGCCACTAAAGAGGCCAATCAGAGATTCACACAAAGGCCAGCCTAATGTCTTTCTTCAAAAAAAAAGAGAGTCATGTTATTCGACCTTACTTTCTCACTACAGAATTTTCACTAAGATAAAAAAAAACAGAACTGTTCCTCAGAAGAAAGTAAGGTCATCTTTATCAACCATGGAAGCATTTTAAAAAGAAAAAAAAGTTTGACAATCCAGTGAATAATGTGACGATTAAAACTCCTAAAACTGGTGCTGGGTGGTAGCAATTTATTCTAAGTGAAGGGGCTTGAGAGCCGAGGCCCTGTTTGCAGGAGATATCAGCTGCTTGAAAACCCAGAATGGTCTCTTGAGGAATGTCTGTCTCCCCCACAAGATTTTCCCTCCTCCCCCAGGATGGTGGAGCCACAGAGGAACCGTTTACTGACAAAGGCCTTGCAGAAAGAGCAGAATAGTGCTTTTTTGTACTGTGTGTTGCAAGCCTCACTGGTTGCCAATCCCAGGAACCACCAAACTTGAACTTTTTCTTTCCACCATGTAAATTTATGAGTAATAATAATTTCGGCTTTTTAGGTCACACTTGATGATTAATTGTGCGGTTATTCCGTGTTTATGTACTCTCCTGAAAATGCATTCAAGGTTCGATGAAGAATTTTAAAATAACATGGAACTGCTGCCATGTTTACTTTCCTGTTTTAAGGGGAACCCACTGGTTAAAAAGACAACTTGTCATAACAATGTTATCATAGCTGAAATAGGATATGTGCTGTTATTAGAACATCACAATAGGCTTCCTCTTGTTGTGAAAGGCCACCATCTGCATGCTGTACACAAGCTTTAAATCAGACATCAGGCTGGAAAAAGCAGCTTGGGCCAGGATGTAGGCAGGCAGATGATTTCTTATTGATTTCCTGTTTCTGCAGTGAGAATGGCTCTCAATTACCCATGCCAGCGAGCAATCTGACTGGTCACCTCAACAAACAAAACCACAACGAGACTGTGACCTAAATAGGCGAACTTGAGCAACCCCTAAATGTAAAAATTTCCAACTTTGATTTAATCAAAAACAGACACATGCACATTAAGCTCCCACAAAAATTATCAGAGCACAAATTCGGGGTTTTGCCTTTATATTAGATGGGACTTTTTCATGTTCTTGTGACTCAAAAGAGAACTAACTTCTCTCTAAAATTCCCCTGCTAGACAGTCTGTGTATGTGTGTGTGAGAGAAAGCAAGTTATGTGTGGTTGTTGGAGGGGGGGTGGGGGTGGTTGACATCAATTACAACGCAAAACTGTTGTCACAGGGGCTTATCTGCTGAGATGAAAGAAAATGCCTCCCTCCTGAAGTGCAATACACCACGCACCTGCCAAGCTAAAAAAGACCTCTTGACAGAAAATCTTTTTTTTTTTTTGCCACTGAATCTCTTTTCCTCGCTGATTCAGTAAACAAGCCACTGGCAGGTCATTAAGCTTAATACCCAAAAAAAAAAAAAAAAAAAAAAAAAAACCCACAGGAGAAAGGGGCCCGGGAAAAGTTAACAACCGGGAAAAAAAAGAAAGTTTGTGGCAAATGCAAAAACAATCCTTATTATAGCTAGGCACTTACGTGGATGGAAGCAATCAGCTGCTATTAGCTTTTGCTGTCACATCTCACTCTTCTTAAGAACAATAAAACACACACACACAAAGCTTTTAGCCGCCTTCCTTTTGTGACTTGCGATCCATTGCTCAGTATCAAGTCCTTCTACTGAACAAGAGAACATCTAGACTCAATTATCCCTGCTAATAACTCAAGTAATATGATGCCAAATAATTGTTTTGTAAAACCTCCCTGTGCCAAGACATTTGCATAAAACAAATGTCTTATTATACAGGTTTCATAAGATTTCCAAGCTATAAAGTCAGATTATCAGAGGCAGAAACATGGTTTTAAAATCTGAAACATATGTTGTTAGCATGGTAGATTATTGCAAGGAACAATATTCCCCTTTAAAAAATTGTCTTTGCCAGAGTGCTGAGTGATGTTGAAGACACTATTTCACAGAAAAATGCCTCAGGCGGCTGGCACAAGTTCTCTCCAATAGGCAAATGTTTGGTACTGGTTAAAAACAATGTGGTCAGGATGCAATCAGTGCGTTAAAGCAGGCAATGCCAAAACCACAAAGAGGACTTCCCCACTTCCAAAACAGTCCACTGAGCGATGGAAGGAGAAGT
The DNA here is from genome assembly GCA_029814765.1 of Acanthurus leucopareius. Lineage (NCBI taxonomy): Eukaryota > Metazoa > Chordata > Actinopteri > Acanthuriformes > Acanthuridae > Acanthurus > Acanthurus leucopareius. The sequence goes on along the minus strand of JAQMCX010000037.1, from coordinate 2,382,702 downwards.
AAAAATGGTGAATGAGCCAAGTCTTGGTCATTATGGCAAGGCGAAAGAGCACACATGTTACCACTAACTTGCCAAGAAGCTTTGGTGCTATCTTGATACAATTTTAATTGGTAACACTAAGGCTAATGTTTTAGTTCGCCAACTGACCCCACATTCTGCGTGTACACTGTGCAACTGTCGTAACAACAACTATTCTGGACAGCTGGATAGTGTTTAAAAATAATAACTTAGATTATTACGATTTAGATGTTTAAAAAAAACAACAGTAGTTGAGCTCAGCCATCTGATGAAGCAAGCAAAAATTTGTTAATGATTTTCACTCTCTCCAATTACACGGCATATTGTTGTTTATCATTAAAAATAGCAGCAAGACATCCTGCTGTCAGCTCACAGCTTTTCCCAGTTCGTTAAAACTTACTTCTTACAGGCTCACAATAATTAGGCTTCCCCTCCTCGGTCACGTGGCTTTGTCCTTCAGTGGCTGGTTCCCTGGGAAACGGTGTTCTTCCTGATGATTCACTGTCACAAGCATCTGGGATCACAAGCATTAAAAAATTTAAACATGGGTGTGGAAGGAAAACCTGTTGAACATAAAGTTAAGCAGCAAAGCAATAGTGACAAACAGAGTGGGCTTCAGCTGTTTAGTTTAATGTCACCCTGTTACGAGCTCAAATGTTATAAATTAACATGGATTAGGGGCAATTCCTCCAAAAACAGATGTAAATTTTTACTGCGGGGTCAGCCACAGTGGACAAAATATCAGGGACAGCTGCATGAGCCAGAGGTGCAGAGGCCTAGTTTTGCCAGAATAAGCACAGGCTGCTGGCAAATTGTTGCACAACATGGTGGGGCGGTTCAGGTAAAGGCCTTGCCAGAGCTCTGGATCTCATTTTCTCTCCTCCTGTTCCCGGGTGCGCTCTACCTGCCAAGCTTCTTTTCACTGCCATAAAGGCTGCATTCATCTAAATTGGAAAAAGTATGTGGGCAAAAACTCGAGGCCTGATAGCCGTGCAAAAACATGAGAGACAGTTCCCCTCATCTCTCTCTGTAAGCCTTGTCTTCTGGCCTCTTGACTTCAAGACTCACTGACGCTTTGCTCATTGCACACTGCCGCCTTGTTCAGTAAATAAACCTTCCACAATGACTTTATTCACTGGTTTGGTGCCAGATGCCTGCTCATGCCCCGCAGCTTTTTCTCATAACCTGCAAGTTTTACAGGAACATTGTATTCTGAGCCATATTTGCTGTGATTCTAAAGAAAAAACATTGAAGTATGATTCAGCAAAACCTAACAATCACGTTTACCAAAGCTTGACGTGCTTTTTCCAGTGCTACAACACTCTCTGTTTGTAAGCAGTGATGAATGAGGGGAGCAGGGCGGATGGGCGAAGGCCAGCAGCCCTAGATAGATGTGGCACATATCTCAGCTTAGAGCTGATGTATGGTAGCCGCAGTTGCGTTAGCAGCAGCACTGTGTGATGCATCGCAGTATTTAGTGATCACAGTTAGAAATAAATTGGTCTATTCTCAGTACATCCACAGTCCCCTGAGAGGGGAAATCCAGTCTTAACTGTGAGCGCCTTTGAAGGTCCAGCAAAAATCCATTCGCAATCCAGCAGCCCCAGTGATTGCTTACTTTGTCCTACTTTGCTATTTTTTGACAGTGCCATAATGATGCCTGGTATAAATAGGATGGTTAACGGTTCATTGCTTGTTTGAAGAAAAATGAAAAGGGGGTGTGGGGGTAAGCTTATTTTACATGTGATAATCTTAGGGGCAACTAGAAAGTTAATTAAAAACTATAATTGGCTGTGGTTGCTGTTAATAGTCACCAGGGCGTTTCTTCAGACTTTATTGAGGGGGAAAAAAAGCAAAAACATTATCAAGGCTTAACACTGGAGCACACACACTGATGTATCTGAAAAAGTCACATAAAATGTAATTTAAAAAAAGACAAGGTTGATTTTGTCCCAAGCAGACAGATAAATACAGGTTTGCATTCATTGACTAATTTTCTACATGTGGCTTTTCCCTGTGTGTTTTTTTTTCTTCCCTGTGTTTGACTAAAGGCTGCAATCAACATGAGTTCTTGAAGAAATATGTCACTGTTATTTATAGCTTAGTTTCATTGCTGGTGCACTTGCAGGAGAAAAAAAAAACACTCCACAGACGTTTACAAGAGAGAGGTTCATGTCCACATGAGCTGCACATTACAAATCAGGGACTGTTGAAAGTTTTTGAAGTCAAGGAGTACCTCAGCAGTCACATTTTTGGCTTGTGGACCACAGGAATTTGTAGAATTACGTTGTTAGATAAGAATATATTTACACTTTAGGAGGTGATATCTTCATAGCATTCTACCACTTCATAAATATTTGTTAAAATGAAATCTTGCTGAAAGAATTCTGGAAACCTCAGAGCATTCCCAGCACCGCAAATTTAACTTTAATTCGCTACAACACTATTCATGCGTAACTCTTACCTTGCGAGGCTGACAGCAGGGGACTTGAATCTTGCTGAGGGCCCTTCCCCGGCCCTGCCGGCCCATCCGGAGGCAAGACAGTCTCCTTGGACATGAGACAGTTGTCTGTTCGGGGACACAGCAGAAGTTGTTCCTCCTTTTCCTCAGCCCTCAGCGCTGTGAAAACCAACGTCTCATCATCAGCACAGGCTTGAAAACACAATGCCACACCGTGTAGGTCTTTACTCAACTTGCAGAAGTTCTGTGCTTATTCACACGCCGAGAAAGTGACGTCGCGCTGTAGTAAAACTTAGTGGAAATTTCCCCTCTCTCGCTTTTTTTTTTTACATAAACTGGCCGAAAGACTCCACATGCAGCCCACTTGTTCACACACACACACTCTCTTTTCATTCTCAAAAACTGTCGAACGCTAGCAAAGATGTTGTTCATAGCCACAGCGGACATTTTGTTTATATACGAAAAAAAAACTTACCTTTCAAACATGACAACTCCCTTGTTTCAAATCTGAGTTATTCCCATCCTTCCTTCCTCCAACTCTTTCCTCGAGACTTTTTGAAGAATGAAAAAAAAATAGTCACCAAGGGTTGAAAGAGTAACTCAGAGTCCGAAAAGTTTTCCGGTAACTTTTAGTTGCAGCTCTGTCCCGGTCCCACTTTGTCCAGATGTTGTTGATGGATTTAAAAATTCAATAATAATAACGCTCGCGACGCCTTCGTCGTTGAGTGGCGGGTACTTTGCTGAGGATAGTTGCGTATAAAACATTTTCATCATATCCGGATTCCTGTAGTACAGCCAGTCAAGCTGCTCTTCTCTCCCTTTGCTTTCCTTGGCGGCAGAGAAGTGAACAAAGCCCTCCCTGAACATGTGTCCTAAAAAATAAGGTTAGTAGAAACTGAAAAACAGTATGAAGAATAATGGAAAAAAAAACTTTAATGGATTTTCTTATATTCTACATTGAAAAATATACGACAAATAATAATTATAAAAAGTATACTGATTGGAACAGCCGTCGAAAGATCACGCTAAGTGAAGTTAAGGTTAAGTTTACTTTAAGTTTACTTTGGGACTTAAAAAGTAAATAAAAATACTCACGTTGTAATGTTTTAGTTGTGATCACATGATCTCACTGTAAAACTTCGGTCACGTGATGACAGTGACTTCTCATTGAGGGCTTCAAGAGTGTGATGAAAAGCCTCGGAGCCAAGTAAATAACACATTATGCTGAGATTTTTTTAAAAAAAATATATAATTTTATTTATTTATATTCGATTACATTAATTATTCTAGTTTGTTGGGGGGGGGGGGGGGGTGTTATTGGGTAGCCTAAAATGCTGCTTGGCCACATTTGACTAATAAAAAAAACTCAAATGACATCAGATTAAGGCATCAGAAGGATCATTCAAAATGCCTTTAAGTGAGACTTCATCTTTCTACTGGCTTGAATTGCCTGAAACAATCAATTTAAAAGTTATCATGTGATTTAAAACCATAATGCTGGGATCATTCAGACCAAAGGACCTCTTTAACAGCTCAAAAAAACATGTGAAGTGTTTCTCAACCAGCTCAACATTTCATGACTTTTTTTGATTGTATTAGTTTTTGGCTTATAAATACCACAATCTCAACTGATGACAGGAGCTCTCCACAAAGGATGTCACAATACCTCATACCATTGCAGTCAAATGTTAACTTAATACAGCTGCTTTTCATATGCACACACATACCAAAAACTATTTAAAATATAAAAGTATTTATCTCTGTATTATGTGTGATAATAATGCTTTATGGTCACTGAATTGTTTTGTCACCTCAGTTAAATGACAAGTCCAGTTTGTAGCAACAAAAAGGGGAAAAAAAGAAGGTGAAGCCAATTTCAACATATCAGTTACAAACTCCCAATAGAACTGTACTTCAGTGAAGTTTCCATTGAAAGTTTTTTTTTCTTTTTGGATTCTTGTCATCCGTGCTCACAAAATAACCCTCTAGCCAACTGCATCTCTTTGTAGAATATGAACCAAACTGCTAGAAAGTTAGCCAACATGTGTTAAAAGTTTGAACAAGTATAAATTTAGCTGCAATTACATTTTATACAACTTCTTTAGTGCCAACGTCAACTTTTACTTTTCTTCATTTCCATTCATATATAGTTTACTTTAAATAAACGGTGACGCAGTCCCATGCGGTGTCCTCTGTGTAGTCAGTCGGGTATTGTTTAGTGCAGTGTCTTGCTGATTGCCATCATAGCCATTGAACCCTATTGGTAACAGTATAAGTGAGATTTAAGCCTTGGTAACATGAGAGTGTGGAGGTGATTGATGTGAAATATGCCCTCCCTCATTGACTGGCTGAACTCCATTTTCTGCTCCTAATGCAGAAATCACTCCGGGTCCCCAGCATAATGATTTACGATGAATCTGTGTCAATGTTGAACTCGGCAAACCCCACGTAATCCATCTTGCAGATATACCTACCTACCCCGCCCCACCATGCTTGCTCTCACCCGCCCGTCTCCCTGCCTTTGCGATGGGAAGGTAAGGAATGCGTCTCTCTCTCTCTCTCTCTCTCTCTCCGTCTATAAGTGTTGAATCCATTACAGGGCTGATGTGTAATCACAGAGGACCTCTGTGCCCCCTCAGACTGTAATTACCTGGATACAGATACTCCCTCACTCCATCCCCTAGAGCTGCTCAAAGCTAAGAACTCTGTTAACCAGCATGCAGTGCTTTCAGCCTGCCTCTCTGGGTGGCAATGTGGAGATATATTTGAAAGTTTGGGCCTGTAAGAAAAAAATCATGGATAAAATTGCATTTAAGTAATGGGATTTTGACCTTGCAGTGTGTAATGGCCATAGTTCACCTCATAGACTGAATCATGCACAGAGCAAATCAAAAGCTTGCACGTCAAAAAACTGACTGCAAGACCCCCAACACACACACGCACACACACGCACACACACACACACACACACACACTCTTACACATATGGTAATCTTTTGAGGACTGTACATGCAACATGACTGCACCGTGAAATCAACCCCCGTTGTCTCTCTTACATAGTGACATTGCTGTTGCTGCTGACAAACATTATCTTGTGTGTGATCATGTGCATAGTGTCACCTCCCCACCCCCCACCCCCATCCACCCCCCACCCTCTCTTCAACATAAGTCAAAGTGGAGCCGGCTGTGTAGACACAGTAGGCTGTCACACTGTGTCAAGCGTCGGTGTCAGCGTTGCATCTGTTGCAGTCACATCTCAGAAGACACAAGGAAACGTCTCTCTGTTGACTTCATCTGTTTGTTTGGCAGCCTGCCTGATTGCTGGAGTGTGCACTGCGAAAGGGAAGCGCCGGCTCAGTCGGTGCACACGTTGCCGACAAGCCTAATCCTCCTTTCGCTGGCCCCAAACAAACACGCATCTCTGTTTGTGGCTCCCTCTGGTAGACACACAAACACACACACACACACACACACATAACCCAAAAACAGTCCCACTGGAAGCTCCCACACTGCAGTTATCCAAGCATCGTAAGTCTTTGCTGCTTGTCTTGAATACATTTCATGAACAGAATATCATAAAAAAATGGTCTTAATCCAAAGTGTGACATTTTGGGAAATATGCTTATTTGTTTTCTTGCAGAGTTAGAAGAGTTGATCAAACAACTGTTAACATTTAATACAGATACTGCATGTAGCTGGAGCTAGCATCACATTAGCAATGTTAAAATTGCTGAGTTTGCCCTTTACAGCTCACTAATTAAGTTAAATTTTCTTTACATATTAAATAAAAAAATCTGAAGTGTATAAACACGTGGTTGTACGTGTAGGTTACATCCCAGATTATTTCATTGCTGAGAGCCATTTCCATATATCCAGTAGAGACTCAAGCGAGTAACTGGACCCCAATTACTTGAGCTCTTTCCCCTGCTACCAGTCTTGATGCTAAGCTAAGCTAACAGTCCAGCTACACATAATAGTAGTACATTTACTGCACAAACTTGAGAGTGGTACCACTCATCTTTTCCAATTCTCAGCAAAGAGGTGAACAATACTAAATCCTAAAAATGTTTAACTACTCCTTTACCACTAATGATGGCAGAAATGCGAGAGTCCAAGTGTTTAGTTTGCTGAAACACCTTTATCATTAACTGTTAGATTCTTTCTAACCCACATTTGTTATTTGTTACGGAGTAAAACTTCTGCTGAAACTGAGTTTAAAAGGAGAAATTTCTGCAAAACAGAACATCTGTAATGATCCCTAATGAGCTTATTCCTCAGCAGGTTGGGATTCTAACAGAAATGCAAACGTTGGCCCGTGCTGGCCTTTGTGTCGACTTTAATGGCCAGGCGAAAGAGTTGAGGTGCCGCTTTGAAGAGCAAGAACTGGCACCTGTACCTGATCAGATCTTCAAAGATTTTACACAAAAGTCCACACAGAATGAGCAGAACTTATTAAGTAAGGCTTTTTGAAGCTGACCGTGACACCAGCTGAACCCTGACGCCCTCAAATGATTAATAGCATTATGGTAAGTCTTTTTTTTTTCCAAGTAAAGAGTTGTTTGAGGCTGTCTGATCAAAACATCCAACATTTTATTAGTCCAGCTGTCAGAGGAGGCAGACTTTGTGGTTGGCAGCTTTACTCATTTGTCTGAATGGGGAATGGACATGAATAAGGTATAAGTTAATGGACTCATTAAAGAAAAATCTTTCTATGAGCAGAAAGAACACCGCTACTGCGGTTGATTACTGCTCAATGCAAACCAACACCTATCCCTGTAGGACTCTGCTGCCGAATAATGACTGACTTTCTGCTTACATAGCTGCACATCTGGACTCCAAGTTTGGAGAGAGAAGAGTGCGGATAATCAGTTGCAAATGTTCACACAAAAGCACCAGACTTCATAAATATGTATCCCTTGGATAAAGAAAGAGAATAACAGGTGATTGACGACTAATACTGGCGCTCGAAACAAAAGGGCCCACTCGGCGGGTTCTCATGATAACCTGGGCCAGGCGATGCAAAATCCACATGTGAAGAATACACCTGCGCCACAGCTTTAGAAAGGATCCGAAACAGCTTCCATCAGCTCCTGGAGGAAAATGAGATCGAAGTTGACATTCATCTGTGATTAATTTAACTTTATTGACAATCATCCAAAGCCAAAGAGACACAAAACTGTGTTCAAACCATCTGTTAGGCTCATTCCTCTGCTATATGCTAATGTTTTGATGATATGTCAAAACCAGAGGAAAGTTGAATCTGACTTAAATGCAGACACACTTAATGCATTACACACTTACATGCATGCCAGCACCACATCCAAGTCTTATTAGCATCATAACACATGGCACAAACATGTCATACATGATGACATTTTCCACTGTGGGTGTGAGCTTTGATATGCTACTTTATATTACATGCGTGCCACTCAAGCCTACAGAGATGGTGACTTATCAGACTATATTGTGACAATTAATACAAAGTTACAAGTTCGTGACAGAGGCGACTGGTAGCTGCTTATGTGATCCAAACCTTCAGGCACACAATTAGTGAGAAACGCTCCTGATCGCTGCAACTGTGAATTAGGAGTAGCAGCTTAATGCTTGACTGAAACTGTAATTTTTCTTTGTTTTTGAGATGCTATTTTTATGCATTTCTAACCCAAATTCCACAAACTGAACGGATTTAACATCTGCAAATCTTAAGTTTCTGCTCCTGAAAGTTTTGTATCTTCTTCGTCCTTTGCTGCCTTTGTTGTCCAACATGGAATGATAATCAAAAATGTCAGACTGTTTGGATTTCTATGATCCTTCACAGATTTGCGATTAGCATAAACCATAAGCCAAGCTAAAGCGACACTGGCTAAAATCACAGTGGGATCCTTATTTGTTAAGGCGTGATGCCTCATAGCCTGTGTGTCCTGCTTTGAGCTTTCTCACATGGTGCCAGCTCATACCCCTGAGTCCTGTTAGCCAAACCCCTCGGGTTGCTGCAGATCAAATTTTACCCACAGCCACCTGCGTGCACATAACTCAAATCATACACAAACAAAGCACAAATATGCTCCCATATTCATGCAATAACTCTCCATCTCTCTCGTTCTCACACACACATGTACACACACACACACTTCCCTGCACGCTCCTTTACGGTCTACAAACATACCTATTTCTTGATTAATTGGATGCCCTGCCTAAGCTTCCTAGATTAGGCTTTGACATAGGTTATAATTAAATAAGACAAATTCAGGAAGTGCATGAAATCTCTCATTTCCTGAACAAAAATCTGAGTTTTAATTTACCTCATGCCGAGACGAGCTGTGGTCACCTGCAGAGAGCCAATTCACTGTGCATCGCTCAGTGCATGATGTCTGGCTTGGACAGAATGCGCCGTTAAAATAAACCCCCTATGCCAATTTATGGAACAGCGGTCAAATATTTATCCAGTTGATGAGCTGGGCTGTGTGTTCCTCCCCGACAATAATTAAAGACAAACCAAAGCTAAAGGTGAGCAGCAGCCATGACATCACTTCACAATGACGCTAACGTGGCCTGGTTTGAACAGACAATAGTGGACAATACAAAAGTGCTCTGATTTGTTATTTCTTCCACCTGTGTGTCGTGCATGATAAGTAAAAGAGAGGCCATAGATGTGTGATGCAGCTTTAGTTGTGTTTTTCCTGTTAGCAAGTGCTGATGCATGCTGGGTAAACATCCTAAATGTCAGAGTGACTGCTTATCCAAACTAATTTAACCTCCTCAACAGCTGCGGCGTGAATAATCACAGTCAATCTGGAAAACAGAAATAAATGAGTTTGCCTTGTTGATATAAACCTTTCACCTCCGCCAGAGCACCCACCACCACCACCACCACCACCACCACCACCCTCCATCCCCCGCCCACCCACTCAACATGACGCAGTGGAACATCAGCCTAATTCTCTCATCTGGAAAAAGGAGTACGTTCCCGTCTTCCGCTACGCACACAATGGACTTCAAACATGTGAGAAGGAGCCTTGATGCCCTTATTCCCTTATGGTTGCCTGCTACCTCCTCAGCAGAAGCTATTGAGACACATAGGCATGAATGGGTATGAATGGAGCGCTGTGTTGTGTGGGAAGGGCCTGTTGTGAGAGCTGGGGTTTCTCAGGCAGGGATCACAGCCTGAGGTGCTGCGTGTGTCCAATGAACAGTGCTCAGCACCCTGGGATAACAATGAGAGCAGAGCAGTTCTGAAAATCAATAAACTGCTGGAGCTCTCCATAGTCTCCCTTATAGAGAAATAACAGCATGCCAGAGTCTATCTGTGTCTCTTTCTATTGTCCTTCCATCTCTTTTTTACACTCTCTTTCTCTTCAGTTTTGTGTTTTAATACACACTCACACAAAATCACAAAATTAGACGCATAAAGGGAGATGAGGTCAAAATGGTGCCAGTGTGCAAGCTACATACAGTAAACAGCAACTCCTTTGCATTTAATCTGTATGCATTGAGGATATTTTCCATACATCTTTCAGTTGAATATGCCCTTATAAATGTCACATCTAATCCATTGACTCACAGTATTAACATGAAGATTGCGAGACGTGCATGGAAACAAGTCAGGATGGGAGAAAGGAGGGATTTTGTAAATCTCCCATCAAAGTTGTCTAATTATGTTAATCAAGAATTCTCCAAATGTCAGCGTTGTTGGAGAGGATGAGATTTGGAGAGAGAGCACTGTAAATGATGAACCCACAAATCAGCTGGACCACAATGATAGTAATGACATTAATTAATTTAAGTTGGACATACAAAAGAGGCAGGCTTAAATCATGGGCACACTTCAAGAGTGAACACATGAATTAATATCGAGAATCAATTTGTTGCAAGATAAATGTTTTCTTTCGCTGAATCAGCAGAGATTTCACTCGGCGTTTATGGAAATGAAGAGTTTTGCTCCCAAATTAGAAATCTGCCATCGGTAGACATCAACCAGAAGTCTCTGATAGCACTAAATTAATAAAAGCATGTGTTACTTCCTATCTCTTAAATAAAGTTGAAGAAAATTCTTGAAATATTATGTCTGAACATTTATTCAAAAAAGGGATATTAAACAGAGTTGTTATAAAGGATCATTTCACAAGACAGTGACACCAGTCTGACACAACATTAATTAAGTGATTTAATCCTGAATGAGGAGCCAAGTGTTTTGCTTATTTGTTTTCTAGCCCATAGTTGGATGAGAGGATTGACACCGCCTTGGTTAAATGTAAGGAAAAAACCAGCAGCTAGTTAGCTTAACTGAGCACATAACATGGAAACAAAGGGAAACAGCTAGCTTGGCTCTTTCTTTAAAAAAAAGTCCTCCAAGCAGCATCTTAAAAACTCAAAGTTAATTGTATAAAAAGTCTAAAACCAATGGTAATGTATAAGTCCTTTTCTCTGTATTGGTGCTAGTGTTAAGGGAATTTTTATATCTTTTAACATTGCTAGGCTAACTATTTTCTCTTTGTTTGCAGACCATGTCCTAAGCAAAGCTGGTTCTTTCCTGGTTGTAGCTTCATAATCATCCTACAAAGATAAAATTGTTAGCCATTTTTGTTTATTTCCCCCTGTTTCTAATTTATTTTGTGCTAAAACACGAATACAGTGTTAGCGTTGCTGGTAGTATCTTTACAGTAGTGTAAGCTACAAACATGAAAGGTATGGATCTCCTCTCTCTTCAACAAAACAAATAAGCACAGATTTCAAATTGAAAAAGAAAATTATTTAAATGTCTTTGTAAATATGAAAAATGTCTTATTAGGATGCAAAAATTAACCAACATAGGAATCTAAAGAAAAAGGAGTTTTTGAAGTATAAACAAAAGCAAAATAATTTTCAATTTATTTCAAAGCAGAGTTACTTTACACAGTGACACGCGCTTTCAGACTCCAGTACAGCACACATCAAGTTGTGTGGCAGACAGGGTACAGTAGCAGACACTAAAAACAATCAAGCTGTTTATTGTGTTTGCAATAATTAGATCTTTAACAGCAGGAGGCTTTTTCCCTCTGATTCGCTAATTTGATACATTATCTTCTCATCACTGTGCCTCAGGTTAGCCACATAGGGAGTAAAAATTAATTTAATCTAACACTTTATTCAAAACTCCAGGGGATCTCTGCTAAGTGTTGCAATCTTTGACTATTAAATTAATGTTGTTGTTTGTTTCATGACGGAACAAATAGGATATACTTGATGAATTAGTTCCTTTGCTGAGCAGAAAATTGGACAATTTAAATGATGCGCTGTAGTGGTTGCAGCATTATTAACATACCAGCGGGCAATATTGGATAACTAACAGATTGGAAATTTAAATATAGTGTTTTCACTTAATATTGATACTTATGGGAATTTAATGAAGAGAATCATATTGAGACTTGGAGCTTTTTTACGATATATGATCATAATAAAGACGCATTGAGAATTAATGTGATCATATGCAAAAGCAGCCTTGTAACTCTTAATTGCAGACTGCAATGCAGAAGACTAAAGATGTGCTTACATTAATTTTTAAGTGTAACTGCATGAGAGTTTCATATTAAAGTGCAAAAAACATAAATGGGAGGTGTAAACTTTTTTTATTTAAAATAGTCAAACTTTAACTAATTTGTGATTCCTTGCAGTCAGTAACTGGTCAACAATCATTTAGGAACCACATACAGACTGTGATATAATTCCCATAACACCACAGAACTCTCTGGAATGGGCTTGAGACAGAACAAAACATTACACCCCCATTTGCATGTCATTAGGAAAATGGAAAGCCACCTCCCCCTGTGGGTTTAACCCCTTATAAATATATTTAAATATATAAATATCATGAATACATTAATTGAAATTGCCACCACAATAAAACCACTAAAAGCACGCCATAGTCCTGCTGTGGAGCTGCTTTGTCTCTCTTGGAAGAGGTCATGCGTGCAGACAGGCCATACGCACCTGGAAAAATGCACGCACAAAAACAAAAATCACTACAGCTTTACCACACATTTTGGCCAACTTCTTCCTGACCTTCTCATAAACACATGCACAGAGCTTCACACTCCACCCTCTATAAAAAAATCACAAACATCCTTCCATACCACCCACACCTCCCTGTCACATAATCCCAGGCTTCGCTATGACTTTACAACACAGACTGTCTCTCTCTCTCTCTCTCTCTCTCTCTCTGTCTTTTTTGCTTCTTTTTCTCCCTCGCCTTTCTCTCTGTTTTCATGGATCAGTGGAGAGAGCAATTACATCAGCGTCGGTCTGGCGGCCTGGAGATGAAGAGCTGTGTGGCTGTGGGCAAACACCTGGCCGCGGTTAGAGGAGCAGAGCAGGACCAGGAGGAGAAAAAAGCTAGAGGAGGAGGAGAGGAGGAGGAGATGCAACGTGGACAGATGTGCTGCAGGTTCTTTGGGCTATGGGGAGACCTGGAAGCACAGTGTGAGTTGGGGGTTGAGTTCTGATGGAGAGCGGTGAAGCACAAACGTGAGAACCAACAAGATGTGTGTGTGTGTGCCTCTTTATAAATTGTGTGTGTGTGCGCGTGTGTGTGTGTGTGTGTGTGTTTGAGTCGAGTCAGTGAAGCCCTAAAACAACCCCCATCACAAGCAGTTAACATTACAATCCTTCACAGCAGTCAAAACTCTGCACTGCCAAAGTTTCAGGCGATCCATTCGGCATCCGTCTGCCTTTCTACTTATTGACAGAGTCACATCCATTTGCATTACAAAAGGAGTGTGTTTGAAAATATGCACAAAACATGTCATCTCTGATATGGCTTCAAAAATGCTTCAAACATGCCCAAAAACACTGAAAAAAAAAACTGCACCGAAACTCAAACAAAAAGAGGACAATAGAATGTAAAACACTTGCTGTGCTGCCTTTTTCTCTAATCTGTTGCTGAGGGATATTTAACTTTGCTGTGAAAAGAGGAAAGTTAGAGGAAAGGAAGAAAGGAAAAGTGTGCAAATGACTTGAAAGAAAGAAAAAACAGCAGTAAAAGAACTGGAGCAATGGAGGGAGTCAACGAGCTGGGTTGCGTGTCACAGATCTGCTCTTTGACCTCAGTCTAACCTCCAAGAGGCCTCAGACAGACATGTGGTTGCCATCTGGCCTGGCTTACCATGCTATTATACCAGCTTATTTATTCCTAAATGTTACTCAGATCGTGCTGCTATGGCTGATTTAGCTTTAGCTTTGTTCACAGCTCAAGTTGGTTAAAGTGCGAATTTAAAGCTGGAGTGTGCAGTACGTAAAAGTTAAATTTAAATTACATACATAAAAGGAAACTTTTTTTTATTTAACCTTGATCATGTTATAGTTTGATTCAATCTAATTAGTTGGCCATATAAGATGAGACAATATTATTCTCTGAACACAATGATATATATATGCATTGGACAATAAATACATTAGCTCAAGTTCTTCATCATTTAAGTATACGAACAGGTGATGGTACTCTGATTACATTTAAGGAAACACTAGACTCTTATTCCATAGCTTCTATGCAAAGATTGCAACTTATTTTTTACTTTGCAGACAAATATTCATTTGCAAAAAGTCATGGAATGTGATAGACATTTAAAAAGTTGAACTTACAAAAAAAAGTTTAAAAGTGGCAAAAGATGTTGGCACAAACATGGCCTCAGATTTGGATTTCTACTTTCAGACTTCTACCATTGGGCAGCCACCCTGGTTGTTACACTTGCATGGTAATAAAATGGATAATTAAAGGACATGAAGCATAACAATATTGAGGGAACTATGGAAAGAAATTTAAACTGCTTGTGAAAAACCCAAAACTGGCTATGACTAAGGCCTCAGACTCAGACTTAAGAACAGGGTTAAGCACAACAATGTAGGTGATATCAGAAAAGCAACAAAACAGTCAGCCAAGGAGGCTAAAGATGGCAGTTAATCTAAAAAACAGGTATGAGGTCATACAGGAAGGCGGGAAAACAGAGAAACTGCTGGAAAGCAAAGACAACACAACCTATCTGCTTACTGACGAGCGTAGAGTGCATGCAATGTGGCTGAGCGGTCAGGAAATGGTCTAGACTAGCACGCAGCATGGTCTAAAATGAGAGGAAAGTCAGTAATGCATGACACTGAGATGAGCAGGAGACATACCGTTAGTGAAGGATGAATCAGACATAACACATTCATTCACTCTATTCATTCAGACAATGCATGCAAGGGTTTTTTTTCCTCCTAAAAAGACTGATGTGGACCTTGAGTATTCACAGGCACTTGTTGCAGATGAGTGTGAAGCCACAGCATGCCTCCTAGCCAATTAACAGTAAAATCATCCCAAACAGATTTCCAATTGATAAATCTTTAATGATACCAGGGATTTTACACAAATGCACACTTGACAGTGCTAATTTAAAGCAAATAGGAGGCTTGATTAAAAATTCCCCAGGCATGGTGGGGGAAGATAAATGTTTGAATAATTTATCAGATTTAATTGACACGACTGCGATGTTGTAAACAGAAATGTTTTGATGTTCGTAATGCATTTTGACACGATGAGATTTTGGGACGGTTCCAAGGAAGAGAGAGCCGTGGAGTCTGAGAGATTCATGAGTGGAGAAACTCCGGAAAGTGAAAGAGGCAGAGGAGGAAGAGGAAGGGAGAAAACGGTGGTGGGGGATGAAGGGTACCCTTAGTCTTCTCTATTTACATATTATTCCAGATCAAACTGTCTGTACAGCACTACTGGGTATTTTATCATGACGAATAAAGAAAAAAATGAGGCAGGGAAGAGTACTGGGCTATGATAGGTGAAAGTGATCAGCAAACACAATGATACACAAGCCTGGGAGCCAGCCTGAGGCTATAGCACTTTGGTTTGACCCCAAGAATGTGACACTAAACAAGGATGTAAATACGCCGAGATTGAAAGAAGAAAAAGGAAGAGATAGAGGTAATGCAGGGGAGGAAGAGGGGGAATTCTCAAGCATAGCACATATGGTGTTTTTTTTTAGGTTTTTTTTTGCAGTGCTGCACTCAAAAAATACAAGCAGACATCAAGATAGACAGAGAGGAGAAGGGTTGGAAAGAAAGCGTCGGAAAGATGGCGTCTTCCACATGCTCATGTTCCACTGGGGACCTAGCAGGGGTTACATGGCTGGCAGGTGCAGGGCAACGGCTTGTCCGATAAGAAACCGATCTGCATGTGTCTGTCTGCTTTCCTGTCTCTGGTAAACATCCCAGTTATCTGCAAACAAACAGAGTTTACTACTGACTATGAATGAATACATCAAATTTTGATGGAATTGCCATGTTGGGCTCCCCCGCGCTTCCCAATGCTTCTCCACCATGATACAATGTACACCTGAATACATGAATAGCCAACAAGGAGGCCCACGCTGTTTGTAGGGGGTAATGTTGACTGAATTTTTAAAGATGTTATTTTGATTTGACACGACTGCTGGCTCAGTGGAAGTTGGGGAGGGGGATACGAGACAGCCAGAGGAAGAGACAGAAAAATCATACAAGGCGGCCTGTGTCTGGGGAAGGTGCAGGATAAACAGCAGTGGGAGAAGCTAGCGAGGACAAAAGACAATCAGCTGGTGAGGGATGGAATCCCCCATATTGACTGTCATGGGGACAGACAGTATAGAAAGA
The DNA here is from genome assembly GCA_029814765.1 of Acanthurus leucopareius. Taxonomy (NCBI): domain Eukaryota; kingdom Metazoa; phylum Chordata; class Actinopteri; order Acanthuriformes; family Acanthuridae; genus Acanthurus; species Acanthurus leucopareius. The sequence continues at coordinate 2,366,579 of JAQMCX010000037.1, read as the reverse complement.
GGAAGGGGGAGGAGTGGAGGGAGATACAGAAGCCAGCAGATAAACAGGTCCAGAGATGACAGGCTCACAGTGACAATCCTGCAACACATAAAAGCAGTCAGATGCAAAGATATAGCGTAGAATCAGATGTCAGCATTACAGACAGCAAAATAAAGTCACCCAGACTGCCTGCAGGTAATGTGAGTAATTGGCACCATTTGTTTTTTCTTACACCTTCAATTTATCCCCAACAATGACAATAAGAGTCAAAGCGAAAACCACACCGCGCTGCTGCACACACAATGCAAAAAAAAAAAAAAGGGGGCTAGGAGCAAAGCTGACACTACAACAAATGCGTTTATGTTGCCTGACAAAGTATCGCTTCCACATCAAAGGAAGCCTCACCTTTTGCAAAGGAAGCGAGGGCGAAATAAGTGGAGGCCCTCGCTTTATTAACTCCCAATCAATAAACATGCAGTCGGCGGTAAGGTAATCAGGAAACACTGGCAAATGGCCTGACAATGTATCAAAGCCGACGCTCCGAGGCAACGGCATAAACTCTAACAAGCATTTTATTACCGGTAGCTGTTACTGACATTAGTCAAAAACCAAGAGAGATAAAATAGAATAAGGAATAGAGCGTGGCTGGGTGAGAGGGCCCCTCGGCTGAGAGTGTGTACCTCGCGCGTTTGATAGCTGCACGCCTCTTCTTTGATATGATAACAAATATAAATTGTTTAAAAACATCAAATGGGCAGCGGAAGCTGAAAGCAGACTTGCTGTGACGGGTGTCTGGTCTAGGGGGCGATGAAGCTGCTTGTCCACAGGCGGAGGAGTCTGATGAGGCTCCTCATCGAGACACGTGTTTCGGTTGGATGAGGATGCCGGGTGAAGTTTTTTGGCAGAAACAAAAACACTGAAGAAAAAAGCTCTTTATTTCACTTCTTTTTAATGTTCTACATGTCTACAGTAGAGGAGATTTTCAACCCCTTCACTTAAATGCAAAAGTACTAATACGTTACTGCAAATGCAATAAAACACAAATCTTGCATTTAAAATCCTATGGAGGAAAAAGTATATTAGAATTACCAGAAATATACGCCAAAAGTATGAAAAGGAGAAGAACCAATTCTGCTGAAATATGTCAGCTGTGAATGATACATTTTTCAAATGACATTGTTATTTTTTTATACTAAAATATCAATTGAAAGGCAAAATTTTACAGTTACAGCTGGTTAGGGTGGTACTACTTGACACACAGTTTAGAGTTTTCAGCCTCGTGGTCATGCCCTCCTAAAGTGACCAGATTAATCTTAGGAGTCAAAGAAAAAAGTCTGCCACATAAATTTGATTTGTTTATTGTATTTTTCTTTGCTCTTTTTTTTGAGAAATATGGAAAAATTTTGCCTTTTTGGACCTTAATCAAAGGTGCAAAATAGAGACTGCTTCTTTTTAAGTGCTCACAATATAACCCTGCAATTCTAAATGAATAGTATGAAGTTTTGGATCATACATGCATTGCTTTCTTGCCAAGAGTTAAAGAAGAGGTCTGATACAACTCACATGTCTGTGTGGTTGTCCAAGGCTCACTATTAATCATTAAACCGTGATATTGTTTGTGAATCTACAAAAAATGTAAGAGTAAAAACACCTGACTGTACTGTTTTTAAGGTTATGTGTATTTTTGGTTAGCTAAACTGCGTTGCTACTAGCAGCAGCTTCTTATTTCCCATACAGACATTAGAATGTTGTCAATCTTCTTCCTGGCTCCGTCCAAAGGTAAAAAAAAATACAGCAAAAAAGTGGCTATATAAAATGCTCCAGTTTTCTTCTGACAAAGCATTGATAGTAAGCTGTAGCTGTCAGAAACAGATAATGGAATAAAAAGGGAAATGTATGTCTCTGAAATATGGCACAGCATTTTATTAAAAAGTACATTTAAAGCACATCAAAACTGTGTTGCCGTCACTGATTCTATGAAAACTCTTTCAAATTTAGCATATACTTCCCCAAAGTTTGCAAGCTATATATTCTGTATGTGTACTGAAAAGCATAGAACAGGTATTTTTGCATAGCCTGCATCTGTATATGAGAATAAACAAAGTGATTTGAAACCGAGCCAGACAAAACTATTCCAGCCAATCGGCATCAGGGGAACCACATACACACTGACAATACCTGAAGAATTGTACTTGTAATCATATCTACCCTTTGCCAAGGTCTACCTCATCCCATTTGTCTGCAGCCATGCTCTTATTGTTCGGGAGGCTTGTTTGGGGCTGTGTGTGTGTGTGTGTGTGTGTGTGACCTCAAGGATCTCACACACACACACACACACACAGGTGAGAAACTGAGATTGAAACCCACTCCTCCTGTCAGCTAATTTGTTTGTTTCG
>JAQMCX010000037.1:2345937-2364104 GCA_029814765.1 Acanthurus leucopareius | reverse complement strand
CACACACACACACACACACACAGGTGAGAAACTGAGATTGAAACCCACTCCTCCTGTCAGCTAATTTGTTTGTTTCGTTCTGGGGGCATAGCTGATATTAAAAGGAGATCCTGAGTAGTGCAGCAGTGGGGAGAGGGAGAGAGAGAGATGGAGGTGTGTGGGGGGGGAGCTGGGGAAAGAGAAAGTCAGGGAGGAATGGGGAGGGGAGGAGAGGGGAGAGGAGAGGAGAGGAGGGATGAGTTTACAAGCCTCAGGTACGGTGAATGGGTGAGTGAGAAGATGCAGAAAAGAAGGCAGTGAGGGAGAGAGAAGAAAAAAAAAAAAAATCTCATCCAAATAATTTTCACCCCGTGGGCGCTAAAATGCAAATCACAGATCAAAGAGGTTTGGAATGGAAACTAGCGAGATTGGGAGAGAATATCATCAAGCCAGGGTTATATATGTATGTTAAGGATGTGAGACAGACATGCTGGACCCAGGTAATGGAGCTGACCTGTACTTGAACACTGCCCCCCACTGCCACTATCATTTCCCCGCCTGCCTTTTCCCAGGATTATAGCATGTACCGTACATTGGAAAGTAATTTACTTTCTCCTTCCAGTACCTTTCTTCACCTTTCTGTTTCTCTCAGCCTCTGTTTGTAAAGGCTTTTCATGAGCCGGTGAATGTGCAGTTTTACACAGACACAAGCCTCCTCTCACGGCTCTGTCGAATTCCCCTCTAACATGTCAACACTGAGTCGATGGCAGCTGCTGTATACTGTAAAGTGGCCTGTTGCATGCCCATGTACCTACGTCCCATTCAGCAAGATGCCCCCCACTTCCCTTCAGAAAGCAGATAAGGAAAGAAAACCAAAAAAACCAAAAGAAGTCAGAGAACTATGCCAGCTGTAATTTCCAAGTGTTTTGGATATCTCGAGACAGGGGAGTCATCCCAAAAATGCACCCTACTTGAGAAAAATTAAAAATGTTAATCTCAATCCATAGTCGAAATAGTTTTAATCTACCTCTATATACACAGATGAGAGAGAACATGCAATGGATGGAGGGAGAGAGAGCTACAGATAGTCACATAGTAAGAGGATGTGACTGTTGGAAGGTGAGTGGAGACTCTGCACAAAGAGTCTCCACATTAATGCCTAATTAATGTCTGTCTTCCCATTAATGTCTAATTAATTATTCATATCTGTCTCATCCTCCTGAAGCTGTCATAACTTTCCTTGTATTCTGACATTAAATGTGACAATGTTGTCTCGCAGCGGGTACTTTTGTTGTCCGCTTCTGACTTCAACTGGCAAAAGCGTCTCATGTTATGACGTAAACAGGTTATTTAAAGCAGAAAAGATATTTTTCCAATACAGATATGGAGGTTTAAGGTTTTTCTAGCTGCAACAGGGACTCACAAAAACCACCAAAGTGTTCATGATCATTTTGTCTTACATGACGTGACGTAAATCCCACCTGTCAACATGTATTAACTCCACTTGTTTTGATATTTGCTAGATCAGACCCAAACCCAGACACAGAATGGAGGATGGCGTGGACAAGGGGCACTTACTGTAAAAGGAGGAGAAGGGGATGGAGATGGAGAGAGTGGTAAGACAGCTGGCTGTAGCAGAGAGCAGAGGAAAGTGAAGAATGGCTGGGGAGGTGTGACATGTGCAAGCAGCAGGCAGGCAGGCAGGTGTAAGTCATCCTGAAGCAAAAGGAAAAACAGCAATTAGCAAAGAAAAGTCACAATAAAAAGGCAAAAAGTTACTGAAATTCTGTTACAATATTAAAAGGAGAGGCCTTAACATCAACTACCATAACTCAACATACAATGTGACCATGAGCCAGAGAAGTAACACTCCATGATGATGAGCTTGATGGATGGCAGGTGTGAGTAAACGGCAGGTAATCAGGAGCAGGAAGAGACAGACAGGGGATGGGGATGAGGCGGTGGAGCAGAGAACACGCAGGGACAGGCGGACGCAGGAGAGCACAAGGAAAAAACCCAGTCACCACTTCCATCATGACATCATTTAGGAAGTGACCTTTCACAGCTAAAGACAACACAACAACATTACAGGCACCACTTTTCTTCCAGAGGTGAAAAAAAAACGTCTAGGTGGGCCATCATACTCGATGTGCTTCATTTAAGCACAAATGTGACGTTTGAGGACTCTGTAATTATTGTTACTTTATATTTTTACTAAGCAACATTTCAGATGGAAAGTTTCTTTATTGCCCTTCTTTTTTATTCCTTCAACATTTTTCTAAAAGATGCAGCAACCGGTTGCTTTCAAGTTTGAGTTTATATATAAATAACTTTTGACAACTGTATTGTTATAAATAAAACCAGTGGCTTTCAATCTTCTTGTATTGAAGCAAGTTTCCTTGAAGCCCTTCATGATTTAAATGCCCATGAGTTGTGAGTAGATGAACTGAAGAGACTGATAGCCCCTTTAAACTTCTCAGATATTTTACTTTTATTAAACTTGAACAGGTAACGTTACCTAATATTTTATTAAAAGCAAACATTAAATACATTAAACTGATATTTTTGCTGATGTGTTTCTTCTACTTAAGTAAGGTTTTAAATGAGAGGCTTTAAGTTGCATTAGAGTATATTTACATAGCTGTACTGCTTCTTTTACTTAAGCAAAAATGTCTGACTGAGCTATTATTCCACTACTGATTTCTTGACTATACAAGTATTCGAAACCTTTTTTTTTTATTTCTACAGTGGAGAAAAAGATAGGTATCATCTTTGCCCAGGTAATCTATGGTCTTTGAATGTACACCACCTGACTCATTTATGCTTAAAGCTAATAAGCTAAGAATACATTGCATACCGCTGCATTTTTCCATTTCTAAATCCAATATATAAAAAAAAAAAAAAATCCACACACATCAAAAGAAATGCTCCTTTTGCCTTCCACAAAGTGAAGGTTAATTTTCCCAAAGCCTTAGTTTCCCTTTGCAGAGAGACAGAGCAGGTATTCAGTTGCACTTCTCCTCGTGCCATCTGCATCAGCACCAAAGCCCTCCACTGATGTGGATTAGCGGTTCGCTGCACTTTGACTTCCAGTGCCACAGGATTCAAAACACAGCTGTTTTTTATACTTTGGTCAGCACAACCTGCACGGGGCAAACACATGCAGCCCACCCCAAAGACACTGTTTCTTTTGCACTGTCGTCTTTTTTTCTCTTGTGGTATTTGCTTTTTGTATGTAAATCCCTAATCCTCCCATCTTTCCCTCTTTTCTTTGTATTTGTTCAAGCATCCTTCTGTCTCTTCTCTCCGTGAACCTCTCCATCCCCTCGTTATTGCCGACCATCCGAATGTTTTGCACCCACTGTCACCTGCTTTGTAATCTGATTACTTCACGGCAGAATTAGTATGTATATTTAATGCAGGTTTTTTTTTCTTTTCTCCTCTCTGTCTTTTCTTCTTTTTAAATCTTGATGAGTGATGCGGGGAGGAACGGAGATGGGGTGGGGTTGCTCTTCTTGCATGTCTGGCGGATATGCCAGGGCCATGCTAATAAATGACAGCTGATTTATGCGTCTGTATTCTTTTATTTATAAAAAATAGCAAGCGGGCTGATTTCTGATATTAATAATACAAGTGGATCCACTTTGATTAGGCTTCTGTGGAGAGCTGTGCATATTCAGCATTACAATTAAAGCCTCTGATGTGAAATAGGAATGACACGCTAATGAAGCGAGCTAGCGAGCCTGAACCACGACTGTCCAACAGCATTACGGCCCATCTCGGATGAAGAGTAATTATACGAGGAACACTGAAATGTCATTAAAAATCTTCAGTAAGTGATTTAACCCACCATTCCTCACTAATGCTAGATATTTCTTTTTTTTTTCTTTACCACCTCCCAACCCCCACATGATCAACTCCCATGTTTTGTTTTTTTTTTGTCTTTCTTCTCCATGAGGCCGAGCCTAAACTTCTCCTTCAGAAGTTCCACAAACAAAAAAAGGGGCACCAGACCCCTTAAACACAAACATATTGAGATTTGAGACAAAGACATACAATTGCGCGGTCCTAATTTAATTGCAGAACTCAGTGGTGCCGGTGGTGGTAGGTAATTGAAATCATTCCATTATAAATTCCATTATGAATTGGTGATTAAGGCCAGAGGTGATTACCATGGATTAAAGATGATAGTTGGGATTTTTTTTTTTTTTTACAACATAACCTCTCCAACCACCTGCACGCTATCCACCTCAAACAGCTTGATTTATCACAACCAACATGTAAGGGGAGAAAGTAATATGAGAGGGAGATATAATGTGTGAAGAAGAGGGGAACATGGGCGATAAAGGCGAAGAGTGTGTTTGAGGGAAGTGTTGTTTCTAAGAGGATTTAGTTAATCTGATTCAACCCCTTCATTCTTGTTTGATGTGCTCATTTTCACAGGCAAAAGCAGCCTAGAAGGGTTGTTATTGTTGTTGTCAAAGCATAAAGAAAACAAATAATGAGCTATATCATGTTGCCATATCATATTCATTAGGGCTATTGTCAAGTCTCTCTGTGCTTGTGTGGGTAAGTTTGTGTGTGTGTGTGTGTGTAAGAGAGAGAGAGAGAGATACAGGGTAGAGAGAACCTGATAGGATATGTGTGTGTGTGTATGTGGTAGATAATGCCACAGGCAAGAATTCATGAATATCAGCAGTTTCTCACCATTTTGTTGGGTTAATCCCTTGTTTCAGTTGGAGAAATAGGCATTTCTCTTGCATACATTACACCAGTGCCTGCACATCACATTCACACAAAGTGAAAAAAAAAGTACCTTTACGTCAAGTCCTTCTGATGTAATGATGAGTGAAGTTTTATGTATCGAGGTCACCGATTTTTTTTGTCTATCTCAGCAGCTCCTACAGCAGGGGGAAAAAAAAATCAGACAAGGTCAGGTGAGTTTGGTTTTTGGGTTTACATTAAAACAAAGTGACCAGTGGAAAAACACAACAGTGGAACAAGCATTAAAGAAGTCTGACCTCATGGGAATTTTTCTCTCTTTTGAAAGAAGTTTTTGTGTCTTCTATTTTCGAGTGAAAATTTGCTGACAGTGAGGTCGGTTTTTACACGAAACAAGGCAAAAGCATGACTTAATATACACCAAAAAAAACAAAAATTCCACTGCTGCTGACAAGACAAACACATGTCCCCTCTAATGGCATTTGATTTGGAATACAGCGCCTCATAGCACCCAACTTGTCACTGGCTTGGTGCTATGAGGCGCTGGGTGAGGCAGGGAGTGGGCACACGAGTCCCCTCGCCTTCCACCAAACCGAGCATCATGCCTCCAAGCTATGCAATTATTTTTGCACTGCGTCCAATATCAACTTGAGAGCAATGCAAATTATTTAAGACGCGCTTTTCAGGGCTCGCAATTATAATAATGATGATCTCAATTAGCGTTGCCATTGCCTCGGACTATTTAGCAGGCAATTTTGCAGCCTGGGGGCGAGGGTCTTCTAGGGAGTCGACACGCATCGTCAGGTCAGAAAGGGTGGAGAGATAAAGAAAGAGACAGAGAGTCGGCACTCTTAATCAATAAACTATGAGACTATTAGGTATTTGCCACCCAATCCCACAAAGGGACGGTTCATAAATTGACCTAATTGGTCAGTGTTGGAGATGAAATGAATGATGCTAGGATGCACCGTCTAACTCAGAAGGGCAGAATGTTCGCAATTCAGCCTCTTAGCATTGTACTAAGTTATGAAGAGATCTTTTCAATGTCAAAAAGGATCAAGGAGTAGTTTAAAGTAGATAATTATCCTCATCCCAAGAGTTAGACTACGAGATTGATACCACTCTCATATCTCTATGGTAAATATTAGCTATAATCGGCCAGTTAGCTTAGCTTATCGTAAAGCCTAGTGACAGGGGGAACAGCTAGCCTGTCCGTAAGGTAACAACATACTCATACAAGCACCTCTAAAGCTCAACAACAAACATATTTTACTGTATCTTGTTTGTTTCATGTGAAAGTTATAAAAAAACACAGACAAAAGACAACAGACTGTGGTATTGTTTGGAATTTCCTATTTTCGCTAAAGCTAAAAACCTTGCAAACAAAAAGTAAACAAAAGTAAATGGCTGCTGGGGGTTGCTTCTTAATTAGCTCATCATTTGTAAGTTTTGTCAATCTTCATATGTGTCAATCTTCTTGTTCAGCAAGAGAATGAATAAGCAAACCACTCTTCATGTCTTTACACTGAAAATTAAACTACAACCAGCAGCGATTTGTCTTCATAGCACACTTTAAACAAGGGGAAACAGCTAGCCTGACTCCAGTCAAAGATAGCAAAATCTGCCAACCAGGCAGAGCTCTAATTCTCATAAACTATGTGTCTGATTCATACTCGAACTAAATTAAGTATGATATCTGAGCACATAACCTGATGTACGACCCTTAGAATGTGTTGTTTTGACAAGATATAACAAGATATAGGCTAACACTTCCATTCCTAATGCTAAGCTAAGTTAAGTCTCCTGACTGTAGCTTCATGTTTGCCTTACATACAAGAGAGCGGTATCTATCTTGCCATTTGACTCTGAAAAAGAAAGTGAATAATTGAATTTCACAAAATGTTGAACTAGTGCATTACAGTTAAAACACACACAAAAAATATATTATTTCCAATTTCAGTTCATTCTCGGTTTCCAAGTCTTTCATGTAGTGTACTGCACTGCCACTGTATATTAGGGGGACTTCTTTCCCCCCATCATTCATGTGGAAAAGGCTTGCACCACCAGCTACCCTTTCTTTTATTCATCGTACTGTAAATAACTCCACTTTATGAAAAGCAGCCAGTGTGACTCACGGATACCTCTCTAACCACAACCCATTATTATTTCATGGCCTTTGAAAGAAGGGTCTATAGCAGGCGCTCTCACACTTTAATGTCGGAGCTCCCTCTGATGTTGTGTAGTACACAGCGGCCCTTGTTGCACTCCGTATGCGATCCCTCACTTGAATTCACAAACACTTCCAAGTGCATAAATAGCACGGAAGACGAGTGCCTCGCGAGCTAGCTAATGCTCTGGAACGCCATTGCTGAGGAGATAACAGGAGCCTGCCATGGCTGATGCCTGGGACTGTCATTGGGGGGAAGAGACAGAGAAGTGGGTCTGTGCTCCTTTATGAAAAATGCTGTTGTTTTCTGACCTCTCATGGGACATCATATGGTAAGGAAAAAGAACATGCATCAGCGTTACGACTAAATGACCAGCGGACATGATTCAAAGGGTCCCACGATGTCCCTGAGCACCCTTTGGAACGTGTAGAAGGCTCTCAGCATACAGACGAGCTAATGGGCAACCTATTGGTCATGGTAGATTCAGTTTGAATCTAAATGAGGGTGTCAGTGTGTGGCTGCTCCATGACCGACAAGGTGTGGTAGGCCTGCTGGAGTTGATTTAGCCACACGGCCTGTCATAGCGTTTTACCAGTCAACATCCATCAATCGCTAAGGCTAAAAGGCATGTTTTTTTTTCTCTTTTGAAGTGCTGTCTTGAAGATGGATGGAAAATGGAAGACGTCTGACGAAATTTCACACCATTGTTTTCTCTACATGGTGCAGAACCTTGATGGTAATAAGGCAGATTTTTTTTTTCTTTTAAATGAGCATGACAACAGACTTAATAATGTGGTTTGTGCCAAAACCACTTTTGCAGTATGTAGCTCAGATATAAATCCTTGCAAGGGGTAAGTCACTTCTTACAAAAGTCTCTCAAAAAAGGTACACAGCAGTACTTCCATGTATACTGGGACATGCTTGTGGTACATGAAAGCAGTGGGCTTGAATCATATGAAGGCTAAACCCATTACAGGTCCAGAGGGGTGGGCAATACAGTGCCTTGTCCCGCTCTTCTAAACAAGACTCTAGGTGCTGCAAGCTGGAACAAAGCCTTGTAACATATACATTAAACTTTAATTGTTTTTTCCAACCCTTTCCTTCACATCTCTGAAGTAGCAGCTCCTGAAACGTTAAAAGTGTAATGCCAGCTAGATTTTCATGGCTGTGCCTTTGTAGAATAAAAGATATATGTGTAACAGTGGAGGGGAAAAAAAAATACTCTCTGATGCTGGAGGTAGACAGTTGCTTTTCAAATTCCAAGTTTTGGTCCTTTATTTTATTCAGCAGTGAAATGCCATGAATACAGAAAATAATAACGTCTGTTACAATTCTCAACCATGACCTTCTAATGTCAGAGAACCTTTAACGTATGGACACAGTACACAGTAATGAAAAGTATCAAAAAAAGTAGCTGAATCTCGATCAAAAGGAAATGAAACAAACAAAAAAAAGTCTTCACCAATTACATAAACATATGTTTGCTACAGTCCCAATTTACTGTATACATAGGGGATCATATTCCCAATTATTAGAGAAGGATAGCAGTAGAAAGGATACATGACTCAACTGCCAGACATAATGCTTCATAAAGTATGCACAGAGGTACAAGCAATAAATACACACATTAGGTTAAGCCTTACAGCTACGCAAAGCAGATGCAGAAAAAGCAGGTTTGCTATTCTTAGCGAGCAATGAGAGAGAAACAGTAAAAATTCAGGTAAGTCAGAAAAGAAACACTGAGATTTTTTTTCCTCTTAGAAAAAAGTCTGGTAAATTTATGGGTCCACCAACATTTTTTTTACATAAGTATGCACAGTTATCAAAATACAGACAAAATCAACCCAGAAAATCCAGACAATCCTAAAATCTAGTGGAGGAGCAGATCGCAGTTCTGGAGGTCTTTCTGGTATTATGTGCAAGCAACTATTTTAGACATTTTTTTTTTTTACTTAATTTATACAAAACCCATGCAAATCTACAGGTAATATGCATTCTGTGGCTGACAGGTTTTATCCCTCCCAAAACAGTATATCTGAGGTAATGCACTCCTATGCATTGTACGTACATTTAGGCCATCGTCCCGATGATTTTTATTATATTCTTTTTATTGGTTCTTGTTTCCAGTCCACCAAATGATTTTTAGACATGCATTTTTAAAACACAATATTCCCTTACAGGTAATCTATACATTATCATTCTACAAATGTTTGAGGACAACCTATTACAATGCAAATCTTCCATATCTTGACGCAGGGAATGTAAACGTTGGTTGGAGCCACGTCCTATGAGACAAGCGTAGGAAAGTGTAACAGCTCTTGTGGCATTCAAATAACTCGTGCAATCTGTCATAATTGTTCTGAATCTGTTGTGCAGAGGTAGAAGCTTTTAGAAAGCCTTTTTGGGTAAGTGGGAGAACCCTTTTTTTTCTTTTTTTTTTTTTTTGAAAGACGCAGCGCCCTTTTTATTTGGTGTGATAAGATTATTAAGAACGTCGTCTTCAAGTCATTTTGCTGACTCCAGCTAAGTATTGAAGGGATAAGCTTTGTTCCTGGGCCCTGTACCCTCTTGACGTGGAACTGGCATGTGTGTGTGTGTGTGTGTGTGTGTGTCTGTGTTTGTGTGTACTTTACATGCTGTGTGTTTGTACAATACCGCACGTGTCTGCGTGTTAAGCTCTTACAGCCAATTCCTTGGCTCGGCACAACACTTGAATACAATAATATGCACAGTGTTTCCACTTTGGTCTAAGCAGGCAGACGCGTTGCTCGTTACAGCACAATACAAAGCCACTTGTCGGTTCTTTGACAGTGTGCATTTTCTGCAGCTGTAGAGTTCACCGAAACAAGAAAGTTGGCAAAAGCTCGGGGTATTTGTATGTGTTTTTGTCTGTTTGCGTGCATGTATGCAAATCTCCGGCAGGGTGTGTGTATGGTTGTATTTTTTTAGCATTTCTTTATCCCATACAAGAGGAGGCAGAATTTTGTGTAACTTTGGTTTACTGAAAACAGAAATGACCATTAAAGCAACAACACTTTTCTAGATGACATTGGCTCTGAGGGAAGAGATGGGACGTAATCTCCACAGTAACTACTTCTCTTTAGTCGCTATAAATACCAAGTGTGTTATAAAAAGCTGGCTACCTATACAGAGTACATCAGTGTTGACACCAGTTGTATCTATATAGTCAAGAAGCTATGAACCACACAATGAGTATTTGATGACAAAGTTAAAGCAAATATCACCTAGAAAAGGTTACCTTTCACCTTAGATATCCTCTTCTGCAATGGCTATTATTATTTGCTTTTACATGATAACCAAGCCACATCATTTCATGTCAACTTGAAATTATGACTTATTTGGCTTCACTAGATATTTTTCATGTTTGGTTAGCGATGTTTTCAGTTTCGGTTTCGACGCGGCTCGGAAACAAAAACAGCCACGGACATAAGACGTGACATTATTTTGACAGTCCTACTTAGAACATTACATATTCACCAGGTAAAAAAAAAAACAAAACAAAATAATAAAAAAAAAAAATAAGACTTCCGATGTGTTCAATGAATAAGAAAAAGTAAAAAAAAAAAAAAAAAAACAACTTAAAATTATCTTCACAACAACACAATGGTTCTGCACTTCCATTGAATACACAAATGTTTCATTTTGGTCATAATCCACTTTTACAGTTAGCTGCTCTCTACCAGTCAAAATCACCAGCACAAAATGCCTGCAGTTCAAATATCACATCACCTTTTACCTACAGCACGTCTGGCAGAAAATCTCCAAAGTGGACGTTCTAATAGTTATCAAATTACACATCAAAATCAGCATTTATTTCCCCTCTCTCTTACTCGTGATCATCTTTGTATAGGGCTAAATGAAACAATCCCAGAGGTTATTCAGAAGGTAGTTTGCGGAACAAAAGCTTCTCTTTGAACTAGTTTAAAGTCACAGAAGACGGACCAAGAGGAGTTTGGTGGCTTCTGTCTATAAGCTATTGGCCATTGCTAGTGTTGGCTTTGGTTTCTAGCTGTTGCCTGTGACTGTTTGCAGGTAGACAAAGCTTTAGAACGAGGAGGTAAGGAGAACAGCGAGAAGAAAATTAATGCAGAAATGCATTTGTTTTGTAAATGGTGCTTTACACAAACTGTTATTTTTTTTAAACCCCAAATGAATTCCCATTTTTTCTCTACTTTTAATCACAAACAGATAATAGACTGGGAGCCAACTTTTTTCCTTTTTTTTTCTCTTTTTCTCTTTTTTTTTTTACTGGACAGCTGCAACAACAGTTTTGGTACCGCAGTTCCGTTACTGGTGTGACTCAGGGAATGGCATTTACAGTTGGTGGTGTCTGAAATCATATTTTTGAAATTATTGATGGTTAAAAAAAAAAAAAAGCTGAAAATAATATACTGGTTTTCATAATAGTAGCAACATACAGGCAGTGACACAAATTTCTGAGACTACTCCTGTGCAAATGATAACAGAGCAACAACTTGAATTGAACCAGCAATTGTCTCTAGACATTTTCGACTACTGGGGGGGGTTTTGGGTTATTCACAAACATAAAACGTCTTCCTTTTTGGCAGTATATGAGGCCGCTAGCTTTCAACGGAACATGATTTGCTCGTTTGTTTCATGTTTTTTTCCCCATCCAGGAGTCCATCATCCTTGTAGTGTATGTGGCCACGCCATCTCTAATGAAATAGGTCTCAAAGAGTTTTTTTTTTAAATCAGACATCTCATGCCTGTCATGTTTGGGGGTCCCAAAGGGCTACAACAAAGAGTTCCTTTGGACCGGGCTCCGTCCGGATGCATGCTCAATAAATAGTCCCAGTGGTGTGAGAGACAAAGAGAGTCAGCTGTGGTTGCTTGGACTGTGGAGTGGTTTTCTAGTCTTGCAGGAGGTCTGTGTGAGAGAAACAGTGCGGCTGGGTGAAGGGATACATTGACCAAAAACTGTCTCCTAGTCACTCCAGGTCTTCTGATAAGTTCCCTTCCTCCAGCTCCCGGTCATCGTCCAGCTCTGGACTGTGATTGGCTGTCGTCACCAGTGACATCGGACAGTCGTCGTCATCCATGTTGAGTGGCTCCTCCTTCACGTGAATGGGTGGCCTGTGGCACAATCACATTGTCAGTAAATGTTAGATTTGTATATGATTTATTACTAATTCCTGCAGCCGATAGCGCTTTCTGACCAAAATCAAATGACGTGCTGAATTTAAAGCTATTGGAAAACACCTGAGATGAAAAGGCAGTACGTAAAATACAGCATTGCTAACTATTACAATAATAAAATTATATGCAAAAGAGAGAAAGAGCTTTTGGCCCTTTATTCCCTTTACTGTGCATGGAACTCACAATGTGATGTTCTGCTAACAGATAAATATTTTGCTGCATCAAAAAAAACAGGCATATAACAGCCATTACATGCATTATCCAGTGAGAGTAACAACCATGTTGTTTGCGAGACGCTAATTCGACATGATGCCTCACGTCTACTGTAAGTAAGCGCATGAAAATTGCATGAAAAACATGGCCCCTGTAAGGCCGATAAGCTGTGATGTTCCAGACATGTTTGGCATTTAAAAGTTTACTGATGACACCAGGTTGAAATACATGAAAAAGGAAAAAGGGAAGAAAAAAAACAGGCCACATGATAAATAATGGAGAATTTCTCATCCCTGAGCCCCCTGGAGCAAAGGCAGAGGAGAGGCTTTTTTATCTAGTTAATAGAAAGCGCAGCCACTCGTTAATATGCAGGGGCTGTGCATGTCGCTCCTCAAGAGGAAAAACCGGCAGCTAGGTTCTGCCATTAATCAACTTCAGCCCCGGCAGTTCGCTCGGACACCATGATACATGTTTTTAACTCTAAATGGATGAATATCTTTAGCCACTGTCAATAAGCGCTGAGCAGGAAGCTGGAGCAGCGCTGTGAACAGGACACCTTTCCCTTCAGAACAACAAGAGGAGTGGGCGTAGGAAAGAAAAAAAAAAAGAAGTGTTGGGCGACTAACAAGAATAATAATGCTGTCACACACAAACAAGGCATTACATGATCTGGGGCCCGAATCGGGGAGAGGGGTTTGTGCCACGATGATAAATCTGACAAAACCTAATTATTTCTGACACATCGGATGCATCAGAAAATCCCCCTAGACTTTGAAAGAGGAGAGTGGGGAAGAGAGTGGGAGACTTATCAAGTGGTAGTGCGTTAGGACTCGTCTCATAGCCTCTCTCCTGGGCTGCCATCAGTAGAAATGCAAAGGGGGGGCTGGGGGAGGTTGGTGGGGCTTGAATTTGAAAAGAATTTTAAAAGGTACAGATGACTTTAATATTCAGAGCCAAATACTGTAAATTAATATTCTGATGTGGTGGGATGAAGAGTGGAGGCTGATCTTAGCAGGATGCAGGCAGAGCGATGAATATTTCTGTTTCTGCCCATCAAGAATCATGGAGGCGGTGGGAGGCAGGAGAGAAACACCTCAGCCAGAGGTTACAGAAACAGAAAAACACTAACTCTGCTCCCTCTGACCTGCCAATGCACCATATACTGAATGCAAATTTAATTTTGTTGTCATTAGGCAAAATAAAGTACAATCTGACCGTATTCATCGTGATTGCTTATGTTATTTATTAAAACCCTTAAAGGTGCTGAGAGGTCTGAGATTATTTCAACTTGTCCAACTTGGGCTGAAACAACTGGTTGATTAATTTGCAAACCAAAAGTAATGTGTCACCAGCAGCTTTGGTAGTTTATTTTCTTGTATGAAGGAAGGATGCCAAACATTCTCTGTCTGCAGCTTCTTAAATGTTAGGATTGGTTCTTTTTTTTATCAGTTTTCGCCATTACGGCCTTTCGGCTTCGGAATGAACTGCCTGAAGAGATAAGGCTCACAGAATCAGTGAGCTCTTCTAGTTTATGTATTATTTTTTATTATATTAAATTTCTGCAGTGCTGCCTTTATTCGTTATTGCTCTTATTCTTTTAATAAAAATCTATTTAAAGTGACATTTGGCATTTTTGCATCCTTTTGTAACCTCATTTTAGCTTTAACTTAATTCGACAATGCTTTTGTTTGGCTTACTGTTTTTATTTTGCCAGTTTTTATATTTTCTATTTTGCCTGCCTTTATTTTGCCTCTGTGTATCCTGCTTTTGCCAAAGCAAACTCTCTTTTTAAAAGCAGCTTTGTAAGTAAAGTTTTAGAATTGTTAAAACTGTGAACTAAAAAAATATTTGTGCTTTGGACTGATAGACTAAAACATGACGAAAGCTATTTATAGCAATTAATAAAGAAAACAAAAAAATTGATTGAAAAAATAACAAGCGAATGTATCCATAATAAAAGAATTGTTAACATTTACATATGACATAAATACTACTTTCTTATACACTTTAAAGCAATAACAACTTAATTGAGGATAAAGGTTCAGGGTAACTTTATGTCTTTATATTTAGCATCTAAAAGCAGCATATTAACATTTAATAAATGGTTCATTACTGACTAAATTGTAGTTGTAACAAATAACAGTAACAGTAAATAAAAGTATTCACAAATACTTAATTTTTTCTTTAAAGACACATTTAATACTGTTATATCTGTATTATGATATTGTCATTCAGGGTTCATATAGCCTTTATGGAATTTTTAAGCACTTTCAAGGTCCTCAAATAAAAAAAATTCCAGACTCTTGAAGTCTTTATCATCTCATCGTTATAAATGCAACTGAAAAAAATTAAGTTGCTAGATTTCCTTTATACCAACAGCAATTAGTGCATAATGACACTTGGTTTATTTTTACCAGCTGCTGACATTAACTTTGACTGTGATTATTTAATGCTTCACTGCTTCCATGAGACAAACAAATAAGATAATTAGATCATTCATTTCCTTTATCAAAATATTCTCAATATACATGGGTCATGGTGTAGATGAAACACCAGATAATATTAAGATTTACACATTTTTCAAGAGAATATTGGAATTAAAGCACATTCCTTACTTTGAAAACAAAAATGCTATATATAAAGCATTTTTGATAGCAGATTTCACTTGAAGGAGCCTGCAGGAGTAGTTGCTACAAATACGTGTTTTATTTTGTGAAGCAATAAAAACTGGATAATGCTGTCGTGGCTAAGTTACCTTAAAGTATCCTGTTTGTCTAAAAATAAAGAAAGAATAAAATCATCACCATCAGTGTGTACTTGAATCAAATCGATCAATTGACGTGGCTGAGATTTAGCACCAACTAAAAGGTCTCTGCTGTTATTTTAATATGCAGCTCATTAGGTGTTTGCGTGGCTTTGAAGAAAAATATTCAGGACCATATTCACAGGCCTGAGCTTTCTGACACTTTATTAAAATATGTGGATGAGCCATTTAGTGCTTAATGGCTAGCTGCCATTATCGAGTCACTCAGGAGTAAAAGCTGGACTTTGTGGTGTAATAAATACGCGGGTGCCCTGGTTGCATGTGTGTGCGTATGTGTGTGTGAGTGTGTGTGCGTACTCTCGAGATGCCTGCTCTCACATCAATTGGAGATTAGCACCAGCAATCATGCAGAGGTATGTCAGGGATGCAAATAAGGTCATTAGTCCATGGGCCTAATGGTGGGTTGGGGGACAGGAGAGGTGGTGTGGTGAGGAGGGTGGAGGAGGAGAGGGGATGTAAGGGGGGAGGAAAGGGAGGCGAAGGCAGGAGTGAGGGCTGTGGTGGGGTGGGGGATCAAAGACATTCATAACATCTCACTATGATTCATTAACTAACACCAAAGAGGGGTGGTCACCAAACAATTAGATATGGCAGCACAAGATACAGATGACTAAATAGAGTGATACAGATTTATTTGCTTTTATCGGAGAACGTACTGATGTTGGCTCTCGTTTATTTTTCATTTTGTGAGAAGTTGCTGATTTTCGTACATTGGAAGCACTATTTTAAAGAGTTTTAGCCTCTACTGGTTTACAGTACTACTTCTTTTTAAGCATACCCCTTAGGGTGTACATGAGTATATTGCACATGCATACACACATGTGCAGATGCACACACACACACACACCCAGCGTGGCCTGAGGCGATCTGGTTTGTGGTTAAGCAGATAGCATTAACCTTTAGACGTTGAGGGGAAGGAGAGATTCGCCTAATTGTTGGATCGCCTTGGTTTTTTGCTGAGGAGGCCTCTCCTGAGAAAGGCCCTTCAAGGTGATGTACTATTTAGTTTAGTGCTACAAGCCACTCCATTATTTAAACAACATCCTGGAAAAAAAAAAGCCGGTCATGAAAAACACATTTCTTCCATTTTGAGGTTGTCGTGGCTGTGTAAAGCCAGGCGGCGGGGATGGGAGGGATGGGAGGGAAGGAGGAGGAGAGGGACAGATAAATGCGTCTCGTCCTCTGCAGCCCCCTCATGTCGGTGTGTGTCGAGGCGGTGTGGCCAGTGAGGAAGTGAAAGCAAGCAGGGGAGAGAAAAGTCAATGCTGTCCTGTTACTAAAAGTTAAATGACCTGAGGGAGCGGTAACCCCGGGATTCTGTCTAGAGCTGAGCAGATTTGCTCCACTTAACACCCCATTTCAGAGAGGGGTAAACACGTCCAAATAGATTAATGTATAGACGTGTGGCCGGGCTAACCAAACACTCCTCTGTTCTCACTCAGAGAGGGGCATGGAGCCTGAGTGCAGCCTCTACTATTATAGAAGTGGCCAGCAGAAACAGGAGCTTTGATGGACAGCAGATGAGAATCACTGATGTTTAATTTCTTTTTTGTCTGAGAATGTCTCCCATGTGTGTGTGTATGTATGTGTGTGTGTGTGTGAGAGAGAGTGTGTTTTCCCGCATGCTACCTCCACCGCACTGTGGGCTCACGCAGACCTGTGTGATACCACTGAGCTCAGGTTGTTTCAGACATTCCTGAAACTCACACATCAATTTTTAAAAAAAAACCTCTCTCTCTCCCACTCGGCTCCATTTAAACAGAGATGGGAAAAGGGGGGTAAAATTTTAAAGTAATTAATGCTACACTTGCTCAATATTAATAGGAACAGTCTTGCATAAAATATCGCAGCTAAACCCCTTTAATGCAGACAGTGGTGTTATTAAAGACGAACGTGTAATAGAGGCTATTTTTAGAATAAGAACTAACTGTTATCCAAAACGCTGGGCTCACCTCAGGTATGAGCACAGAGCCTTTGAAGGCACCACAGCAGAGACAGATACGAGAGTCTGCTTATGATACAATACATGCAAGAAACTGAACCTTGACCCCAGGTCACGGCCAAACCGAAGAACATACCGTTACTTAGGGTTAATATCAGTCAATTTATCTATAAAGGGGCTCCAAGACAGCAGGTGAATTCAGTGCAGCGGTGCAGGAGGGGGGGGCTGAACGTGTTTGCATTCTGAGATGACTCCTCATAAAAATGTGAGATGTGTGAGTGTGTTTGAGACAATTATCGCTCAGATACCGCAGTGAGGTAGCAGGACTGTGAGTCAAAGGAGTTCACTATGTTGGGTGTCATTGGACTTCATGGCTGCTGTGGGTTTAGAGCCTCCAGTTTAAGTCAGGGGTCTGCCTGATTAACACTGGTCTGTTTTAGTGCCACTCAGGTAAATCATCAAGGTCGCTTTGTTTTTTTACTTATAAACAGTCAATTTTTTTTTTTTTTTTAAAGAGACGGATCAGATTTGAAAAAAATGTGTACTCATGCATCCTAGAATTATTCCTTACTTTCTGATAACCACACTCTGCAGTGCATTGTACTGTCTAGACTAAATAAACAGAAAAAATGAGTCCCTCAAAGAAATGAACTATCAAAAGGTATTGTGCAACAAATGGTATTTTATACTTTTCCAATCTTGAGTCACTTATTTTTACTTCTAAGTAATCAAGACTAACACCAACAGATCCTATTTTTTAATAAAAAACAGTAATTAATGAGCCCTGATTATCACGTAATTATCTCATACATGCATGCTGGTGTGTAGCTGCAATGCAAACAGACACACAGACACACACAGACACACACATAGAGTACCAGTAATTCTTTCATCTGAAGGAACTCACATGTGTGCTGGTGGGGAGTATCCGGGGCTGCTGTGTCCGTTGGTGTCCAAGTGATCAAGTGAGCCGTTGAGCTCCTCGTGGACGGACTGCATCAGGGTCGGAGGGCTGCCGCTCAGCGTACCTGGGGGGCTGCCGCCCAGCAGTCCCGGCGGACTCCCACCCAACAGCCCAGGTGGACTCCCGCCCATCAGGCCGGACGGGTCCCCACCCAGCAGGCCGTGGCAGCTGCCTCCC
>JAQMCX010000037.1:2320937-2340937 GCA_029814765.1 Acanthurus leucopareius | reverse complement strand
TGTGTGTGTTAATGTCAGTGTGTATGTATGTGTGTAAGTGTCTGTGGGAGAGAGTGTGTGCATAAGGACCTCTGAGTCTGCTGAAAAAAAGCACATGAACACTCTTATTGGTTGAGTTCTGTTCATAGTGCCGAGCTCAGGGTTTACGAATCACATGATTTGTCACTTCAGCATTATGATGTCATTTAAAGTGAACTGAAATTCAGTTTGAAGGGGAAAAAAAACTGTATTTCAGTCAACAAATATAATAAGAGTCAAATTAGGGACACAATTTTATAATATTATATCTTAATTTATCAGTGTGTGCCCGTGTGTGTCTGCCAGGCTCAATTATCTAAGCAATTCAGAATAAGGATTTTCACTGGAAGACCGAATCAAACACTTCAGTACTGCCCTTTTCAAAAGGGTTCACATGTAATCGAACCTTTTGTGAACAATATTTGCTTGAAAGTGAAAAGTCTGTGCTGACTGAACATATATGTGTGTGTGTGTGTGTGTGTGTGTGTGTGTGTGTGCGTGCGTGTGTGTGCTGCGGTGACGTGCAGTGCTGAGTAGTTGGTCCTACCTGACGAAAGGGGCATGGAGTATTTGTCCGAGTGGCGTCGGCGCATGGCTCCCATGCTGGGGACGTTGGCTCCTCCCAGTACTGATGGCACCTGGGGCATGGCCGCCATGGGTGTGATAGGCGCCGTGGGCGTGGTGGGGGTCTGAGGTAAGTTTGGGGGCGATGCTGACGGCAGGTTCTTGGACATGGTGACGCTGGACACCAAGTTGAGCTGGGAGGGGCGGAGGAAGGTAGAGGAGGCGGGCGGGGAGGGAGCCGGATACAGATAGGAGTAGTAGGGAGGGAGGCAGGGAGGGAGGGGGGAGGGGAGGGAGAGAGGAAGGCATTATTTTGTGGTTTCTCTGACAGAGCCGAGTGTCTGCTCTCCTCCTCTCTAACACAGCTGTGTTTCCACTAACAAGGCTCGTGGAGAGGAGCCAGCCCATCTCCACTAATTACAACCACCAAATTGTATCATAAGAATTCTAATTAGAGCACGCTGTTCGAGATTATCCAACGATCAGCCTCTGTGTTATCCCGGCCCCATCTCTCTTTATCTCTCTATTTATCACTCCCACCCTCCGTCAACCCACCCCAACCCCCCACCCCCCTCCTTCTTCTTCTCTGGCTTCGTGACTACAAACCAGCCGTAATCCGTTCACGCCGAGGCAATAAGCTGGTGAAGCCATGTTTGCTGTAGGTGTGAATTGGTTGACCCTGGTCCAGAACCACAGGCTGACATGACATTGTGTTCCCCCTTTGGTAAGAAAGAGTAAACTGGAGTTACTACACTGCTGTCGTGATAATATTAGGATAGATGTTGGCAGGAAATCCAAGACATCTCAGCCAAAAATCTTGCTATTACAATTGGAACCAGAGGGTGGATTGTGCAGTGAGAGAGTATTTAGATCCAGCTGATTGGCCGTTTATACAAAACTAATACTGCTTCATGGGTAAACACCAAGTTCTTGCTGTTCTCCTAACTTGAAACCTAAAGAATAAACGATCTGTTTTGGTAATTTGTCCACTATTTTTTTGTCATTCTCTACAGTTGTGTTCAAGTTTCTGTCACTAAGAGGTGCTTGTGGCTGAGACGCCCAGAGGTCCTGAAAAACATGCGGTTTAATTAGGTTTGTATAACAAATAGCTCAAATCAAGCAGTCTGATTAGTTGTTAGTGTACACCCCCTGAGAGAAATTAGACTTTTCTGTTGCCTCTCGGACCGCTGTTTTGTCCCAGCAAGCTGTAGCTACTGAACAAAATTTGCCAAACAATGCCCCTTAGCTGTGATATAATTACAACATACCACTGCCTGTCATGAGCTATTGCTTAATTATATAGCACTCAAGTAATCCCATTGTTACTATAGAAACCCCCATTTGATACCAAAGCCTAGACCATTCTTGACCCATATAAAGCCTCTGTCATGAACAGGTTTTATGGACAATCAGAAAACTTATGTGGACTCACAGATGTGGTGAAAACTCCTGGGTCACTACTTCAGTGTGAAAAGGGTTTCAGAGAGCAGCCACCTGGTTAGGACTTCTTGTTATATATAAAGTCATTGTGGGTCATAATCAATGCAACTTAAACTGCTGTTAATGCCATCTAAGTATTATTTTCCTGACACTAAAGGCCTTATTTAATAGGTTTAATAGTTTGAGACTGTAGTCTAATTGACTTAGTGGATGGACACTTTTGATAACAGAACTTCAAACATCATCAACAACACCACTGGAAGTCCCATTTCTCCATGAGAGACTCCAGTTATAGTTGATCTATCGCTCCTAATCCGCTGAGACATCCAGTCGATGAGGAATTATAACAAGTACGAGTTCATGGTCTTTCTCAGAGTGAGGTTGAAAAGGCACTTCCAGTTTAAAAAACAAACCGTGCATGGACTGCATGGTGACTCCAGACACACTCGCATCCACTCTGTCTTTGTCTCCTCCACTCTTTTAACATTAGGGACCGGAGAACGTTAGTCACCTCTGGCTCCAGCACCGACTCCGCTTGCTAATCGTCCGGCTTTTCCACCACTTTTTGCGTTTGCTTCTCAAATCTCATGTGAGAGGCTCTAACCGACTGGAAAATTCCTAACTGACCTTTTAGTCTCTGTGCTAATTTAGTTGGAATGGTAATGACATCGTTACATATTCAAACCAAATTGCCTTAATTGTGAGTGTACAAGTGGAAATGCATCCGTTTGCCGGAGTTTGAATTAAAACGGACTTGAAAGATGGAAGGGAATGGGGGGCCAAAGGGACTGAGAGACGGAGTAGCGAAGGCTGAGGAGGAGAGGTATTGGCGGTCATTTGTGGCATGTGTTGATAAATACGATAAAATGTCAAGTTTGAGAGACTCTGGCGGATGTGTGCGGTTTTTGGATGATAATTATATGCCAACTTGGCTGTAATGAGCTGCTGCGGTGATCGGCTGGGACAAGGGCTGAGTGTATATACTGAACTCTGCTGAGTGCAGAGAATGATGACTGGAGTTGGGGGGGTTATGGAAAGTGCATACATCTGCATATACATCTGTGTCAACAGGCCTGATTGATTATTGAGAGCTCATTCTTAGAAATATCTACTTTAAGCTAAACTGAACCATTTATAAATATTATATTAAAACGTGATATGAGACATGACATTGTCTCTGATTTTGAATTTGCTTTGTCCTGATATGACATCAGTGTTGTCCTCCGCTGGTTTTAAAGGCCATAAACAATAAAGTGTTATAATGTCCTGATCATACCAAATTGTTTCAGCAGTTTTTACAGTAGCTTTTATTCATTTAATAATTTTATTCACATAACTGATGGTAAATAATGAAAATCTCATTGTGTTAGTATTTTATTTTTCGTAAGTGTTTTGTAAAAGCACTGATAAATATCCCCTAAAATATTATTAAGATATCAGTACAGGTATCTACATTGTTGTTCTTGATTTTTTTCAATCCACTCAGCCCCATCCCTGCTATTTATGGTATTTTATGTGAATTTTTATTTACATGTATTGTGGCTGTATATTACAGAGAATGGAACCCTTTCTTTGCATTTCATTGTGAAAAAAATTAGGGTTTTAACCTACAACTGAACATTAAGCCCAATTTGTAGAGAATATCAAGATGTATAAATCAAGAATTACCAAGCAGCCTGAAAACACCCAGATATGATTTTTGCTTTATATTGCCCAGAACCAACTAAACATAGTTCTATATTCATCTTTTTTCTGTCTGTTTTCAGTTGTTTAGACAGATAATATTATTAATTATTAACTCAGGAATATCTATAATGGAAGTATGTGCAAATTATCATTTAACTCAAAATGGCTAAGGTCATGACAGTGTGTCTGCATCTTGTAAAGCAGGCACTGAACTGCAAAACAAGTGCATTTTCCTGTAGAGGCAATTTGATTAACGCTCACATACAGTGAGGCAGAAAACACCTCAGAATATGCAAACCCAATTCAAAATAAATGCCTTTGTGTGTTTATATGGGCATGTATATTTATAATGTTAAAACGTAATTTCCCGTCCTTTCTGCTGCCTCTTAACCTGCGAGACACGGCAACAAGCGTGACATGTTTGCAGGTGGGCAATCCCGTTTCTACGAAAATAGAATTGATTACGGTCAAACGGATGGAGGAGTGAGCACTCAGTCACCTCGCGCTCATCTGAATACACACTCAAGGTTGGAGAAAAAGAGAGAGAGAGAGAGAGAGAGAGAGCTTATTATTCACAACTTGCAGCCTTGCTAACTTTGATTCTCCTCCATCCATGTCATGGCCAAAAGGTAGCATTTAATGAGGTGTGATTCAGGGAATAAATGGGGTCATATTGGAGACAGTGCATCGGTGTCTTGTATTCTTCTGGCTTTGGTTCGTTCAGGGG
The DNA here is from genome assembly GCA_029814765.1 of Acanthurus leucopareius. Classification (NCBI taxonomy): domain Eukaryota; kingdom Metazoa; phylum Chordata; class Actinopteri; order Acanthuriformes; family Acanthuridae; genus Acanthurus; species Acanthurus leucopareius. Next base: position 2,336,502 of record JAQMCX010000037.1, on the reverse strand, counting down.
TTTCACTAATGAAAAAAATAGCACTTATTTCCAGCCCCTGATAGGCGAACACAGACTTTTCATATTTATCAAATGTCTGTGTGTGATTCTACTGTGTGTAAATCCACCAACTAACTCTCTTTTGTTGCGCCTGTTCACTCTAACACACACTCACAAACACACACATGATTCTAAGCATTGAATCTTCATCTTACCTCCCCTTAAAAAAAAATATACAGGGGAGCCTTAAAACTGAGGACTTAACTGTTCGTTTAAGAATTCTGTCTGAATTGCCCCCACCATCAAATGCAATTAGCGGCTCTTTCATGTGTGCTTTATGTAATGCAATACTTCATTAGCATCATTCATTCATATTCAGGGTTGGATTATAGGCTGCAAATTTTTTATTGGACGAGATGGAACCAAGCTGCTTGAGTTTTAAAGATTAAAAAAAAAGAGAGAGAAAGAAGAAAGAGAGAGAGGAAGAGAGAGGGAAACAGAGAGAGAGGGAGAGATTGAATAATAAAAAGGGAGTTTGATTCCTGATGGAATTATGGGATAATTATGCTATCTTGTGATTATCTACATTCTATGATGAGAGGTGATGAGGGAAATTATTCTATTGAAAGTAGGCACTTACTAAGCAGCAGAAACACGCTAACAATGTTTTGCTCTTAAATATTTCAAAACGTCTGAAACCGGGAGGAAATAATGTTTGCAAAAAATGTATCATCTTCATATTAAATTCAAATTTCGGGTTTGGGAGAAATGCATTCATAATCATTCGATGGAAAATTAAAAAAAAAAAAAAAAAAAAAAAAAGGCAAAAGGAAGAAAATGTAGAATGACATCATTTTCCTTTTTCAATGACCCCTTTCACAGTTTGGGGAGTTTTTTTTTTTTTCGTCTTCTGTAAGCAATTTCAGCAGCTCTGTGGGTATTTATGTCAACATCACACCATCTTCGCCACTCGGCTGTAATTTTCAGCTGTTTGTTGTTAAAATGACACATCTTCTCCTGTCTCTCATCCCACTTCTGAGCGCCGCTGCGGCCACCGAGCCAAACAGTCATCAGCAGCCAACAGGTTGTTTTGGCTATTATATCTATCACAAAGAAATGACCCTGTGTTTTAGCCAAGGACTCTGCCGCTCTTCCATCCAATACGCTTTCCACGACTCTATTGTCCTCTCGTGGCTCACAATACCTGATAAAAGCAGATGTAACTCTGCATTATAAAATCCCATTCTCCCCTTTTCATCTTCTGTCACTCACTCGCACAAACTGCCGGGTGGGTTAAACTGTTCATTTTCTGTGTGAGGGCTTGTTTACAGTAGCTGGAGCAATATGCACTCACTGGTTTGGGAGATGACTTGGGTTCCGAGGGCCGCATGTGCAAGTGGGCCATCATCGCCTGAAGACGCTCACGTTCTTTAGAAAGCTGTTAAGAGAGAAGAAGAAGAGAGTGCATTAGAGTAGATTAGAGTGGAGGAGAGGAGAGGAGAGGAGTGGAATAGACAAAAGGATGAGAATGAGGAATAAGAGACATAAGACTGAGGGTGTTAAGAGTGAGACGAAAAGAAGGTTTGATATAAAACTGAGCAGTTTTGCAGGTGATGTAAGGAGAATATGAGAGGCTGTGGGGGAGGAAGAGGGGGGGCAGAGGGTGCAGACAGGTCAGGCTAAACAAATAGCATTTCATCTTTTTGTCAATAGCAAAATTTAGGTCGGCGAGGCTCTGACAGTAACGAGCTAGTCAGGCCATAAATTAGGTGGTCCTGGGCGCCCGCTCAAAGTCCTGTGGACACTGTTAGGGGGATGGAGCGCAGCCAGCAGCTGCTGAGAGGTGAAGGGGTCTTCCAAACAGGGTGCCAGGTGGCCCCGCCTCCCCGGTCCAGTTAGTGGCCCCGGCCATCGCCTATCATCAATCTAATTCGCAGGGAGTGACAGGGACTGGACCGTGTGAAACCCCCCCCCCCACACTCCCCAAACACACACCCTTAACATACACACACACACATACACAAGACCAAACACACAGAGAAACAGACAAGCAAGTGGGTGCACACGCGCACACACACACACACACACACACAAAGTGAGCTGGGCCTCATTACTAGTGACGGCTCTCATGGAAAAAAAAAAAAGGAGTGGAAGAGAGGGATGGTGGGAGTTAGGAATGAAAGAACAGGGAGAAAATAGAAGAGACAGGACAGACAACACAAGTGCTCGGCAGTAATTGGTCACACTGTAAGGCGCAGGCTTCAATAGCTCTGTGATTCAATGAAAAACAAAACACAGAAAATGAAATAAAATGAAATAAATAACAGAAATCCTTTTTTTCCTATCTACTTTTTTTGCTACATGCCAAAAGAATTTATTTACTCTTAAGACCCCACAATTAAATACAGGCTGTTTATCAGAGCAGAAAATAAATATGTGAGAGGAAATGCTCGGCCTTGGGACTCTAGCAGAGGGCACATAAGGGGACAAGGGAATACAAGTGACTCTTAGATCCCTTTATAATAAACAAGCTGTGTTTTTGCCTTCATGTTCTTAATATTTAAAAGAATACAGACCCATTTCAACTATAATAACTTTATATATTAGTAGGAAATGGTCTGCTCTGACCCAAAATGCACTGCTGTGTTAAACCTGAAGGCCTGGTTTCAACTGGCAGGCTGAATGCTTCCAGCTGGCACTTTGTTTGAACATACATATCTATTTGTTTCTAAAGGAAGGGGAGCGCTTGTCGGCAGTGCTGAGTAATAATGTCGCTCAATCAGCGCTCTCATTATCTAGCCAGCATGACTTCTTAATAAGGTCACGCTCCACCTACTGAAAATAGTTCCCTCCTTTTGAGCTTTCTTCAGGTGCAAAGTGCAGTTAATTAACACAGCAGACCGAGAGAGATGCGCTCGCTATTAATTGGAAAGAAAAAGAGAGAAAAAAAAAAGAAAGCAGAGAAAATAAAGCACACGCTTAATTCAATTAAAACAGCCATAATGGCTTTCGTTGTAAGGCCTGAGGATTCCTTTGTTTAGTGGCTTTGTTGAATTCAGCAGGTCCTGCTTGTCTCAAAGTATTAAGCAGACCACTGCGTGGCCTTTCTCTCGCTCGCACAACTTTCAAAAAATAAAGTTTGGACTCGCTTAAATGAGAAATTAGTTCACTATACTGAAAAATGACAATGGTAAAAAAAAATGTAACAATACATACAGCTTCATTCCAATTCAGTGCTAAAGTGTGTTTTTACCTTGTATCAACTTAAAGGGAAACTTACTTGTATTTCCAGTTGCTGTACAACTTGCATTTGGACTCGACACTGTGCTGTGCTCCGATCATCGAGGGCATGTTCACTGTTTAGGTGCCTGGAGGAAGACAGACAGACAGACAGAGAGAAAGACAGATATGTTACACACCACCTTTAAGATCAATCAAATGTGTTAAAGCTAGCAGGAGACAGCAAATGACGTTCATTTTCACCGTGATCGCATCATCAACACAGTATCAGCTTCAACACTGTTTTGTTTAAATTATAATATATTTCTATACTGGGACAATTATCTATAAGATCCTGTTAGAAACCATTGTTCTGCTGTGAAATGAGGTAATTAGAAGAAACATGACGGTGTGCGGTGCCATGTTTAACATGACAATGGGCCTGCGTCAGTTAAAGATGGCTAACTTCAGTGCCACCCCCGAGCACCGCTGCTTTGCACGGAGAATAAAAGATGCTAGCCCAGCAGAACGGCTTTGTCTCCTTCGTTTACCCAAAACAATACACACAATTTAACACCGGCAACATTTGACACACAAAAGCGGCTCTTTTTCGACTGAAGGTGCATTATCCGGCGGCAGACATATTAAATGTATCTGGTGTGTTTGCCTCATTAGAAGAAAAAGGCAGCCAGACAGCCATAACAGTCAATGAGGGTTTTTGTCTTGATTGGATTTCGTCGGTAGGACACAAAAGAGCCTCGCCATTAAGAAAGACCTTTATTCCTGGTAAAGCACACATATGCAGCACCACACACCACACACACACACACGCACGCACACAGACACACGCACACACACACACTCTTACAAATATGGGGCGAAAAAAGGGGTTTCTAAAGTGTTGTGATGCTGGGTAATGAGCCTCTATCTAAATGATCATTGGTGACAAACTCACAAAGCAAGCTTTGAGGAGGCATGCTTATGAAATGCCAGAGCTGCCACTTTATCTCCAGTAATTATAGGTTAGCTTGCAGACCCTTCAATGATCATTTACAGCACTGCCTCCAGTGCATTAGAGGGAGTATGAAATCTCTCTCTCTCTCTCTCTCTCTATGGCTTTCACTTTATCTAAGAACACACACACACACAAAAACTCGCTTACTTTATCATGAACTTGCACAAACACCGACTGGCACACAGACACACACACATATTCCTCTATTCTCTTCCTAAAAAAAACAAAAAAACCATCTCTTCTTGTTTATCTGCAGTGTGCAAAACAAGAACTCATTGAGCGGGGCTTCTCTTGGCCTGCCAATCAAAGGCTGAATGGAACATTTGTAATCACAATAGCTCTGTACCTTTCAATTACGCCGCGCACATTTAAAACCATTCCATCTCATCCCTGCTTATACCTTTGTAACCATTTTGGGTCTAATGCTCAGAAATTTTTCATTATAAATCAAGAATGAGGTAGCATTAAGGAAGGAGGGGGGTGGGGGAGTGGGATGGATGAGGGGAGGGACGAGCTGGTGGGGTTTCTCCAGCCCTGTGCCTAATTGCTGTTTCAGAATGCGCATGCAAAAAGGGGGCATTACATTAATCATTTAATCACGTCCCTCGCAGGATGAGGGAACTAATGTTGCAAATACCCTTTTCATTTCACTGCCCATAATGCTATCTTATGCACTTGATGTATGGCGTGTGTCATGAATTACAGCTGCTTCAAAAGCACAGAGCGGCCTGCTCGCTGTCCCTGAAGATACCTCATTACAAAAATATAAAGAAATAAATAAAGAGAGAAAGGGAGAGGAGAAAAAAATCTTTATTAAGTTCGCCTCTCATTGACAGCAAGCTTGTTTTTTCTTTTATTTTGTCTTGTGTTCCTGCGCGATTGTGCTGAGGCCTCTCAACAGCCCTCCAGCCTCCAGCCAGTTTTTTTCCTACACACACACACACGCACAAACCTCTTCCACCGCTGGCCAGTTAGCAAGGTGATTACAGGCAGATTACTACATGCATTTATGAAATATTCAAATGGCAGCATGTCCTACCGTGCATTAATAATGCCACACAAAGACAAAAAAAAAAGAGGAGGAGGGGAGACTCAGGCTGGCAGACAGCAAACAATAATGAAAGAACACCTTATTTACTCAGATGTGGGCAAGAAGTTCTTTGAATTCTCTCCTTTCTGGGCTCAAGGCTGTCTTCTGTAGTTACATAAAGAATCCCTTTGCTCTTATTTTGTCTTTTTAAAGCCCATATATTTGGTTGCCTTTAATCATACAAGTCCAAATTATCAGGAGGTGAACATGTAAACAGAAAATAAGAAAATGAGTCAGAGAGTGACTCATCTTTAGCGCAGCCTCCAGGTGTAATCTTTGAAAAACTAGAGGTGGAGGATACATATCTTACTGTCAGGCCCAGCTGGCGACTGTTTTTGTTTACTGTACGTGGCTCATTTTAGAGGAGCATTGATTTCTGCCTTGAAGGGGGGAGTTGCTCATGTGATGAAGGCCTTGTGAGAACGGGAGGAGAAAAGATCAAGACTGAGAGGTACAGTAAAGGTAGAGAAATCAGAACAAATAACTACTACTTAAGAGACTGATAAATAGAGGGGGAGAGGGGGTAGAGGGGGGAGGGAGATGCGAGAAACGGCAGATTTTTTTTTTCAACCCCCAGATAAAGATTTCTTTTTTTTATTGGATGCTGCAGTTTCTCTTAAAGAGAAGGGAACAAAACATCTCAAAGGTCCACCCCCACACAGCTGTGTATATGAATATGTATGGGCCATCAACGTCCACTAAGGGCCCAATAATAAATCTACTCAAGCCAGCATATATGGATGATGCACTTCTGCTAATTGTCTGTGTGTATTATCAGGGGCTACAAAGGCCCAGCAGCAGAGAATACCAAGTTAGCCCCCCCCTCCAACTGTCTGCATGTGACACATAAATACACACCAGCTTACACACACTCAAACTACAGTGTAAACATATATGCAAAGAGAAGAAGAAGCAGCCATATGTGACTACACACGTACTGTACACCTTCTAGCATGCATAAACAAGCACATATACACAAGCATGCATATGCACACACACATACACACACACACACACACACACACTTTCCCCATGGTGGTGGTGCATAAGTAATGCCCTCCGTTTTAAAGGTCTTGTCACAGTGCAGCAGACATGTGGAGGGGTAGAGGGGAGCTCAGCTATCCAGGGGCCAGGGGCCTGCCTGGCTTCACTGTGTGTGCATGTATGTGTGTGTGTGTAAGTGTGTGTGTAAGTGAGTGTGTGTGTACATTACATAGAGACAAAGACACTTGGCTGCTGCCTTGTGGGTTTAATTAGCAGTAGGTTACAGACACCAACGTTCAGGTTAGCGGCTGAGTTTGCCATTTTAACGTGGAGTCTACCTTCCTGCCAGTAATAAGGGGAGCGGCGCGGTGACAGAGAGTGGAAGGAGTTAAGTGTGTGGGAGCATGTATGTGTTTATGTGTAGACAGACTCTGTCTTACTGAGGTGGGAGAACATTGATGTATGAGGTGAAAGGCCGAACTTGGGGGCGACAGAAGCAGAGAGAGGAATGAGATCATGGGTGATTTAAATCAATGTGTGTGTGAGTCTCTGCAAAAGCTGCAGTGAGTAGGAGAGACTTTTCTTACAGAAAAACAAGGCGTCACACATCTATTCAAATGATGCATTTGAAGTGGCTAAATGCTCAAACTTTAATTGCATTCTTCATGTTTACCATAAAAGCTTTCTACAAAAATAGCTTCGACACATGCACTAATAGCATCAATACTCCTCCTTCTCTCTTTCTCATGCAATTGACACAAGTGCGCGCACACACACACACACACACACATAAATAAACCCCTACACCCACCACTCAAGAAACATTCCCAGCAATATTATTTCATTTTGAACTTCAGAGAGCTAATTCAGGGTGCCAGCCACCTCGCGGCTAGCTTTTCCAGGTGAGAACACTTAAAAGCACGCTGAGGAGCTATTAAATGCTGATCTTGACAAGTTTCTTCATGCAACAAAACAATAGATGACTAAACGTGTCACTGCCGCTGAGATGAGCTCCTACAGTGAGCTGCGAGACGCAAGCTTGACTTGCGCACCCCCCCCCCCCCCCCTTCGCATCCCCTCCTGCACACGTAACCCACACCCAAGTACCTAACATCTAAACTGTCATCCAAATCTGACACCCGCTTTATGTAACCCCGTTTAAACTGCGCCTGTGTGTGTGTGCATGCGCGTTTCGTGTGTATGTGTGTGTGTGTGTAGCCGACTGGCATCTCCGGAAACATAAAAGGACTCCCTCTGACACCGACAATCACTGCTCCGAGGCACGCCACCAAGCAGCCATCTTTGTTCTGATGACGAGTCTGTCTTCTTTGTTGGTGCTCTGTTTTCATGTGCTGGCTGGGTTACAGTGTAGAGAGCCAGCCTCTGACTTGCAGGGGATGTGTGTTGGGTGAGAAGGGATGGGTGGGGTGGGTGGGGGGACTGAACTGAAGCACCGTTCTGTTTTGTAGCAGCAAATGTTCTGGCAAGCTTTTTTTTTTTTTTGTCACAAAACCATCTGGAAACCCGTGTTCTTACTTTTAACTTTGAAATCTACCTGTTTTCTCTCCGTATGTCTCCCTCGCTTCCTCAGTTTGTCTTTGCAACCGCGGATCCTTTTGCATTGGCTCGCGAGCTTACAGGATTGGCAGGTACAGCGCATTATGGAGTGCATCTCTGCCCCTCACCTAAATAACCAGCTAAGCTACCTAGACACAGTATCCTTAGAGCACACAGACTTAGGTTTTGTTTGCGTGTGAGCAGAGAGTACAGTGCAGAGGGATGGGCTGACGTCTTCTTTAAGTAAGTGTACTGAGGTGATAGGACAAGATATCAGAAAAACCTGCTAATCCGACACAGGCATGCCTCCTCACACACACGTTTGTTCTCGAGCTGCAAGGCAAACTCTTGGCGTACATGTAGTCCAGGTTGGATAACGCATCGCACGCAGCAGACCGGCTTTCCATAAGCATTGGCTTCTGAAATGATGCTGCATGATGCCTATGGATGCGGCGTGTCCTTTGCAGAAAACTGATACTGACATTGATGTGCATGTGGCACATTTTCCACAGGGGATAAGCAAACACACTTGTCACCGCCGTAGTTGTAATATATATTCACCTCTGATTCATTTCCCTGTCAATTATGGTTCCTTTGAGTGCATTGTATGCGTTGACAGAGTGTGAAAATTCAGCTTAATGTCACGTCTGCCTGCGCCTTTCAAAGACTGGTAAACACTATGTTTATTAGAGTCATTTCATTTCACAGACACACCTTTTAGCTTTGATTCACAAGCTGCTGTAGAATTAGCAAAAGCCTGACCTAAATCCTACAGCAGCTCTCCATGGGTGGACTAGTTTCTTGTATCACTACTTTTTTTTTTTTTTTTATCCTGCAACTTATTACAGTCGCTACTGTGGAGAAATGCATAATTTGGGAAAATACGACGGAACAATGTCCTGATTTCAAGAGTTTATATGAATTCACATGGACATTTACAGCCCGTGAAAAACACTCGCCAGATCGTTATTTCACAGTTAATTACAAATCTAATTAGAATATTCAAATTAAAGCTTTCCCTTTCTTTTCTTCTCTGTGTGAGAGCAGGGAGGCAGGGAAAGAGTGATAGTGAGAAAGGGAGAGAGGGAGAGAGAGAGAGAGAGAGAGAGAGAGAGGGAGGGAGAGACTCAGTGAGTGGCAATGTGATAACCTGTAATCGGCAGTGCTGCAAACACCTTCTTCCTTTGATGTACCCCCACTAACATCCTGGCAACAAAGCCGGCCAATTACAAATGAGCTAATTAACTAAATTGTTGATGGAGCATGAAGAGTTCATTCGCTCTGGCGGCTGCACCATGACAACAGTGAATGGGGGCCTTTTGTTGTGGAGGTGAGTGTGCGGCCGTGCGAGTTGCCATTAGCTTTTGACGCTTTTTTCACAAACCTATCGGGCCCTTCCACGCCGCGAAGGAGATTTGTTATGGATCAGAGTCGGTTTGAGTCCTGCGTTGCCAGAGCTGAACCCTGTCAACCGGCTGTCTGCAAGGTCAAAATGTCCTCTTTGAAAGGCAGTGATGTTTTCTTTGTTAGGCCCCCTCTGTGCCCACCCAAAGGGGGGAGGTGCCGCGGTGTAAGAGGTAACTTTTGTGGGTTTCACAATAAAATAGACACCAGTTTCTTGTACGGACACGTGCAAAACCCCACATGGTGTTAACAGGGAGAGGTGAGGAGGCTTCACATCCAGTATAACATCTGTGTCGTGGGGTGTGCCTCTTACTTCAAAAACTGTCCAAAGTCCTCGCAGATGTTCTCACAGCCGGGCCACTTGCACACGCCGTGACCGTACAGGGGGTGGTGTCCTCCAGTTTCTTCATGTAGCGAACTGAAAGACAGAAGAGGAAGGAGGGAGGTCAGGAGAGTGTAAAAGGGAGGGAAACAACAAGTTCTTTAAAAAAATCTACAAAAGATCTGAGAGGGTATGTGCATGTGAGGTTACAATCAGCCGAACAGGGGTCAAAACAGGTCTGCTAGGTCAACTTCCTCATGACTTAAGACAGAGGAGGGAGTCAAAGACTGACATCAAAATTCTGATTGAAACGGGTACCTGCGATATGCAACTACTTTGACTTAAGAGACGGTGCAGACTGATGTATGGGCCCAGCTAACATCCCATCTATAGTGAGCTGCAGTTTTGTCTCCACCGCAGCCACCATCCCATCTTGTAAAGCTATTACAGCATGGGGGGAGGAGGGGTGGACGCTTTCAAGTAAACATTAAAAATCCAGACAGCCATATAATTTTCATCAGGAGATTAATACTCTGTGTAACTTATGTTCTTTGAGGACGGGAGGCGGGAGGGGAGGGGAGGGGAGGGGAGCGAGGGGTGCACCGGCGTTTTTCAAATGGCACCCAAATAAGTTACGACCCTGCCTAGACAGCACATCCTATTAAAGATGACAGTTTAACCTTTAGGCTTGCCACTTGTGTGTGTGTGTGTGTGTGTGTGTGTGTGTGTGTGTGTGTGCGTTGCTTACAGGGTGTGCGTGGTCAATGGTTGCGTTCATGTAAGCCTGTGTGTGTGGCCTGTGACCGTATGTGTGTGTGTGTGCAGTGGCAGAGCTCACACTGTGTTTTACGGAGGGGGCTTTCCCCGCATCGATCCGTGGCATGTTAGTAAGCAGCGCTCCTGACAATACTCCTTGTTCGATCATTATGAGACACCACACACCCCTCGGGACGCAGGCAGATAAAAAGTCCTTTTTTTTTTTTCCTCCCCACTTCCTTCCTTCCTTTTCCTCTCGCTCCCTCTGTACTTCTTTCCTCTCTGTCTTCCTTCTAAAGGTATCTTTTTCAAGCCTCCTTTTAGTGGTACTGGAGAGATAGCATCTACTTTAAACCAATTACACAGCACTTCCACCTCCAGTGTGAGTCTCTACCAAGCATCCACACACACACTCACACACACGCACAGCTACCCTAGGTCCTTATTATAATATCGCCCAAGAAAAGCCTTTGAATAATGCATGGGCCAGATAGGCAGATATGTGAACAGTCAGTGTTTTGGTGCAGGATGCATTTATAAAAGACGCCATCACAAGGATAAACATCCTGGAAACGCCACTCAAGGCATCACATATTCTGTTTACATGACAAGCAAGCAAGGAAGGTAATTTTCAAAAGAGGAAAAAAAAAAAAAAACGACAGAAAGCACTAAATACTTAATGTACAAGGAGGTTACCTTGTCTTGCCTGCCAGAGAGGCTTGTTGTAAGTGCGCCTGCCTGCATGGCTTCCTCTCCCTGCTTTTGATATCTGTGTGCAAGCGAGGTGCGTTCAGTGGCACACGCAGTCCCAGGGGAGAACAAGGCTTTTATTTTTATTTTTTTTGAATAGTATCAAGATGCTAATAAACTATTGAACAAATAAACACAGCATCATGTTTTTCCCCTGTCGTAATGATGTCGTTGTTTTAAACGAGGACAAACACTTTTGTATGAGAGTTCTGATGTGTTCATGCGCTCAGTCGTGGCACAAAGACAAACAAGTTTTTGTGGTGGGTGGCAAACTTTTTCATCTTCTCCGCCTTTTTCCTTGTGATACAAAAAGGGTGTGCGGACGACATCTTGATTTTTTTTTTTACCTCTCTCGCTCCCTTTCCCGTTCTCTTTCTCTCTCTCTTCTGTGGTTGATGACTGGGGACTGTCCGTTGGCGATGGAATGGTGAGAGATGGGCGGCGATGCTTTGGCGGGATTGGAGGAGGAGGTAGTTGAAGAGGAGTTGTTGGTGGAGAGGTCGAGACCACCACCACCGCCGCCGCCGCCGCCGCCACCACCGGTGCCGGTGCCACTGCTGCTGTGCTTGATGCCGTTGTCCTCCAGGCTGTGACCGCCGCCTCCAGTCACATCCTTCCACAACTGCTGGAGCTCTGCGGGGCTCAGGCCAGCTACGGGGACAGAGAAGAAGAGTAGAAGGTTGAGAAGGGCAAAGATAAGGAAGGATGAACAATTTAACTCCAGTCTTTTGCATCAACATGGCCTCTTAACCTTATGCAAATCCTTGAATCTGGTGTGAGACAAAAACTGAAGCTGAAACTCTGATGCAAACTTTATTCATCAGCCAGGAAAGTTGCATGAAGCTTCATGACTGAAGGCCTTTTCCTCAGTGTGTGTGTGTCTTTCATCCTGTGCTGCTTCACTGTGGACCTGAGCTTAAACTCAAGCAGGACTGATCAATAAAAACAAGTGTGTTCCTCTTACTCTTCTCTGCTTGGCGATAAACTGATTTAAGCCTGATGACAGATCACTCCTGTAGTCCTCGGTCTTAAAGATTTGTGTGTTTTCAAAGAGAAAGAACTATTAAACTTTGATTACGGTTAAATGTTCCATCTGAGGTAAAAAACCTTTGTCTACTTGTGGGCAACTAATTGGGTAAAATTCACTACTTTGATTTCACTCTAACGTCTCCACGCCTGTTGTTTTTGTTCTCCGCCATTTTGGTGGTAAACAACAAACATAGGTGTTTATTTGGCTCCCAGGAAGAAAATGGAGCCTTCTCTTTTCTCTCTGTCCTTTTTTTTTGTTCTTCTCTTTTTCCTCTGCCTGGCTATCGGTAATGGCTGTAAACAACAACAACAACAACAACTACCTAGGAAGGAGGGGAGGCTGGGGAATAGAGGCAGAGAAGAAAAAAAAAACAACAAACACAAAAACAGGCAGAGCGGAGCTGAGAGAGAAATAGAGGTAGACAAAAGAAAGCCACAATCAGACAAGAAGAGAGAGAAAGAAAGGAGGGATGGAAGACTAAACAAAACGATCATGTGGAGAGTTAGGGACAAAGTGGATTGCAGAAGAGCATACCAATGAGGGGAAGGCAGACAGACAGATATACTTAGAGATAACACAGAGGGGACACAGGTGCATACCAATGAGAAAAACAAAGACAGGCAGGATGGGAAGAGACAGACAAGTGTTGGGACAGACGGGGTTTGGAGATGTGAGGGGGAAAATTCGACAGCAGGAACAAGACGATGACACTGACACAAGCGGCGGCACTTACACCTGCAGACAAAACACAGGAAGCACGTGACCGCCGCTGGTGCAAGTCACATGCTCGAGAGTAACACAACCACATATTCCCCTCTTGCTCTCTCTCTCTCCCTCTCTCTCCTCCCCTTTCTTCTTACCTGGCGGGGGCAGGGTCTGTCCGGGCAGAGCGGCTTGGCCGGGCGCGGGCCCTGGCAGCGAGAGCAGGCCCTGCCGCTGCATGTTGAGCAGGTGCTGCTGCTGCTGGAGCTGCTGCATCTGCAGGAGCTGCTGCTGGAAGACGAGCTGCTGGGCGGCCAGCTGCTGCTGCTGCTGCTGCTGCTGCTGTTGCTATAGAGAAGAGGAGGAGGAGGAGGAAGAGAGGAGCAAGAGAGGAGCGCGGAGAGAGGAGGAAGAGGAGGGGAGGGAAAATTACAGACGAATTAACAACTGAGCGAGAGAGAGAGGGAGGAAGAAGGTAGAGAAGACGGAGCGCTGTTTGTGCTGTGTGTGTGTGTGTTTGTGTGTGAGTGTGTGTGTGAGTGTGTGGAGAGTCTGCACTCACTCGCCTCTGCCGTGACCTTAGCTATACCTCTCTGGCTTTTCTTCCGCCGCTCTGCACGCTCTCCCTCTCTGTCTGTGCTCACTTAGTCTTTCCTCGTGTATTTTTTGGGCTGTACCACGGTGCCTTCTCTTCACTCTTTGTGTGCGCGTGTTTGTGACATGAACACAAACAAACAGACAAAAAAAGCTGCGCTCATATACAGTACCAGCTCTCCAGCCTGTCAGTGTATGTGGCTCGCGATTGTGTATGATACTAAGCCTCCGGTATAATCCCCCCATCCCACAATCCCCTCCACCACCCCTGATAGTTAATTGTCTCGCCTTCGCTGATGGTCTGCTACAGCTTATGTGGCCAGAGGGAGCTGGCAGAATGAGAGATTTACGGCGTCACGTGCGTGTGAATGCACAGACACAAGTGCAAATGCACACTCACACACGCACACACTTGTGTGAACACACACTGGCACAATGCCCCCCCCCCCCCTCCCGCTTTTCCCTCCACCCCACTCTGTGCTCTCCTCGCTGCCTCACTGAGTTGTTTATCGCTGGGCCAGACAGGCGATTGCGTAAGCTCTGTGCAAAACAACAACAACAACAACAACAAAATGAAAAACATCACACTCAGTCACCGCTGCAAAAAAACGAAAACAAAAAAACCTTCAGACAGGGAGTGAATTTAAGGGAAACAAAGCTCAGAATCTAAGCTGCAACACAGCAGATTGTCACAAATGTCTGTATTAAGTATGAAATACACACAGAAAAGTCAGGTAATAAACTATTTTGTTATTTTCGATCAGTTAAGTCAGGATTTTACAGTTTTATTTGGTCGTCTCTCCTCTTGATATGCATGTGAATGTTCATTTAGCATGTCACGCTCATGTGTGTTTGTATGTTTGTATCATGGTGGACTTGGAGAGGCAAGCAGGAAAAAGGGGTGCAAAACTTGTGATGCGCTCACTGGAAAACAGGCTGCATAATGGAGTGATGGAGGGAGGTAGTTTGCCCTCCTCCAACCCCCCCTCCACACCCTGCCTCAAGAGAAATAAGGGAGCAATTTCTATTCCATATTTGATGGCGCGGGCCACTGAAGAACTCTATTCGCAAATCCAAACAGAAACAAAGCCGCGGGGAGGTCAGTGGTGGCTTCCTGTAGGGGCAGCATAATGGGCTGCTTGAGCAGACACTGAGAGGAAAGACAAAAGTGTGTGTGTGTGCGTGTTTATGTGATTCCTTTTTTTTTTCCTGATCAATTTAACTGCTTCCATACATACAGTATTGGCTGGTTGAGACCCTGCAGGGTTCAGCGCCATGTGACACTCAAACGCCGCAACGCAATTGTGGCTGTCGTGTTCCGTCTCCTCCTTTCCAACAGCCGGAGAGGAGCCACGTCTGTCGGCTGACTCCCTGTCACCGTGATTTATGAGCGTCGTACGCTGTAACTTAAGCTGTGACGTGTGTGTTTGTGTGTTTGTGTTCCAGCAGAAACAGCTCATTAACGTGTTGGACCCAGGACCCTTTGTCTCTGGTGTCCTTCATATAAATCAGTGAGTATGTGGTGAACCTAAATGTCATTTTTTTTAAACCAGCTAAAGCCTGGATCTCTATGTTGCAAGAAGCTAGCAGGAACAAAAGTATTGTTGGCTTTTGAATTTATCCTTGTCTTATGGAGTGTATCTTATGTGTGTAAAAGTTATGGGGGGCAGCATATCAACAGGGTAACCACTAACTGATGCTCTGGATACTCTCACCAACTTTGACTGCTTTTATCTGCTGTTAGCTAACCCCTTTTAGCTCAGTTAGCTCTGTAAGCCATGCAGCAAGTGGCCCCTAGTAAAGACAGGAAAGGGCTAGCTGGTTAGCAAGCTTATATTGGTAGATATCTCTGCCTAACAATGCATAAAAGCCTTAAAATGACACCAGAACTGCTACTTCTTTACATTCTGGAAACATGTAAGGCAATTAAAAAAAAAAAAAAAAGAATCTGTCGATATGTCCCCCTTAAGAGTGAGTGTGTGTATGAGGTTTTCCTACCTCTTTAACCTGCTTGCCGGGATGCTGCTGCTGGAGAAGCTGAAGATGAAGCTGCTCCTGTTGTTTCTTATAAAACTCCTGCAGGTGTTGCTGTACACACACACACACACACACACACACACACACACACACACACACACACACACACACACACACACACACACA
>JAQMCX010000037.1:2293525-2320837 GCA_029814765.1 Acanthurus leucopareius | reverse complement strand
CACACACACACACACACAAACACACACACACACACACACACACACACACACACACAAAGGCAGAGGATAAGAAAGAGTTAATACTTGCTTGACAAGTCCAAGTCTCTGTATTGTCTCATATTTAACTCCATATAATACTGTGGCATAATATCAATGCTTAAGAGGACAGTTACTCAAAGATCTGTATGATTTATTTTAAATGTTCTAAATGATGGAACTTTGACTTGAAGCCAGTTTTGGGATGTTCAACTAATTTTATGGATTTCTCTGCAAAAACACTCAGTGCAGATCCCTCACAATTAACTTAAAACGTTCTCATAATCTTGCCTGCTTGATCCAGCTGTACTTCGCATGTTGGTTATGCAGCAACTGTTGCACATCATAAATAAAACCTCTACTGCTTTTGGCATCTGTATCCTCGCTGTCTTTGACAGTCCTCTCCATATGGACTTTTAATAGTCCCACAGTTCTGTTGGGGGCAACAATTCATCATATTAACTACACATTTGGCAGCCAGAGTGCACTGGCTTCCTTTGGAGTGGCTGAAATAAACAGAATAAACCCTCTTAGGAACAAATCCACAACACTGAACTGATTCATTTAACACACACACTGTGACAGCTATTTAGAGCGTGATTTCAGTTTTATTTCATGTAATCTTCAGATGGCGTTTTGGCTTGGAAGAGAGGGCCGTGAAGCCAGCCAATGCATGTCCAGTTCTCTGCTAACTGCCACAGAAATATCCACAGACGCTAATATAAAAAATGAATGGGAGCCATTGGAGCAATTGCAAAATGTTTTTCAAGTCTTGCTGTAGTCACTTAACTAACATAAATCATTATAATTTTACTCTCCGCTGGCTGTAGACAGGTTTTGACCCTGTGATTCCTGTTGATTTAGGACTTAGGCTTACGGTTGCTTAATGTTCTGTATGACAGATTCCATTCAAGATGATTCATTTTGCTATGTTAGGACTAACCGTGTAATCCTTATAGTACTGCACAAAAAAAAAATAGGTGTACTATAAAGTTCCTTTAGTTGCAGTGAAAAAGGCAGTGAAAGGCATTACACTGAAACCAAATCTAGTGTCTGAGTTCCC
The DNA here is from genome assembly GCA_029814765.1 of Acanthurus leucopareius. Classification (NCBI taxonomy): domain Eukaryota; kingdom Metazoa; phylum Chordata; class Actinopteri; order Acanthuriformes; family Acanthuridae; genus Acanthurus; species Acanthurus leucopareius. Next base: position 2,319,738 of record JAQMCX010000037.1, on the reverse strand, counting down.
CTAATGAAGAGGAATAATCAGAATGACTGACATTTTTAATTAAACAATTCTCTTTCCCTTAATCAAATCCATGAATGAGAAATGCATTTCAACTCTGACACGCGACTCTGCCGAGTGTGCGCTTTCTCGAGCTGATTTCAAGCATTACATCACTCATCGCCCATCATTCAGCTCACTGCTGCTCAACTCAACTGTGCCCTACTCTCTCTCAGTCCCTGATGGATGCTTGTCAGGGAATTGAACCAGCGACACACCGGAGACTGTTAATTAGAGGTGACGTGAAAGAGTGCGTCAATTTCAGATTCCTCTTGGTAAGCGTGTCAAGGACACACGCTGCAGTGAGTTGGCATGAGCGGCTGATGGCCGCAAAAGACCGGAGCATGGGAGTGACTCAGGGTTGTGTGAGAGCATGCGTGTGGTTTTGCTGACCCTGATGCCAAAGTAAAGTGTTTTTAAGGTTTAAATAATGATTTGATGTACTGCAGTGTGGTTATAGGTCTGAATTTGGAAGTATGCATGTGTGTCTGACTCTTCAGGTCAGTATGTGTGTGTATATGTGGGTATTTATGTGCACTTCACGACGTGTTTGTGTGCATTAACATATCAGTCTATCGAGGATGGTGTGCACACAGCAGACTATCGATGCCTAAATACATTTCTAGCAGTGTATTCATTGCATTGTAAGTGTATGTGTGTGTGTGCATGCGTACCTGCTGCAGCATTACAGCCTGCTGCTGCTGGAGCAAGGCCTGGAGCTGCTGAGGGGAAAGAACCTGCTGCTGAAGGATCTGCTGCATCTGTTGCGGCGTGATCACCTGGGGACTCATCATGGCCACTGACACTGGAACCTGGACGAGGAGGATGAGAGAGGTGAGGGTGGGATGAGAAGATAGACAGGAAGAGACGGAGAGACAGGGAGAAGGCAGGCAAGGGAGAGGGGCCGAGAAGGGACGAAAGAATGGGTGAGAATTGAGAGAAGGAGAGGTGAGAAGGTTTCACAATGAAAGAACAGGAGTGAAATGAATGGAGGGATGAGTAAAAAAGGAGAAAGTTGGAAAAATAGATCATTAGGGACGTGCATCAGGCCTACTGGCATGGATCTACTGGGAGTGTGGTAATTGGTGACTGAGAGGTAGGGAGAGCAGGCCTCCCATGGCCGTGACGCTTGGCAGCCTAGAGGAGATGCTGAAGGACAGATGGGTGCTGTGCCTTTGTGTTGCTCATCTTATTTTGCTCTGCCTCCAACCCGCTGGGAAAAGTAAGACTTAAATAGACGTAGACCTTAATTAGCAGGACCCTTGAACTCCCCTACTTCAGCGTGCCTATCAGTGCTGCTATTGTGAAACGGCGTGAAAATGCACAGCCTCTATAAAGTTGATTAAAACTACACTGATGAAGTGGACGCATCAGCGGGATGCGATGGGTCGAGGCTGGGAGGCTGGAGGTTCATCTTGAGCTGTTTTTTCATATTGCAAAGGAGGAAAATATGCAAGAAAGCAGACACAAACACTTCTGTTTACATATTTTTTTTCTTACAGTTAAACAAGCTTAATATTCTCACAAAGCAGCCAAAAGCACAACTGTTTGTTGCTCTCTTCCGACGTGCCATTTTGAATAATGTAAGTCATTTTTAAGAGATGATCATTAACATACAGGCTGTCAGACTGCAGTAGAGGAACTTTGCCAAAACAAAACAAAGATACATATCTTATATTTCCGCCGAATTCTTTTAAGACGGTAGCGCAGGCGACTTCTGAGGCAGCAGATGAATGAAAAAAGGATCTGTTTCTCTTCGTTCTTTGATTGTTTTGCTCACGCTCTAACTGGGGAGTGGGCTAACAATCATATTATGGAGTTTCAGCTCTCTGTGGCTGCCAAAAAATGTAACTTTTGAAGAGAAAAGATAAATATTGTCCACTTTTAGCCGTGCTGTCGAAAATAATAAAATTCTTTGTTATCTGACACTGCAAAAATAGAATGGTTCACCAGTTTATTTATCAGAACTGGGTAAGACTGACTGATATTTATTAAACTACCTCTTCTTTCAATGTTTGACCTTTCAGATGTAAATTCATCAGTTTGGCCACAAGATAGCTTAATATTTCTAACACAACAATGCACTGATGTAACATGTTTTAGGGACGTGCATCTTGTCAACAAAGATTCTGAAAAGACGAGCTTCATGCCGCTATAACACTATTAAAATATCTACATGTAGTGACACCTTCATGGACGCTAATTGCGGCGGCGCCTGGCATGGAGCTGCCATGACAGTAGCTAGCCTATATGGAGTGTCATGGGGCCAATAAGACATCCCTGTCCTCATCGCCAGCTAATCAAGCTGCCTTGATTACTTTCCATGCATGTCTCTCCTTGCTCCCTCTCTTTCTCCCTCTTTCTCTCTCTCTCTCTCTCTGTCAGGCCTTGACACGTCCTTGTTTAGCTCTCCTCTCCTCGACGCCCACCCCCCCCCTCCACCCCAGGTTTTTCCCCCCTCTTTGATTAGCCGAGACATTTGCATGGTCACTACACATTTTTCATTTTAGAAGTCATTATGCATTAGTGGCTCCTGATCGCCCGCCTTGACTAATCCTGATGAACTGAAAATCACAGCTGAAGGTCAACTTCCAGCCGGCCCCGCTGCACATTCATATTCATATTCAAACAAATCCTGCCTCCATTGTTCATTAGGGTCTTAGAAAGAAGGGACTCCATCTAAGGTGGAAGAGGTGGAGGAGGAGGAGGAGGAGGCGAAAGAAGGAGGAGGAGGAGGAGGAGGAGGAGGAGGAGGATGTTGTGGTACATCTCTTTTCTTCTCTGGACTCCTCTATGCGAGGGGTGCAAAGAGAAAATGCATTCGCAGTAAGCAAGGTGCTGAACAAAAGCCGTCAAAAGTTGCAAATTAAACAGTCCGTGTGTAATTATGCAAATGCTCTGCTTACACCTTCAATGTTATTAACCCTTAAAGCTACATTTGCTAGGTAAGTAATTACCCCCGCAGTCACTCCTGGTTTTGTGTTGGATGCCATGACAATGGGACGAGAGAGGCTGAGAAACAACATGAGTGATGCACTCATTAAGACTATTAATTGGATGCTGGTTCAAAGATGTTTTGGTTCACAAAAGGGATGCGGGCGGAGACATGTAGGATTTAACAAATGTATGCGCATGCATATATAAAGTGGAATTACACATAAAATTCTACATTGCACTTCAAACACCTTCCTTGTTGTGTAAGTGTTGAAATACAAGCATTCATAGCCAGATACCTGTGATGAATAATGCAGGATTTCAGCAGCAAAACAAGACTTCAACAAAGAAAAAAAAAATCCAAACAGCAAACAACCGGGTTATGATATTAGGAAGTTCCTTTTAGACTTTTATGAGCTTTTTTAGAGCTGTAATGGACGATAATCACCTTCATTTCACCACTGCTCCCGACAATAAGAGGGGAAGAAGAAGGGAGAAAAGGCAGGAGGAAGAAAGAGAGGGGAGTAAAGGCACTGGCCCACGTCCATTGTGAAGTGCAGCACAATGCTAATTCCAGCATTTAACTGCATGCTTTTCTGCTTGACGTATCAGAGGCTCCAAGATGAAAGCAGATAAGTAATTGCTCTCCTGGTTCTTATTCTTCACTGACAACCCATAAATTTAATTTTACACACACGTTCATTTACATTTTCGAGTATATGACATGATAATTGCAGGAATATAACACCTCCATTTTGCAGGATACTGCAAGAGGGCTTGATTGACGGGAGCGGTGAATTGAAAGGAACAGGAGGCTGAATTGCCTCTCCTAGAAATGATTTTGCCACGAAGGGATAAAATTAATGAGCATTTACGAGACGGTGGCAGTGGCGTAAACATCCACACGCAGTGGATGGACTCTTTTTTCATAGGAGAGGAGCCATGATATCCAACTGGGGCTGTACCTCTGCTTCTCTGTAATCCAAAAAGGATATATTTCAAACACTGTTGCACAAAAAAATATTAATGGGATTTATTAAATCGTTTAAAATTAGCTGCAGCTGATGTGGCCACCGGGGACCTTAATAACAAAAAAGGTGCGTCTCCAGTTTTTAATTGTGCAAATTTGGAGGGAGAAGAGTCGTTTTGCAAATTGCTTTTGAACAAGTCATTTAAGTGCAGCCTGTGCTTTGCAGGCATTTCTGTGAGACATGCTTGTTTTTAACTACCTTCACCGTTTCAGCCCCCTATTTGTTTATGTCTCTTGTCTTAAAGAGAGCAATAAGCAGTATTGACATGAACTTTGCAGCCATGTGGTTTGGCCCAAGAAGCTGGAGAGCAAAACAAAGGACCTTTAAATTGGCTCCTGATGTGAAAGCACTGGTGGGGCCCTCACCAGAACAAGCAGATCATTACACCACTGTTGTCACATCGGCAACTCCAATGCCTCGTGAAAGGTCAGGCTCTTCCACAGAGAGCTCAGGTATCTCTTCCAGGCAAAAGCTGGCACCCTGGTCGTCTCGTTATGTTTGATTTAGCAAGGCATTCTCGGATTAAACGCACAACACTAGCTTGTAAAGCTGAATGCTGCTCGCTGGCTGGTGAAAACAGCTGCCTGCCTCTGGACCGAGGGACAAATCCACTTCTAGCAATTATGTCCACTCCACTTTGTTGCGATTTATCTATAAAATGACAAGTGATACGAGTGAACTCAGATTACCTTAAGTGGGAGTCATGTGCTGTATCAGAGTTCAGACTTAAACATTTGAAGCAGTCCAGCAGAGAGGAATTTCTTTTATTTGATTCTCTTTCATACAATTTACTAAGCACTAATGAGGGGGGTCAGTGAATGGATGTCAGCCATAAATTTTGTGGCCGCAACAAACATGTGGCAGTTATCAGTGACAGAGGTTGTTTCTGTAGCGCTGGACAGGGGACCGGGCTGCGCTACAGACGCTGCTCAGATAAAATGCAGTGAGAAATGGAAGGGTCCTAGTCGGTAATTACTGTGGATCCTTGGCAGGGAGAGTCACTGCTAATTAAGCTACTAGCTTCATTTTACACAGAGAGTGAGAGAGAGGGAGAGAGAGAGAGAGAGAGAGAGAGAGAGAGAGAGGAAAGGAAAAAAAATGAGAAAAAAAAGGGAGAAACTTCTCTGCCAACCCCCCGCCCCCTATTTCATCTCAATCTCCTGTGCATCCCAGGGGGTGCACGGCCCAAACTCAGACCCCCACTCTCGTAGCATGTAGACTTCTGACCTCTCAACTCCCTTTCAGATAACACTGCTCAATTACCAGCCAATTGCAGCCAAATAGCTGTGTAGTTATTGATAGCTTGGACTCTCCATTCTGGGACCACCAAGGCTGGCTTGGTGTGCGCCTCCCGCTGAAGTTCAAGTGTGATCTGCAGGAAATAAATGTGTGTTTACCCCATAAAATCAGGTGCGTACATGTGTGCATATAACTCCCTCATATGCATGTCATGTTTTCAGCTTAGGGAGATCAATACTCCAGATTGTCAGGACTGAAGCTAAGTGGATTACTGAATGTTTTCCTAAATCAATTTCCATAGCAGTTTGGCAGCAGCGCGAGGGAAGTACAATTTATCATAACATAAAGACCCATCATGCAAAAGCCTTTAATAAAAAAAGCCTGAGGAGATTGGGACGGGCTTAGCACAATTTCCATATTGATTTATCTCGACATGCAGATAGTCATTGATTAAGCCTCTCCGATGGAGTGTACACCCACTGCAGCGGTGTCACATCCCTCGTGCACATTGTTTGTGTCATTATCTGTACAAATTGTCACACCTTTATCATTAAACTGGCACAATTCGCTCCCGACTGATGCCTCCACGCAGGTGCACATATTTCAGGAATAAATGGGAGTGACGGGAGGGGGGGGGGGACTGACAAAAAAAAAAAGAAAGAGCAGAGAGAGAAGTGTGCTGAAATAGAAAAAGAAAGTGAGAGAGAGAGAGAGTACAAGTGAGTGCGAGAGGGGGGTAGACACTTCCCTCTGATGTTGCAGGTAATATGGCCTCCACTGGATCAGCCTCTTCATCAGTGACACACAGTAAATTACAAGTGCTTCAAGCAGCTCAGTGAATTATAGTTCATCACTTGGAAAGGCTTTCCCCCCTCACCACCAGGGCCCAGGCGTATCAGATCTGCCGGTTAGGATCCAATTAACACCCTGGCCAGAATCATCTGATTGCATGTGTAAGGGCTGGTATAACTCGTTTATTGCACCCATGTATCTTCTGTCACAAGGTAAATTTGTTGCTGCTACATCAAAGGTCTGAGCTACTTTTTTTTTTTTTTTTTTTGCTAGCCTTCCCTCCCTCTCACTTTCTCTTGATCCCCCCCCCCACACCTCCGCTCCACCAAACTCAGCTACCTCGCCTTGGGGTTGCATTTCAACTTCTTTTGCATCACAATGATGAACCTGCTCTGTCCTCGCAATTTAGCAATCTTGTCCTGTAGGTGTTGTAAATGCAGGAGGTGGGGGAGAAAAAAAAAAGATGCGGGGTGGGAGATGGGGAGTGAAAAAAAAAATCTTGTTTTCTGGTTACAAAAGCAGTAACCAAGGGTGTTTGACTTAAAATGTGCTGACGTTTTTTTTTTTCCTCTCCTCTCTCTTTCTCTCAGAGTCAACAGAAGTTTTCCTCATGAATAACATAATATTTCCCCCCTCCTCTCTTTTTTTCCTCTTCGTTGTGATAATTTTTCTCTATTTTCAGATCCAACCAGAGGGGATGCAGGGGGAAAGATATATTCATAAATGTAAATGTGAACTACCATCCTTTAGCCATGCACGCTGGAGTCGGCTAACCTATGCTGAAGCCTAGCGTCGCAGCCCTTTTCCCTGCATCTGTGTGTGTGTGTGTGTGTGTATATGAGTGTTCCGGATGAAAGCCAATAAGCAGATGAGTGCTGCTGTCGAGGTGATATTGGCTCAGTGGTGAAAGTGTGGACCTGACCTTTAAAAAGTGTGACACTTCCACGGATGGCCCGGTGCCCAAAACCAATCTGACTGGGCTGGGAAGGAAGCCATGGAGTTGACAGAAAACAGAGCTAAACCAACATCTCTGCAGATTCTTAAACCATAAAACCTTAAATATTTTCATCTCAGCTTAGAGCCAAGCGTTGCGCAAATGGGATTGAGGTTATTAGTCTCGTAAAAAAAGGGTATTCACAGCTTGACGGTGTGAAAGGGGCAGAGCTGTGGTTGCAACACTTGCTCTCAGGTTGAGAATTGGATGACTATCGAGAGAAAGGGGCAACCTTCACAATGTTGAGCCCAGCTGACACACTCATGAGACAGAGTTGGGGGGGTCAGTTAAGCTTTGGGGCAACATACTTCAGTTGCTTACAGCTGATTTCCAGTAAATCTTGAGCAAGTCTTCCAAAAAGTGGAGCATAAAAACCTGCTCACCCATCATGTTTTCAGCTGTTTTGAGCCGAGCTCTTTCCCCGTTCTTTATCAATAAGGATCAATGGAGCCGCTAACAAACAAGACTTGCACAAAGTCACTTCTGGCAACGTGAAAAACTTTAAGCCTTCATCGCTCGCCCGTGTTTATGTATAAGAGCGGGCTGTGTGTGGATGCATTATGTACGTGCGGGTGCGAGCGAAGCAACTGTCAGATTCGTAGGCCACTGTAATCCTCTTCGCCTATCCTTGTCCGCGTTTCTTTATTTGTATTCCAAATGTCAGTGTATAAATGCCTTTCGGAGCGGGTGGGGGTGGGTGTGTGTGTGGGGGGGTTATACTGCCACAAGAGAAGAGGAGAGTGAGTGGAGGGGAGGAGAGAGAGAGAGAGAAGCGCAGAGGAAGACGAGAGGGTGTTTGTGTGCCTTGGGAGAGCCGTGTAAGCAGCATGGCGGAGGCAGGAGGGGATTTACAGGGAGAAATAGGTGTTTATTGAGTGCTCCCGTGGGCTTACTGTGTAATAATAGACCTGTCACATTACGCAAATGTGGAGAAGCAGCTTGTGTGTGCGTGTGTTTGTATGTGTGTTTGTGGCATTGTTTTTTTTTTCTTTTTTTTTTAACATGTGTGCCTGCATGCATGTGAATGCCAGAGCTGCCTGCCTCCGCATCATCAACTACTGAGACGCCGCGATGAGCGAGCGGATAGAATTAGTCAGGCGAGAGCCTTTAGCCGCTAATACGCGTAATTAAAACTGCAAGCTGAGGCACTTAGATGCTTGTGTACTAAATAATTTACATGCCATGATCTATGGATCATTTCCCCGCTCTTAAATACCAAAGATGGGAGAACAAGAGGGGGAAAAAAAAGACTGGCAGAGGATTTATCAGTATCTCTACCATAAGCAGGATGTCATGGTAATATTAATCCTTCTCCTACTTTCTACTGCGCTAATCATACAAGGGGATCAATCCGCGTGATTCCTGCGGTGGAAAACATGCAGCTTGATTGCCACTGACTCTTATCAAGGCGAGAAGCTAACAAAACACGGAACTGTGGCACCCATTGTGGCCTCATAATCCAGGTAAATAATGCAGCTTTATTGGGTAAACTCCCTCAAGACAGGAATAAAATAAATCTGATGCTGACAAAAGGGAATAAGGAGAACAATATGAATAGCAAAACAATGCTTTTTAATCAAGCAACAGTTTCTATTGCTTCATACTGATATTTGCACAACGGAGTATTGCAGCTAAAATGTCATTTGAAATGAGTGGATTCAAGGGCACACGGCTGCACATTCCTACTGTGGAAATGATCTTAAATGCACAGAGGGCCATGTTTGTGCTCGCGTGATGCCTCTGCAGCAACACTCTGCATGGAGACTTTCTGGAACACAGAGGTGAGGCTGTTAATAAAAGCTGGATCAACAGATGGATTAGCGGGGAGCTGAGGACAGGCCCGATCGGCAGGCCTTCTGATTCATATTGATTCATATCGCCAATGCGAGGCAAGGATGGAGTAAGCAAATGTAAATATTCAATATTTACCATCTGCTGGTGTTATTAGAGGCAGGGGCTTGGACATGGGCTGCCGGTTATCATGCACCCACACTGCTCTCGTTCAATATTGTTCTTCCTGCCTTGTATGTATTGTACTTGGTGACTATGCAGGCATTTGTAGATCAGGATCCCATTTGTTTGAATCCATTCGCTTCGGCATACAGAACCTTAAACAGAAGAAGAGGTGCGATGGACCCCAACATTAAGCTGCAGAGAACCTTTGTCTTCTCACAGCTAAATAAATAAAAACAACCTTTAAAAACAGGTTTATAATTCGTATAATCTTAACGCTCTTGATGAGGTTGGGGTGAATTCTTTAAACACGGAGGCATGACTGAGTCTTCGCCAACCTTATCTCCACGCTCGTACGTAATTAGGTACACAGGGGTGTGACTCCAATTGAAGGTGTCGCCATTGTTAGACTCTGTGAAAATATCAACGGGTGAGGTTAACGCCAATTTCCCTGACATTAATGAAATGCACAGAGCTCCTAATGAGGTAAACCACTGCTCCTTGATAGTACTTATTAGCCGAGTGGAGGGCGCAAACTCCCACACTTCAATTTCAAATGGCTAAAAATAAATGAAAATTTAAAAAAAATAATTACTAATAATAAAAACACAGAGCAGATGTCCAGGGGCCTTACATAATTCCAGGCGGGAAAAAACAGAACTGTCTTGTTGACTTAAACCAGCAGAATGAAAAAAAAAAGTGTGAGAATAATTTTAACACCAGGAAAAAAGACAATAGCAGGAAATGTGTTAATGTATGAAGTGTATCCGTTCCTGTGTGTGTGTGTGTGTGTGTGTGTACATGTGTGACCTTTTCCCAATCACTGACAACAGAAACAGACAGCTCCACCAATCAATCAATAAAGCAAATTAGCGTTGAGGAATGGAAATGACAGGCAGTTAAAATTAGCTGTCTTTGTAACCAGCTACTCCAGCTGACGCGTCTTTCAAATAATGACTAACCTCTGGATTCCTCGAGTGTCAACAACACTGTGGATGTGGTGTATCAAAGCATGCTGGTCAAGGAATTAGCCATCCTATCATATGACCATTAGATATGCTACGATATGTGTTTAACAATATTAAAAGCCTCTGTGTTGAATTACATGTATTCTCGAAACAGACAGATAGCCAGTGGATGAAACTTTGCTCTCTGATATCTGCCTCTGTTGTGTTTTTCTTGTGTCCGTGTGACGCTTAGCCTCCTGGGGACGGGCTCCTTCCAGCTTTAGGATTCCAATGGCGGGTCTGAGGATTGCGTTGGCAAATCAAATACACTTGTGGAACAGAGGAAATCTTCTTTTCGGAGGAGGCATGTATTATGGATGGACTTAAGAGATTAGACGGGGAGCTGTTTTACCTGCAGTGGACGCTGCTTGTCCTGGCTCTTTGGAGATTTCAGGCCACTGCCTGGCTGCTGCAAGAGTAATTGCCTCGCTGCTTGTAGGGCCTGGGAAGAAAAGGAGCACAAAGACAAAAGGCGGTGTGAGAAAAAAAAAGGAAAAGAGGAGGAGGAGGAGAGAGAGGCAAAGACACAGTGAAAATAAACTATTAGATTTCCCACTGCTGACAGAAGATATAATTCAAAATTTTTCAGGGACAAAAACCTCCGTCTCTGACTGAAAAAACCCTGTCGAATAACAGCTGGCACTTTCCACCGCGGCACATTCTGACGTGGTTAACACTGCGTTGGAGATACGATTTAGTAACAATTCACAGAGCTGTGATCAAGGATAAATACAGTTTGTCTAGAGCACCCATGAAGAAGAGTGTGGAGGGGGTGGTGTGGTTGAAAAAAAATGGGAAAAAAAAAAGGCAGAGCGTCAGTAGAATTGACCTGTCTAGTGTGTGCTCAACTGAAATACCCACTTCTCTCGGCAAATTACCACCGCATTTGCATATTCATAATATCAATTTGAAGTAGAGGCAGCACCATGTGAAGTGTCCCTGGGAGCTGTAATTAAAGTTGACAAAATCAACATTAGATTACATTTAGAGTGAATTAACTAGCAGCACAGGTTTTACACTGCATTACGGGTTGCTTATGAGCAGAAGACTTGGTGATACACCGACCGAAAGATGAAGAGACAGATAGAGAATGAGAGACCTTTCCCTGCCTGATGAAATTAGGGCACAGCTGTTTACACATGGTGCTACATTTAAGAAAAAAAACAAAACAAACATATTTGTAAGTTGTAAAAAAATTTGTCATCAACACCTTTTGATGTGTTTGCCAGACCCGGGGTCGATAAGAATCAGAGAGGCTGGGGATGTGGCGTAATTTATTTCTCTAGGGTTTGATGGGATTACAGACCCCCCTCCCCCCCGCCCGCCCGCCCGCACGCCTGCCCGGCTGTGGCGCACTGAACGCGTGTGACGAGCAGAGCTCCAGCTTCACAGGTACGGTGGCAGCTGGGCTAGCAGCTTCACTCCGACTCTTCAAGAGCAGATGGATGAAAGAGTCTGGCAGAAAAGAACACTGTGCACAGCTGCTGCGACTGCTGCTGCTGCTCAGCGCAGCCATATATACCTCGTATTCTTCAGGCCCATGAGCATCAAGTGGGAGAAAAAAAAAAACCGCACACACACACACACAGACATATACACTCACATACACACGACACAACAACTTCACAGGTGTTTCTTTTTGATGAAAAAAGAAGAGGACGAGTAGGAGGAGAGGCATAATACAACAAAAATACTCAGATGGAGAGTGACACTTCTTCAGGAATCAGGGGTGCTCATTTTTTATTTTCTGGTGCTTGCCAGTATCCATGACAACAGCTGCCTTGACAGGACGTGCATATGGCGCGGCTCTGCCAGCTGGTGGGAACAATGTTTGAACTAGTACATTGAGATCCTGAGCAAACAAGAGGAGAAAACGGGGGGGTGAGAGAGAGAGAGAGAGAGAGAGAGAGGCAGTAAGAAAAAAAAATGAGAGGAAGGAGAAAAAAAAAGTTGCCATGTCTTAACCCCTCGGGGAACGCAGCCACCCCCCTGATCAATTATGAAAAGACAGAGCTGAAGGGTGGAGAGGTGCTGCTAGAGGGTGGGGGCGGGGTCGGTGGGGGGGGGGCTGTCTGTCTGGGTGCTCAGGAGGAGCCAGGCTTTCTGAACTCAAGTAAACAAACACATTACACCGGCGCTGGGTCCTAACTGCATTGATCCGTCTCCTTGGTAAGAGGAGCCAAGTCGCCACTGGTTTACGTGCATGTGTGTGCGTGACTGTCTAACGTGACATCTGTAAGCTAAGCCTTTTGTTAGCGCGCGCGCACACACACACACACACACACGCACACGCACATGCAATAAGGTCTCTGCATCATGTTGACTTTCTCAAATCGGATGAGAAAACCAAATGCTGCTCCACTTCCCTTTTACTGACGGCGAAGAGACAAAACAAATTCCTTAAACGCAGCCAATCACTCTGCTAATTAAAACACAGGGCCTAATTAATCTCACTATGACTGGTAAATCAAAGTAATTATAAGGTTTATTGAGTACTGCACGCGGTAGTTAGAGGGAAGGTTGCGCGATGAGTGGGACTCGACGTAGCTGTCAGAAGGAAATGTTTATCCATGTGTGAATCAATAATGACTCACTGTGTTATATCCAAAGTCAAGAGAGCCACTTGATACATTATACACGGTCAAGAGTACAGAGAAAGAGATGTTTTAAATGCCACTTCCAATATCCGAGGCAGGTAAATATGGAGGTGTGTGTGTGGAGGGGGTGCAGGGACGAGGAGGTGACGCACAGAGATCAACTACATCCGCCTTATTAGAAAAGAAAGTCTGCTCAGGCTGCATAAAGAGTGCTTCTCCAAACACAACACAGACCCTATCAACACCGGCCAAACTTTTTCCACAGTGCCTTTTTTTTTTTATGGCTGCAACTGTCTGTCACCTTCTCCATGCAAGCAGGGTTAGCCTTTTTTTTTTTCTGAGAGTATATGACAGTGTGCAGAAGGTAGAGGAGGGGAGAAAGGGTGGGGGGGAAAGTCCCGTCGCCTCGTTTTCACTGGCTCTGAGTATTCAGCCATTACAGTAAAAAGCACCAATTTGTGCCACCCACTTCCCACTCCACGGAGATGGCAAGCTGAAGCCCATCTCGGAGCACAAAAAAGCACAAAATGCCAAGGAAAGTCATCAAAAAAGTTTGCTGAAGAGCTGCTGCGGCGCACAAAAGCGCAGAGGAGTGCAGGCGCACGGTCTATTTAACCTGGGTTGCTATGCAAGAAAAAATGACATCCCCGGTCTATTAATGCACACATTGTATAAACAGCACAATGTGACACATTCTTTAGAATGAGAGAGCGAGACAGACAGAAAGGGGGGGAGAGAGAGAGAGAAATGGAGAGAGAAAAAGAGCCAGACCCTGCTGTATAAATAACAAGGCACTCAGAGGCATATTTGATGTTGATATCCATCACTGAGGTTTGGAAAAGAGGAAAAAAACAAGGGGAGGGAAAATAACACACGGAGCGACCAAGACCGCGACATGGGGATCCTTATGAAAATAAGATTCAGCCCAAATGGATCTGGTGTAATTGGTTTCAGATAGTGGGGTCAGGAGAAAGGCGATACAGGCAACTATTATGCGAAACGGACTGAGAAACAAGAATGTTTACACAGGCATTCCTCTGCTACATTAATAGGCATGCAGAGATCACTGGAGAGGGAGAGAGAGAAGGAGAGTGAGAGGAGACTGACAGAGAGGGAACTGAGCGAAAAAAAACCAAAAAAAAACATACCAGCCATCCATCCATTCATCCCTCCCCTCTTACTATCCTCCACTCTCTCCCAGCTCCAGTGTTTAGACTCCATACAGGACGAGCTAATAAGAACACCTATCACAATGCATCTTTGTAAGGAGCATGCAAAGATCTTAAACAAGCATGAAATACATTAGCGGGCCCTGCAATGCTGGGCCCAAACCATCACAAATCTGCAGATTGCTTATTGTGTGTGGTGGAGGTGGTGCGGGGTGGGGGGGTGGGGGGGGGGGGGGCAGTAAGCCACTCGATAAGAATTTAAAACTTTCAAATCCACCTGGAGACTGCACGATGTGCCGCCATGACATTGGAATTAGATATATCTGAGGGACTGTGACATTGTGTTTGGACAGTGAGGATCACTTCCTGGCTCAGGTCACATTTGGGGGTGGGGGCGAGGGTTGTTGTTATGAAGGGATGTGGCGGATATTGGAATGATGACACGGGGATGAAATGAGCTTCCCTCAACAGGTGCATCTTGGCAGTGCTGCGGCCTAAACAGGATGTTCCAGAAAGTAGCGGTAAACACGGCAAATCGATTGCTGATCAATAAGAAAATGGCTTGCATCACAATAACGCGGTCTCGCAGTGGCGTGCAGAACAGATGTTCGGTGTGTGTGCGTGTTTGTTACAGGGAGTAAAGGGCTGCTGTTCAACACTAGGCTGTCGGCCAGAACAACTCCAGTCATGCTGACAGCTCTGACAACTCCCACACACAAACATACACACGCAGACTGACACACACACACACACACACACACACACACACACACACACACACACCAGCAGCAGGCTTATCTATCTTCGCTTCCAGGAAACACAGGCAGAGAAGGGAGAAAAAGGGAGGGGAAAAAAAAAGAGTAAAAAAGTGTGACACTTTATCAAGCTGGAGAGAGTCGCACGCCACGGAAAACAAGGCACAAACAGTTTAAGCTGAACAAACAAACATGGCTGATTGGACTGAGGCTGCCGGCCCGCTGGCGGGGGAGATACGCGCTGACACTCCACACCAAAATATTTACACCCTATCTTCTTATATAAGTGGATTCAGGGCAGATGGATGGATGGATATGGATTTGGAGGGGGCTGGCTGGAGAGGATAGACAAATGAGAAGAGGAGGGGAGAAGGATAAGGAGCCATATATAATGTCTGAATGCAAAAGTGGGGCCTGAGTTTGTGGAAACAAGCGCTGAAACTTGAGAGTGATGCTGCTCCACATCCCTGAATCAGAGTCAGAGGCGCTGGTGGAGCAAAGGGCAACAGTGATTTCTTAAAAAAAGGGTGAGAACTTTGTGATACTGCTTTAAATGCTCACTTAAAATGAATGCAGCCTCTAAGTTTAATAGAATGGAGTGTATGCTTGATTTGTGTGGGCTTCTGTCGTTGCTATCGATCTCATTCACCTTAAGTAACTCTGTCAGTGGAGAGGAGAAAGACTCCTATCCTTTTCTAAAGGTCAGAACTGGCAATGACGCGCCGGTGCCTCAACAATGGCTCCAGACTCAGCTCCCTTATCGCCTCCATGAAGCCCACACAGAGCACAAACACACCTGGATTCAGACACCTCTGCTTAGTAATGTGCATTTAAAGAAAATGCAAAGTAATGACTTCTTTGGACTTGGCTGCAGATAACAGCAGGAGTTGCAGGGACGCAAGTAAACATGCAAATGTCAAAAAGGTTGTTGCAACTTGACAAAATTGCATTTGGGATTTTTGTTTAAGAAAAGTATATCTGCCTGACTGACAAGTATGCAAACAAGTCAAAATCAGCCACGGCTTCCTCCATATTCCCAGAATGTGGCTCATCTGGCTCCAATGACTGATGGGATGGTGGCAAGCGGGCCACCAAAATGCAGTCCTCCCAAAATTCCCAACAGAAGTCACTGGGTAATTTCTCAAATGGTGCTCTAATGAGAAACTGGTGAGGGAGAAACAAGGTAGGAAAAGAGAATTTGGAAAGTATGTGGGAGTAATGAGGATTTTAATGTACGAGTCAATAAATCAACGCTGTTCAGTGGAGAGGGGAGGGAGGGGAGGTCCGTGGAGGATCTGCCTGGGCCTCAGGATGGAGGTAAAGCTGTCCTGCAGAACAATGGGCTGCTGTGTTTTCCTCTGCTGTCTCTATCTCAGGATTTTTCAGCTTCCTTTGCACTTCATCCTGAAAAAAATAAATATCTGCCTTTTGCACACTTCTTCTTGTTGTCTTTTTTTTTTTTACTCCAAAGCGGATAAGAAATCAATATTGATCACTTGCTCCCTTCAACTCCTCTTCACCTCCTTCACTGCACTTTGAATTCAACTCCACTTCTTTTTCCCCTTTCCTCCATTCACCCCCACCTGCTTATTTCACATTATTCATTTCTTCCCCTCATCTTTCTGTCTCTCTTTCCCCCCTCTCTCCCACATCTCTCGCCCCTTGTTTATTGATTCTCTAGATTAAGAATTCCTAGGGTGGAGGATTGTAACACACAAGCATCAAATTATTTTTGGGGTGTGCTTATTTGCCTTTCCCTTGCATCTATTTGGCCTGCGTCTGTAGACAATTATGCCTACCCAGCCCCAGACTCAGGTGCTAATAATGAAGGACAAATAGAATCATATGTGTAAACTTCCCCCACTGATGAAAATTTATATTAACTTTCTGCCACAGTAAACAGAGCTGCATAGCTACACCCTCCCGGGAGGATTGACAAGATGAATTTGCTCGCTCCTACCCCAGGAAGAAAGCTCGTATAGGAGGGAAGAGTGGTGGTGTTGGTGGTGGTGGTGGAGGGGCTCGAGGGGGTGTCGCGCTCCATTGTGTAACCTCGCACTTATTTTTCCACCGACCAAGACAAAACACGAGCCTGTTTTGCTCATCGCAGATAAAGTGTGTGTGTTTATGTCTGTGAGAGGGGAGCTGAAGGGAGCATATGCTCGGCTTCGTGTGCATCTGCTGAGAACGTTGGGAGGCCGCGCCAGCAATAACAAAGAGCACGGCCCGCTGTCGTTCCCCCTGCAGCCGCTAACATCCACTAACATCCCGCCTCCCGCTGTTATCGCCGTGGTTATTCTGTGCAAATACAATGATATATCTGTTCAAGCTAGGGGGAATTATTGTTTTTTGGCTACCTTCAAGCTGAGCTCTCCAAACTGAGGTGGAATTTGAAACAAAAGTGCCTTGTCACTGTGGAAAAATATGAGTTTTGAGTGTTTTTATTAAGTTTAAATGAGAGTCTTATATGTGCCATTACTTTTGATGCTAAATTATAACTTTTTGACTTACAGTCATACTGATGTCTTTAGCCATTCTTCTTTCCATTGTCTTCATCATTTATAATTAAATTTACCCCACAATACTACCATTTCTCTCTCTCTCTCTCTCTCTCTCTCTCTCTCTGCTGGTAGCTTTAGTAAAGTCTTTACTTTGACCTGTGCTGTACCTGCTGCGTTTAGATAAGGTGACAGCGGGCCCATTCTGCAACGCTCTTTATCTACTGCTGCTCTTAGGGAAGTCCTTTAGAGGCTGACAACTGAGAGTTACCACAATGTACTATCACAAAGAGGATAGAGAGGAAGAAAAACAGAGACAGAGAGGGGAAGCTGTATTTATATGGGTGCAGGGAGGGAGAGCGAGTGTGTTTGTTTGAGGTAGACAAAAAGCATATGTGTGTGTGTGTGTGTGTGTGTGTGTGAGGTCAAGTGTTTTCTTTGCAAAAGCAAAGCTGGCATGAAGTATGAATGTTCAACTGTTCACCCCTCCTCAAACACACCAACCCTGCAATCACACACACACAAAAAAAGCCCACAAATACACACATTTTTACCGTTATTGCGCAGTTTTTCTCTCCCCTGAAGCGCTTAAATTCTTCTTCAGGTGATTATGATCCAACTCTTTTTTCAAAGTTCCAGATGTGTGGAGGTCACACAGCTGGATGATCACCTGATATGAAATGTTGCTTCTGCTTACTTAGAAAAAGAGGTTGAGCCCAGTGGACAGACTTCTCAACAGCATGCAAATTTTCTTGAAAGTTGCAAATTAGGGTTTGATATTTGATATTATAAAGAAAAATCCTGCAATATACTGTTTATTTAAAATGATATATAAACTGTCAGCACAAACTAAGGTTTTCTTATCATTCTTGTCTAGTTTTTTATGGAGTCTGTCTTTGTTGACAAGGCCTTATTAAGAGGCTCCTACTCCAAAAACATGGCCAGAGGCGACTAGCGATCCAACTGTGGCACCAGAGAACAAGCAGCCACCATGGAAGTGCCTGTTTTGTTCAGGAAGCCCATCAAATACAGATGGATGCTGTGGAGAATGTGCTGACACAGATGTGTGCATGCGTGTGTTTGTGCATACGAGACACGGGCACAAACATAAAGACCGGGGGGCCGTTGTGGTAAATAAACGGTTGCTGCATCCTGGGAAGGTAAACTGCATTTAAGTGTGTTCACCCTCCATTAAACCGCTGATTAAGACACACAGAGCATGTACGCAGCACATATACACATAAAGCCTCCACAGGAACACAAAACAATGATTAAGAAAAACAGAAAAGCTACAAAGTGTCACCCTCATCCATCTTTATGGCAACCAAAAGTGTTTAAAAGGGTACAGTGTCATTTGGAATCCACATTAACTGCGTGTGCGTGTGCACTGGCACAAACCTGTGTTATCTGTGAGTGGGTGCGTGTGCGTGCATCAGATCCTGTCTGAGAGGCTCTGCTGCTGCAGGTCAATAGTGTGAGTGTCTGTCTGTCTCATCCTGCAGAGCTCAGGTTAAGTGCTGAGCCTAAGTGTGATCCTAGTGTGGGGTCGATGAGAGAGAGCACCCTGAACTTGGCTGCAAATGACCCCCTCCCCCCCAAAAAAACAGCTATGTGGTTTTAACCCTGAGTCTGTCCTGCAGCTTTAGTGTTACAGACTTAATAAAACAAACATGTGAACAACAAACATTATTCTGAGCCTACTAATCTTTATATTGTCTTATATTCTCTGAGAAGGGAAACTTCAGATTTTGTTTCCTGCCATAGAATAAAAAATTCGGACAGAGTTTAAACAGCCATTACATAGTTTTTTTTTACAGGTCATATCTTGTCTGTAGCACCCAGTCACTTCAGCAATGATTACTCTCCAATGAGGGTGATGTATCTCTCATGAAAGGGTGATGGTGATGTATCTCTCATGAAAGCCACACTTCCACCAAATATAAACTCAATAAACAGCCAATACATCTGCCTGTAGAAGGGCCATGGATCACAAATAGCCCCCCCCCCCCCCCTTCCAATCTCTTTGCTTATGTAACACCTACCTTTTCCTCTTGTGCTCCTCCTTCTCTCTTTCTTCCCTCCACCCTGCATTGTACCTCAGTAGTTGTCTTGTGAATATTCCAATTACAGCGATGTGTGTTTGACCTTTAAATGTCCTGTAGAAGATATAGTTATCTGCCTTCCTCTCTGACACCCAGCGTCTATCAATCAGTGCCCCCTCCACCTACCTCCTCCTCACCAGAACAGGCTGCTAAGGCTGAGCTGGGGCTGGTGAGTTGTGCGTGTGTGTATGTGTGTGTGTGAAAAGTGAGAAAGAGATGGCGAGAGGGAGCTATCATGAGCACAGACTGTGACTGGGATAAGGTAGGCAAAGAGGCTTGGAGAGGCCCAGTGATAAAAATGTAAAAATGCATAAGGTTTATGTGTGAATGCATAAATGTACAGTGCATAAACACACAAATACACACATGCAGAAAGAGAGAGAGAGAAAGAGAGAGAGAGAGAGAGAATGAGAAAGAAATGTTAACATTTTTTTTCTTTAATCTGCCACCAGCCTGACTGAGCCTATCTTCCATAAACAAAGCCTCTTTTTTCCCCCAACAGCATCCTATATCACGCTTCTAAGAACAAGCAAGCGGGAGCGGAGTCATACTTCTTTAGTTTCAGTCTTGTTCCCCGCCCTTTTCCAAAGGGCTAATCTACATCTTTCATTGAATCAAGAATGGAAATTCACAAGAAATGCTTCTTTTTCAATTTCATGCTGAAGTAGCTCAAGTTAGTGGATGTAATTTCTCCTAACAAGAAAATTTATCACTCTGTCGCACACTTAGTCCAGCTATGTGAGAAAAGAGCCCTTTTTTTTCTTTTCCTTGTGCTTTGATAGATGTGCCAAAAGCATTCCCTTCATAGCACTCAATACAAGGACAGAACAATTACAGCAGTTATTAAAAAAATAAAACCTCTGGCTGAAACTTGCATGAAAGATAAATGACATATCATTTAGGACTGTGAAGGCATTACAAAATTAAGTCAGGACTAAGCCAAAAGAGGGGGTGGGGGCAGCTTTACACATATTGCGAGGACCTCAACCTTTGAGTCTGACAATTATGTCATGGTGCAGACACGAGTGGCCCACCACTAACACAAAGACTATGGAAGGAGTGGAGAGAAACACAGCTTGCAGTGATGAGTTGGGAAAGATTCTTTCCTCACTCACACATTTGGAAACTTGTGCCGACAAAGTAATTCTGGGAAAGACTAATGATGCAAAACTTCCTCAAATCCATTTGAAGTTTTTCCGCAAATTGTGATTATCGGGTTCAGACTGAATCGGATGATGAAGTCCGAACAGGTGAGAGGGAATGCATGGAGAGCGGTATCGCTGAAACAATACCACGCATGGCCAAGCCACCGGGCTAATGTATATTTATCATGTAAACTTCTGATAAATGCATATGCAGAAACAATCAAATCTCCGGGTTTCAATTGGAAGATTTTTGCACCAAGGACTCAAGCGTGAAACCAATATCAGCTTAGTGTCTAGTCGAGCTTGAAGTGCTGCGCCTAGCCCACAAAGCATGTTCTGCATATGCTCATGGGCGTCGCTTTTATCAGGGTGGAACAAGCAGCTTTCCAGTGCTACCACTTATCAATTCGCGCGAGTTAAGTCCCCCAGTGTGGGTAAATAAGCAGCGGTTAGGTCTTGATGAGGACTGGCAGGCTGTATGAGAGGCAACATGGGCTGCGGAGAGGCGGGCCTGTCTATCTCTGCTGCAACGGACTCCTGGTGTGACATCCATCATTAACCTCGTGCAAGAGTACATCTTCTTCTCTGTATCTGCCCAATACAAATGTTCCGTTTACCCTCACAAAGGACAAATGCATTTGTTTTTTTATACATCACCTCTCCAGACTTAATAAAATGCCAATCTGTTTGCTCTATTTGCACACATTTGAATGAAATAGCAAAGAATACGCCTGAACGTTATTATAAAGTTGTAAGCAATGCTGATGTCAGTCCACCTTGACAGCAAAGCGAGGACCCGACCTTGCCTGATACACTCTTAAACCCAGCAGCTTCGGCTCTAATGCCTGCAGTGAAGAGAGCCAAAGCCAGCGCTAAGTGACATGTCAGTCACTTCGTCTGTTTGGAGCCTTCAATTCCCCACGGCCTGAGCTTATTTACTGCATTTGTATGAAAAGCTGTGAAGAGGAGAGGACTGAGAGCCCCGGCTGGCTCTCTTACATATGTATACGGCTGTTTGGAGGCAATGCGTAAAGAGCATCCCCCCACCCCACCCCACCGCCACCGCCACTGCCACCTCCTCCCCCCGCCTCCGCTCTCGCAGCCTGATAGCGTTACAACTACAAACAACTTGGGAAAAAAAAAGGAGGAGGAGAGCCATTAATATATTCAAAAAATGGGTCAGGGTTGGAAGTTAATCGGAACAGCGGAAAGTGTTAACAAGTGCAACGCAAAAGATAAAAAAACAAAAAAAACAAAACACACACCCTGTGATGATACCTGGAATCTGTTAGCGGAGATTCTTGGCGCAGAAAGAAAGGGCGACATTAAAGATGCTCCTATGTTTTGCTGGTCGTCTTCTTCACCAGATTTGAAGTCATTTTAATATTAGTTAGGAAAAGGGAAGGGGGGGTAGGGGGGAGTATACACACAACAAACCATCGGGCATGCGTTTCAGAGTCTGATTTGTTACTATTCATGGCTAAAGCGGAGAGGAACTGTAATACTAGACATGCTTGTTAAATTCACAACACTCCAAAGCTGCCTTCTAGCAAATCCTGTCTTTTGGTTGTCAGCTTAAGACACCCCGGCATATGCATATGTAGGATTTTTAAGCTCTGTTAAATGGATAGCGGTGTCGTGGCCTATCAAATGTCTATAAGCCACTTGCCTTTTTTTTTTTTTTTTTTTTTAAAGTGGGGGGGGGGAGCATTTACAGAAGAGAGCAAACGGCGATGTGTTACCTTGTATGCGTTGGAAAGCTGCCCCCTCACATGTGTTTTCCTCCTGTTAACTCCACATTAGAGGCAAAACAGAGCCGTTTACATGAATGTTTTCAGGCTGCGGGTGACAGTAACACTCCAACCCTGCCATATTAACGGCTGGTGCTCTGTTTAAGCCAACGACAGGGGAGTGGCAACAAACAATGACAGAATGCCTGTTTTCGATTGTTGGGGCCGCGACAGATGATACGCCTTTCAGCGCCGAGGCGGTTTGCAAATAAATTATTGCGAGGGGTATTGAGCTGAAGCAATCGCTCAGTCAGTCCACTTGGAGAATGCACCAGTGTGTGTTTGGAGCCTGTGTATGTGTGTGTGTGCGAGACTTTGTATGTGTTTGTGTGAGTGGACTTATAGATCCAGTGCCATTTATTTCCCAGAGCTGGAGCAGGGCAGTTAGGGAGGCGTAAAAGGAAATGAGTTGTGAAGTGGCCATTGATCCCGGGCCCCGTACTAGGTTGGCTGGAGACCTCAGGACTACTGGCCGCAGTGTGTGCGACTGAATGGCTGCCTCTTATTTACACTGAGGTGGTTAACCCTGGCCCAGTTCATTTATCGCCGGGCTAATGTGCTCCACAGGAAAAAAAAAGTGTCAGGTCAAACAAAAGGCCTTATCTAGAAAGATGGCTTCCATTTCATGCATTTACCATTATCATTAAAATATATGAATATGGGTTTCTGTTTTACTTTGTATTTAATTTCATGTGACCTCTGTGGCAGCGGTCTGATATCATACATGCACACAAAAGCAGGCACACACTGTATGAGCTTTTTTTTCCACCTGCGCTGCCCTTTGACCTGCAGCTCTCGACTGCTTGAGCTTAAAATACCCGTTAGTGTTTATTTCCAGCAGATTTCACTCTGTCTATCTCCCTCATCCTCTCCGTCGCTCACGCTCTCTGTCCCTTTCTCCGCGTCTCTCTTTCAAGCCTTGCAGCTTGACATTTCGCCGAGCTCTCGGGGGACTCCTGCGCGAAATGGAGTTACTGGGAGAGCGCCACTGTAAATTCCAGGAGGCCACATGTAATGTGTCTTAAACATAGATGGACAGCCCAGTTTCGAGGAGCTGAAGAATGAGTGAGAGAGGGAGGGAAAAAATGGGAGAGAATGGGAGAGGAGCAGGAAGAGGTGGCGTCTGGATAGATAATAGAATAATACTGTGTTTTGTCTGGGGAAGGGTGAGCAAACAGAAGCTATGCTGTCATTCACACCCTATATCTTTAGTGTCATCTCAAAGGGGGAAACTACAGGCCTATATGTCACAGGCCTGTATGTACTATTCTGTGGAGACTGTCTGCCGATAGCTGGGCCTGAAATAAAAAGAAGGATGGCTTTCATTGTAAATAAGTCAGACACCAGGATTGCCAAGGCAGAGCTGTCTTTTCAGTGAAAAGGGGAAATAATTTTACAAAGACATACAGTACACGCCGCTTCCCTAATGCTTCTCCAGCCTTTACAGGGGAGCCTTATCTTCGCACAGATGACGATAGTTAACAAAAGGCCCCTTTATGAAATCGTTCATATTTCAGCCGAGGTCTGTCTCCTGTCCTGAGAGGTGATTGATGCATCAGGCCGGGGCCGGTGTCTTATTTACACAGTTGAGTGGGGCAATCTCAGGCCTGAAAGATAAACCTAATGAGCTTCTTTGTGTAAGGGTGCAAATGAGAGACACACCATCCTCCCCTCCCTCCTTTCCCTCTCCATCCAAAGGGACAGTCTGGGTGATTAGGCCTTTAAATTATGCTCAAGGGCAAAGCCCAGATTTGCATCGTAGGTGCGTTTGTGTGTGTGTGTGTGTGTGTGTGTGTGTGTGTGTGTGTGTGTGGGGGTGTGTGGGTGTGTGGGGGTGTGTGTGTGTATCTTCTCTAACATGGTACCGGAGAGAAAAAGAGGCAGGTGAAGGGCAGAGAGAGAGAAAGATGCTTGGGGCTTGTTTGTGAGGAGTGATGGGAGGTGAACACTGTGTGTCACTATTTGAAGTATTTACCTATACCAAACAACAAACTCCAGTTGTTCTAGGAGAAAGGTGAGCTCAAATGAGCGTGCACACACATGCACGTGCACACAAACACACACACGCTGTCATTTTGTCCTTTGTCTGTGGGGTAACTTTCTCCCTAATGACTTTCATTTGGGGGAGAATTTTCATTTGCCCCTAAACCCTAAATATTACCCATCACTTGCTGTCAGATTTCTCATCCCCTCCATTTCCTCCAGCTAAACAGAGAGGAAGGCAGGTTAATTGCTGTCACTCTCAAGTTGGACCACTGCCTAACTCTCGTGTAGCGACAGGGGTATAGCCTAGAAGTAAGATGGCACCTTGACGTACTTATTGTAATTTATGTCAAAAAGCTGCAGTCATTTAAATGGGGTTGGATAGTTTTGCATTTTGCTGCATCATGCGCCTCAGGAAAACACTGCAAAACATAAACCACATTTCTGTGCAAAAGTAAATTTATTATAGCACTTAAAAGTGAGAAAAGTCCAAAATTTCACATGAAAAAAAAAAAAAATGAAATAAATCACCGCAGAATATAAAAATTAAAAGGAAGATTTCTCCATTATGTTTGAGTTTAATGAGTCAGTGATCTGGATGATTAGTGGAGCTGCAGTGACAGAAGGTTTTTCCCTACAGCTATCCAGAGGTCTGCGGTTAAAACAACTGACCCGGCCACAGCAGATAAGCCAGGGCCTCCATCTTGCTCCGAATATCAATATGCTCCAGTACAGTAGTGAGTCTATTTAGCAGGGGGGGCAGCGGTCCGGCGTATTGGCTCATCAATCCCACTGATAACCCTGGCAGGATTAAGTCTACAGACCACTGTAATCAACTAACAGCCTCATTATGGGACATTATGGTATAGATCCAAAGATCAATGCATCGCTGCCGTGTACATACAAAGCAGCAACTAATATTAAAACATAAGACTGACTGCAGCCAATGATAAATTGATTGGTAATATAAGCTCAGCACATTTTTTTTTAAACAAGGGAGCTTTTAAAGTGATCATTTTAGCATAGTAATTAGGGGCTGTGCAACATTCATCATTTGCTCTGATACATATCTGCAACTGGCAAATTGCAATCAGATACAGTGGGTATCTAATCTGTGATCTCAAATCAAATTAGGTCTATTTAGACAACCTTGGGAATGAGGGTGATGAAACCCTGACAGAAATTAGGGGTTGAAAATTCAATTGTGACACAGTAGTTATTATACAGATGCATGGATAACATGGAGTGTGTGGCTTTCATGTTAAATACATGACCTGTATGGGCAGCAATATAGATTCAATGCAGGATTTGATCAAATAAAAGCAAAGTGCATGATTTGTGGGGGGAAAAAGCAAGAAAGTATCAATATTTGAACATGAAGAAATTGCTCCCATAACTTAGTCTTGATCTGTGTCCTGTGAGCTTTTGGCCGAATCGAAGGCGATGAGACCTTAAGATGCTGCTTTTCTAATTATAGCTGCAGGTGGTATTTTGGAGCTGCTAGGTAATGGCAGAACCCACAGGGACAGTGGAGAATTCATCAGCGCTTATTATTAATCATCCCCCCAGCAGCGTGATGAGAGACTGGAGCTTCTATACCCACCGGACCACTCAATGTCATTCCAAATATGGGTGGAAAATTACACCCAACAGCCTTCCTTCAAAATGGACTCAGAGCAGACGTGGACTGGATTTTTTTTTTTTTTTTTTTTGAAGTTGCATACAGGTGCAAAAAGAAATAAAAAATGTGCAAGCATGAATATATGACCATATAAATGCATGCTTTATACATATAAGTATGCACACTGTCATATGCACCACAACATCACCTTTTAGAGATGAGCATGCTAACAACTGCAAAATAGCACAGCTCCACGCTAACAAAAGCATTTCAAAAAAAAAAAACGAAAAAAAACCCACTGTCTATCGTCGTCTTCGCTCTCTCCGAAGAGATGCGGTGCGAGCGCGCCACAGGAAGTGTGTGTGAAGTTAACAGCACAAGGCCCCTGTTTTAAAAAGCCTCTAGAGACCTGTTAGCTGGACTGCTCATTTCAATGTGTCTGTCTCTGGGCTGGGAGAAGGCCTGGGCTGGCCTCTTTACAAGGCGCACACTGTCATGGGGGGGGGGGGGGGGGGGGGGGGGGGGGGGGGGGGGGGGGGGGGGGGGGGGGGGGGGGGGGGGGGGGGG
>JAQMCX010000037.1:2252784-2290665 GCA_029814765.1 Acanthurus leucopareius | reverse complement strand
TTGCTTTTTGTGTCTGTGGCCGCCTCCTGCATAATCATGTTTTAAAACCCCCCCGGGTTTAACCGGCACCGGGTTGGGCTCTTCTTGTTACAATTCCCCCCTTTTTCCCCCCCATTTTTTTTTTTTTTTTTTTTTTTTTTTTTTACACGCTTCCATTATCAAGCCCTCGGTCCCCCTCTGCAAATTAAAGCATTTAAAGAAGAGGGAGGGGGGAAAAAGGAGAAAGGGGGGGAGGATGCAGGAGGAGCAATTATGCATTCATTGTGTAAATGAAGCAATACAAAGAGATGCACGTCCTGGTGCGATTTCAAATGGGAGGGGTACCTAAATGTGGCAAACGTTTTTTTTTTTTAATCCACTAAATTTAAGGCAGACATCGAAGCATATGGCTGTAAGGAAAAAGTTGCATTAATTTTGTCATTGCTATTTTTTATAAAAATACATTTTTGGGATATTAAGACAAGCTTAAACAAATATGTGATTTTTCAAATGAGCATTTGCTTAATTCTTGATTTCTCCCTCGCACTTTTTCAGGGCAGCCAGTCTGCACAGACAGAAAAACAGGAGCAAGCACTCCTGAAATATTTGCCGTCTTGAAGCTGTCAGATTATAAGTGTGTGTCGCGTCTGAGTGAAGTTGCCTAATGACGCAAAGCTAATCATGCAAAATTAAAAAATTTGGTGGCGGGGAGAGGAGGAGGAGCAGGAGCAGGAGGCACCGAATCACATGGTGCAGGGCTAGTGATGAACACTATAATGGGTTTGTCATCTTTGCTGTGGCTAAATAAAATCTGTCTCACAGGCTTCCACAGAGGCAGGACACTTCTGTGTCATTCATTTGTTTCTTTTTTCCCTTCTTTTCTTAATCAAACCCTTTATTCTTATTAATTTTGTGACATTTAGAAAAAAAAAATTCTCACTTCTTTAAACAAGACATAATTACACCAACACTGAGCTGCAGCTATACTTTGAGGTTGAGATCTAAAATGTGACACAACAATTTTAACAACAGTAAATAAATATAGAAATTTGAATAATTTTCTCAGCATGAATTAGATACTGAAACTGGTGAAAGAGAGAGGAAAAGAGGAGGGGAGAAAAGGAAAAAAAAATCTATCAGTAATATCACTAATGATTGTGCTAAAAACAGCATAAATTATGCATATTACCTCCTCTCTCTCCAGTAATAAATGTTTTATCATTTCCCCCCACATTTAATGCTCTGTACCTTCACTGGGGCAGAGAGGAGCAGCACCAACAACGGTCGACACACTCACAATAAATAAAGACACTCGGACCCAACAAACAGCAACTTGTCATGCATTCCACAATTATGGGTTCTGTGCTTTCTCTATTTGGAAAATAATTATTTTTAATATTTAAAATCTAAATTTGGAGAACATTTGGGACAATTAATATTTCAAAGGATTTAAGGAAAAAAACTGTCTCATGTAGGAAGTGTGCTTTTAAAAACTGGGTGAAACATCATTGTTTCAATTCCTGTTTTAAAATTTTGCCACTTTTTTACATTTAAAACACACATTTTTGCAGCCTTTCATACAAAAATAAAGTGCAAAAGCATCCTTATGGAGATAATCCACATGCATGCAACCAAAAAAGTAACAAATGGCTCTGATTGTGTTTGTGCATGTTTTTGTCAGCCTTTGTGCCCAGGCCACTTGGGTACCGTGTGTATTCTTTGGCTAGTAAATACTGTTTTTAATAGAAGAGTGTACACGTCCTTCAATGTGTTTGTGTGTGTGTGTGTGTGTGTTTGACGAGGGGCAGATACAGGACAGGCCTTAAAGGATGTCCACAGCCAGGATAAACAGGATCCAGGCAGGGAGAACAAACAGGGCTGAGCTGTTACACAGAGCAGGGCGACAGCTGCCCGGGACACAAGTAAATAGGGAAGAGGCCAGGACAAGGCGTGCTTGTGAACAAACAGGCCCCTGTTTAACACCGCGCCGCTCACTACTGATGGAGAGAGACACGCAGAGAAAAGACAGACAGAGAAGGAGAGGGAGAGAGAGAGAAAGAGAAAGAGAGAGAGAGAGGGTTGGGGGGTGACGAGGAGAGACAGATGAAAAGGAGGAGAGTGAAAGAGAGAGAAAAGGAGAGTGAGTGGGAGGGAAGGAGGGAGGGAGGGAGGAAGGTGGTGGTGGAGGTGGTGGAGGAGGAGGGGGGGGGAGAGACTGGCACAATGTGACATCCAATCCGGTGATGAATCTCAGCATAAGAAACTCAAGGCTGCAGCCGAGATCAGCCGGCTAATAAGTATTCAAATTAGGTATAAATTTTACATGCCCGATGTTTAAAATATTCAGAGAAAGACTGTCTGATTGCCTTTACTACAATTTTATGAACATTCTAATGGAGCCTGGATCTCTCCTTTTTCTTTTTCTTTTTTTTCCTGGCTTTCTTTCTTGGACCAGCGATGGATCTTCTGAAAACTTGGAAAATATATGAGACAAGGAAATAAGGATTTTTAATAACATCTGAATGCAATGCAAACTACGACTACGGAAGTCCGAGGAAAATTGCTACTTTGATATTATTAAGCCAATGAAATTTGCTTTTAATGTGCTTACATGTAATTACTGATGTATAAAACATTAATATTATAAAAAAAAAGGAGGGGAAAAAATGACACATTAAAGCTTGAGTGAAATAAAAAATAAAAACCAGCAAGTATAATTTAAATTTTAATACACAAACAATAAAAGTCAAACACCGGGCTTAATCTTGGAGTCATAATCTTTCCTCCCTCCTCCAAAATAAAATCTGTGCAATATGTCAAACTGAAACATAATGATAATGCAGATATATGCAAAGTATATTCGCAGAGATCAGATGGTGCTTTAACCTTAATGACAGCAGTGAGATAAATTAATTAGCCATCTAAAGGCGGCATTCAAATCTGCCAATTAGAATGTCAATTAGAAACACAGCCAGGCTGCAATGATGAGCGGGCGACCGAGCTGCCGATCTGACTGTGGGGGTGATGCAACTGTCACAGATAGACACACACACACGCTAACACACACACATGCACAATACTCAAGAGAGACAGATAGTGACATTACTCGGCACCTCAGGGTGCGACTATGTGCACCCGTGTATCTGCATGTGTGTGTTTGCCCTCTCTCCCTGAGGTGCACCAGGCCTGACCCTGGGCCCAGCCTGTCCTGAACCAACTGGGTCGGAAGGAGCCGCGCCACCCCCGGTGACAGTATCGACCAGGGGGGCCCCCTCGCCGCTCTGATCTGCGGGCGGTGCAGGCGGCTTTAACGGCGTATGAGTGAGGGCTGCCGGCTTGCCCGCACGTGTGTTTGACATCCCATAAATTGCCGGTGTCCTGCATTTCAACACACCCGCTATTTGATGCCATTTCCTCAAGCCATAATCTTCCAATGAGGGAGAACCCAGACCACTTATTATCATGATCGGAAACAGAGAGGAAGGCTGTTATTGCCCTGGTAATACGCCGGTAATTCTGTAGATGTATAGCTTTGGGAAGGAAGATGATAGTGATACTAAGTGTTTAGGTTGTGGGGTGGTGCGAAGATAGCGAGAGACAGAGATAACTCCACGCTCTCTAAATTTACTGTGGCCAAACGATCGCTGATGGCTCCAACGTTTCTATTAAGGTGGAGGCTCGACGGAGGGGGAAGGCATTTCCTGATTAAGCAAAGATAGACACAGACAGACACTTTATTTGCAAAAGCTTCAGACCAACTCCAGCTTTTGTCTCATTCCTCCTGCAACCATACCCCCTTGCTTGCTATTCCTCTTCAGCTTGAGCAAATATTTACTCTCAAATCCTGCACTAGGCAAATCTGTCTCTTCCATCAGGTGCGGAATCTGAGAAAGGGTCCTGACGACGCATTTGGCCCACAGATTGGGAGAATTTCTCATCTTTCTTTCCGAGAAGTGACACAACAAAGGTGTAAGGAGAATTGAGCCTTTCATTGCCTCACGCACACACTCTTGCTCTCTTTTTTCGCGCATACACACCCGACATACACACACACACACACACCTATCATTAAAGGGGAAAGAAGCAGCCCTCCATCTTTGTTTGCGAGCTCTAAAAGCCCTTAATGTAGCCTCATTACCTGGCCTGTCTCCCGCTCTATCATGTGCAGTAAACACACACTATGACACTGGCCATCCATCTAGTGGGAATACACAGCTGTCTGCTGTGCTCCAACACAGTCTGGAGAACACTGGGGAATTTAACGCGCACACACACACTCACAGACACACTCACACATTATGTTGTTAACACACAAAAGGCTTGACACTGGTTTTCGTTCAGAGTCTCTGGGCTATCCATTTTTAGTGTGAGGATGTTCTCCACCGCGTCTCTTTCTAGAACACTCATCCGTTCCCCTCATTTTATATGCATGAGTTGAAAAAAAAAAAAAAATGTTTTCATTAGGATGACAAAAAAAAAGAAAGAAAAAAGAAAAAAGTGACCTGTAAAATCTGTGATCCCAGACGTCCGTTCATTATCAGTTCACATTTTCAGGTGGCTGCTTGGAATTCTTCTGGTTTGTGAGATCAAAATAATAATAATAATGTAAAAAAAAAAAAAAATTAAAATAATAGAAATTACATTTCACAGTCTGCTGACTCCTCACAGCTCCGTGATCAAGTGGAGATATGGTTACCATTTAAAATAATCACAGATTCTGTGCTTGAGTGAAATTAATTCATCATTGCCATAAGTTACCATGCATACAAAATAAAGAAGTAACTGGGCAAGGGCTCACATATTCAATACTTCAGATTGCTTAATAAATCAAAATGCCACATATGTGCTGACTTAAAAAATCCTGCTTAAAACCACTCCATCTTAAAAAATGATAAATTTAATGATAGTGGCAAGAGAAAAAAGTTTTAAACAACTTAATCAGATCTCTTGCATACATTTATTCCAGTCGTGCCATAAATTTCTGCCCTCAAACAAACTTTGACTATGATCATATGTTTGTTTGTACTTGGGTGTGTACTGTATTTTTCTGGTGGCAAGCTGTCACAGTGCAGGGACACCACAAGCAGTTTATTACAGCCTTCAGCTTCAAGCGAAGTGAGTCGGAGATGGAAAAACGACCACTTGGAAGGCTACGTTCGACAAAACCCAGTCCCCCGGATTAAGGAAGGCAAGCCAGGCTGCCGTGCCTTGGAATTAAAAGCTTCCTTTTTGGCACTAAAGGGCCACCATAAAAGAGCATTAATGACTACTTCTTATAAACCTGTGTATGGTAATGGTTTCTGCTCTCAGATAGAGGAATTTCAAAAGTGTTTCACCGGTGAATAAAGATTGCTCTGGAAAAAAAAAAGAAAGAAGGCTGCAGAAATCATATTTACAAAATCAGGAGTGGGGCCAAATGAAAAGAGATGAATATGAATAATGGACTTTGCTTTTTTCCGGGATTAACATTATTCAAAGCAACAGAATCAAATGTGGTTATCTCCTGTCCAATGAGCCCTACACTGAGAAAACCTCAGTCACATTTCAATTCTTCATTTTCATTTCATTTGAGCCGACAATAAATCGTAGTCCTGTGATAGGAGACATTCAGTCAAGAATGTTCAGAACTTAATTCTCTTCTATTTACAATAAGGAGATGAGACAGAATAAGATAAAAGACAGACTATTTGCCACAGTGTGTGAGTGTCCCTAAATGGAGTGTGAGTGTGTGTCAGAGTCAGTGTTTGTGGAGTACAGAAAAGGGAAAAAAATGACAAAGAAAGCCAGAGGAAAGGGTGTAAAGTGCATGTTCAATTGTACGGTCTGCACAATGTCTCCTTAGAATCAAATGCAAGAGGCACTCATGAATAGTGTGCATGATACTCTGTTAATACAAATTCATTTTATATGAATACAACCAGCTCTGAAATAGGACAATGGCAAAACAGTTTTTGTACATGTGCTATGCAATTACTCATAAAAAAAAGGGGAGAGTAGGCCAACATCGAAATGTTAAAAATCAACAATGAATTGTAGAGTAAAAAAAAAGGGGGAAAAAGGGGGGAAATATTTTAAAGATGTAATTTAATTTACAGCTTATTCAATTTCCTTTGCTTGACGAAAAACACCAGTGTGGCAGTGAACGCACACTTCTTGGATCTGTTACTATACGGCAGCACGCCCCTCACAGACAGAGGAAAAGAGGAGGAGAGAAACTAGTTTTCTCCTGCGTTTAAGCTCGTCCCATATCATTTACACGTTACCCATCAGGCACCTCATTCTGCTGAAGCAGGAGACAGCCCCGCCGCTGTGGGTGAGCGAGACGGTGACGAAAGCTGATCAGTCGGCTCTCATTTGCATATTTGCCAATTCCATTAATTAACTCGGCCCACCTAATCAGGGCTAATTGACCTATAAAGAGGGGAGTCCTCATTGTCTCGTCCAATCATCTTTACCAAGAGTAGAAAGAGGTGCGTGCTGCTGAATGCAGGGTACTTCTGACCCAACTGTATTTATAGACCTTATGTGTGGAAGTGTTCCACTCAGAAAAAGATGCTTTATTCTCTACTTGAACTGAAGCGATCAGGACTGAGCTGCTGTGACGCTGGATGAGAGTTGGAAAAACAAAATAAAAAGGAGAAAACGGACAAATTCTTTACGCTTTGTCGAAGGGGAGAGAGAGAGGAGAGACATGAGAGGAGCTGATGACAGTTGGACGGCCTGACTCTCCGGTGCTTTACGCAGCGCGCCACATCCAGCAGCGGACGGGCGCGGGGGAGCAAGCTGCGGCCGGCGCGGCTTCCTCAGAGACATAGCTCATTGTGACGTTTCCAGTTATTTCTGGTTGATTAGGGCCATTATGTCTCCAGCTCTGATTTATGTTGTCATTCCCCCTCAGCAGTCCTGCATCGATAGATCTTAATGAATTGGTAAATAAGGGTGAAGATTGCAGTTGACAACACCGAAACATTCCTCATTCATACCAGACAAGATTTATGTAACCAATTAGGAGCATAACAGGGGGTGGAGGTGGGGAGAGGGTGTGTGTGTGGGGGGGACTAGTCAGGAATGGAAAAAAAAAAAAAAATCTTTCCACAGGAAAATTACCAAAGTCTAACCCACGACAAAATAGATAATGGGCAGTCTTTAACACCGGCTTAGTCACACTTTCTCCATGCCCAGTTGGGGACTTTAAAACTGCACAGAAGAAAAAGGATCACTCCTGCTCCTCTCAGGATTAAGAAATTGATTTTTACAAAAATATACAGAGACTGGTCTGACAACGTGCACTGCCTCACTGCACCTCTGCAATTTAAAAAACACAACCGACTACTCAATCCACATCTGAATAATGTCCAACCCCCCCCCAAAAAAGATGATGATGGAATCAACAGATTAAAAATTAAGCCCTTGCCAACAAAGCACCACTTTGATATGGAAATATTAAATTCAAGAACCCCCCCCCTTACACACACACACACACACACACTCAATGCACCCATCCAAAATTGAGAAGTCAAGGGCGTGTGTGCATCTGTGTGTAGGTGTGTGTTTGTGTAGATGTGTGTGTGTGTGTCTGGGAGGGGGAGGCGGCACACAAATGAACTGTTCACTTAATGTTTGATACATCGAGCCAGAAATAATCATTTGCATTTTTTAATAGTCTCATATTTCCATTGTTTAATTTCTTGGAATGTGTGGGCAGACAAATAAAGGCCTCTTTGTGGTTTAAAAAAAAAAAAAAAAAAATTCAGATAAAAGTGCTGATCATCAATAGCCAGGGACAGGCCAGGAAGACCCATAGGGCAGGAGTGAACAGAGGTGGAAAATTAAAGCGGAGTGATACGGGAGCCGGCTCCTTTCAGCCTCTCTCCCTTCAAGCACATGCAAATGAAGCCGTGCTGCTTAACTGCATCATTTATGTGGATAATAGCGGCATCATCATTACGGGGGAACTCAAATTAAATTACATCACAATTAGCATAACAAAGTGATTGGTTAAACTTTCAAAACAAATAACGCGGCTCTGCTAATGAACGGTGTTAATTGGCCAGTGTGCATTCTAAATAAAACATGTAGGTAAACATGTGTTTTAGTTTAACAATTTTAAAATTCATTTCCCCCCTTTTTTATTAAAAAAAGCAACAGAAAGATATAAAAAAGAAAAGAAAAAAACCAAAAGAAAGGAGGCTCAAAACTGGATATCGCCAAGGGGATTTGTAAGCTGAAATATAAAATGTGTAGCATTTAATTTTATTGCGCTAAAGAACCTATTATATGCCAGACTCTGGAGAACAATGTAAATTATCTGCCTTCAAAATGGAGTTTGGCCAATTCTCCATGTGAACTAATCACATAGCTCATTATGCATTAGGGTATTAAATTATGAAGAGGAGTCCCTTTCGCATTCCTGCACAAAGCCCTATGAAATGTTAATAATATGCCCACAATAGCCCAATACCATGCCTTGCTCACCCTCATCAATATTTAAGTAAACAAATTATCCCACTCGCCTTTGATAAAGATAATTAGTGCTCCACCGATTATCAGTCTTGTGACCTCTCTCTCCACTTCAAACTAAACATCTGCTCCAAAGAGTTTGGAAATTTTTTTTTTTTTTTTGCACATCAAGAGATGAGAGAAAAACAAATAAGTCAAACTTGAACTAAAAGCTCTGGCCTCTCAAAACACACATCTGCAGCTGATTAATATTTGATTGTTATTAGCTTATGGAAGGTTATACAGTGGCTGTGTCCTTTTTATTCTGTTCAACATTAGTTCTGGAACCCTTCCCTCTGAGTTTAATCATCAATGATTAGCTTCGCGAGTGAGCAGCAAAATCTGAAAAAAACACAACAACACACCTTCCAACTAATGCAGAGCAGGAAAAAAAAAAATACCACAGTGAGTTGAGTTCACAGTCGCACGCACACACTCATACCAACACAAAAGCCAAGGCGGTGCACGCGCGCACACACAGGCGCGTGCATGTGCTCACTTGTACGCATGCACGCACGCATACAGGGGCGCACACACACACACACACGCAGAGCCATTCATCAGCACTAATTAAGCAGCAGATTAACAGAGCCCACAGACCAAGGCTGCACGGTTACACAGTGGGACAAACCAGCGGGGGAAGGCGAGGAGACACAGCCCGGCAATAAAACACAACCATTAAACTCAGCCAAAAGCCTGGAGTCGACTACGGATGACACAGGATTGATGGGTGGATGGCTGGATGATGGATGGACAGATGGTTGGATGGATGGATGGATGGATGGATGGATGGATGGATGGAGTCTGCCTGACTTTTTTTTTTTTTTTTTATTACCTGAAGGTGAGGAGTGCCAGGGAGCTTGACCAGAGAACAGAGTGCTTGCCTCTACCGCCGTGGGTGTCTAGCAGCGACGGCCGCCAAGTCGACTGGTGTCACCCCGTGGAGAGGCAACACTATCTGTGTCATCACTTCAGCCGTGTTTATGGGGGATGGCATCATAAACAAGCTCCAGCTCCCCCCAGCCCCCGCCCCAGTCCCCCCCCCCACACTCCTCCACCATCACCACCATCACCACCACCACCACCCTGCTCCCTCTCCTTTTCTCTCCACTCCTCTCCCTCTCTCCCTCTCTCTCGCCACCTCGCCACCACCGCCATGCCATTCATGCATACTAAAATCACCCTCGCCCCATTAAAAAAAAAAAAAAAAAAAAAAAAAAAGCCCACACGCCTCTCCTGACAATTATTCTATCATTTCCAGTTGTCACCGGGGCAATTACCGACCGGGGCCCCCTGTGCGGGATGGACATGCAGGCCCGATAGGAGAGGCTTGAGTTGGGGGGGAGAGAAGGAAAAGAGTAGGAGAGGGGGTGAGTGGAGAGTGTGTGTGTGTGTGCATGAGTGTGAATGGATTGGGTGTGTGTGAGGGGGGCAGTGTACAAAATGGAAATTTATGACAGAGACACGGTGGCTTCCTTCTCTCTCCACACTGGAAATAATTAGACCATCATTTCTTATGCCTGCCGCTGATGAAATATATCACAATTACTGGAAAACACTACTTATCATTTCATTCCCTTTTTTAAAAAAATGAGAGACATTGCAATTATTAGTTTAATCTCTATATTTTAGTTTTTTAATTTAGTAAAAGCCTTAAAATTTGAGGACTTTTATTTACATTAGTTACTTTTTTCAAGTAAGTTTAAAGAAAAAATTGGTTATTTGATCATTTTGGTAAAAATGTGCAAGAACGACTGTGTGTATAGGTAGTCTGTGTGTGTGGGTGGGTCCTGTGAGTGAAAGAGAGAGTGTGTGCGTGTGTGTGAGTGTGTGAGGGGATCTTCACACGGGGAGTGCTGTGACTCCTTGCAGGATGCTTCACCGGCATTCCCCTCGCATCTCGGCTGCATGCATACCAGACAGACCCGCGCTGCTCTCACTCTGATCGCACATCTGCTTCCCTGTATGCTCTGTGTTTCTCTCTCTCTCTCTCTCTTTCTCGTTCGAGTACACACACACAGACTCACACACTCTCACTTACACACAACCTGCTGGACTAGCTCTCTACGTTCCCCGGCAATCGCTGAGACGAGAGGGGGAAAAAACGGAGACGGGAGCATGGCTGGAGGACGCCGCTTACAAGAGGTGCATTCGCCGCGGAGGTATGTGTGTCGGGCTTTATTCTAGCGCAGTCCAGTGCTTTTCTTTTCAGCTCTGATTGTATGCATGTCAAAGTGTGTGTGTGTGTGTGTGTGTGTGTGTGTGTGTGTGCGTGCATGTGTGTGTGTGTGTAAATGTAAAGAGTCTGAATGGGATTAGTGAAGGGCTGAGCGGCAGTCGGTAGCCTCCACACCGTGCTCCGGCAGAGAGTGTATAGGGCTCTTAAAAACAATTAGCCATATCACATCCATGCATTACCAAGTACCAACCTATCACAAAGTACTGCCACCACGCTGCAAGTACACATCCAAACAAAGTCATAAATAGTCCACGAGTGCAAAAGAGAGGGGAGAGAGTGAGAAAATGACCTACCTTTTAAACAATGAGTGAGAAATCCACTCTCCTCGGCAAGAAGCATTTGAAGAAGTATTCTCAGAAGCCTGGAAGCATTAGTGTGTATCAAAAATGAAGAGAGGGGGGAAAAATGCACAGAGCATCAAAAGTGGGGAAAAAAAAGGGGGGAGAAAGGGAAAAAAAAAAAGAAAAGTCAGGAGAAACTAGCTGACGCTTACTGTCAAAGACATCACCAGAGAAATATTTACAGCGGTATTTACAGTAGTGCAAGGGGAGAGCACCTCTGCCTGGTCACGTCTGAGAGACAGTTGCCGTTTCAGTGCTGCCTAATTAAAACAAGTCAGGCAGCCTCGCTGGATTGTTTTGACGCCTGAGGACCAATAGTACACAAAAACCAGTGGCTTGATCGGTGGGGTAGGGGGGCTGGTCGTGGGGAGCAGAGAGGAGGGGGCGGAGGGTGGCGAGCATTGGCAAAGGAATGGTGTGGGGGAGATTGTAAGTGTGTGTGTGTGTGTGTGTGTGTGTATGGGGGGGGGGTGTTCAGAAGAGGCGTTTTGTAGAGGAATCTGAAAGGGGAGGGAGACCACAAAGGTTCAGAAGTGGGGAGACCTCCTCATGCTGAATGTTCCCTCACTTTTTTTCTTGAAGAAAACACTAAGATGATGCTTTTTGAGAATCTTTTTTCCAATACCGACTCTGAATTTACTTCGAGCGTTACAGAATACACCTGGCTGAAATTTAAAAAAAACAAACAAAAAACTCAACAGTGAGCAGTCTGCGGTGAGGGCTTTAAATAAAGTGAAATACACAAGCTGACAAACATGTCACAGCTCTTAGCCACAGTTTTTTTTTTGTTTTTTTTTTTAAAAAAAAGCTCGGCTTACCACTTGATAAAAAGCAAAAGTGTCAGCCCAGATGTCGTTTATGAGGCTTCACGTATTTGAACAAGTCTCTTTTAATGAATCAGTACAGTATCACTGACTGGGACCACAGAAACCACCGGTCCCCGCAGCCTGCCTGAGGAGCCGGTGAAAGCCGGGGCTCGGCTGAAAGAAGCCAGGCTGAGCTCAGATGTGCTGAATGTGATGTATCAACATGTTTCCCTCCACTGTAAACAATGCACAACAGGCAATGAGCTGGAACATTTAGGGCTAATGGTGTTTGCCAATCCTTTTGTCAATTTTTTTATTCCCTCCTCTCTCTTTCTCTCTCTCTCTCTTACTCTCTCTCTCTCTCTCCCCTTTCCTCTGTCTCTCTCCCTTGCATGCCACAGATGTTTTTCTTAGTCGCTCCAACAGACAGGAATCCACTGGCAAGAAGAAAGGCTCGGTCTTCCCCAGGAGAGAGGAGTACAAAGCCCCCAGTCTGCATACAGCAGATGCAGAAAGCCAGTCCATCTGCCACCAGCTCGCTCTGCCACATGGGCCTGCGAGATTTAATACAAGAGAAGACTTTTTTTTCCCTCTTTTTTTTTTTTTTTGCATCTGCCTACATAAGTTTGTGCCGTGCACATAGACTCAAATACAAACACTCATCTAAATCTGGAAGCAGCAACTCCAAAATTAAATTCATAGTTGTGCACTAACAGACGCATACATGCAGGGGTGCAGGCAGCCACAGCGTGAGGTTATGAAGAGTGCAAGAACATGTATGTTTTAAAGAGAGGCACCCTGGGCAACTGTGACAGATTTATTTAGGAAAAGACGTAGCCTTGAACGCGGGGTAAAGACCACTTGAACTTGCAGGCTCTGAGCGGTGCACTGGCGTGATTTAACAGGCTCTGAATAGCACATTATCTCCCAGGCTCCGCTGGAGCATATTTCAGCCGTATGATATCATTATTTAGAGACCAACACGGACCAAAAGATGCAGCATTTTCATTAGTGTCAACTGTCTGAGCTCTGAGGCAGGGGAGGGTAAACACTAAACAATCATGGCAGAGCGAGGGAGGCGGTGGGAGCTGGAGCAAACGAGAGAAAGAGAGAGGAGGAGGGGGGGTGACAAGAGTGCAAAAGCAAGCAAGGGAGAGAAAAAAAGACAGCGACAGGGAGAGGCAAAGGGGGCTAACATTAAACAACTGCTGTTAATTGCTCTAAGCGTCCACATTATGCCAGTAATTTCTCCCATTTCTCTTTCAGCGCTAAGGGCTTCAGGCTAGAAAGCTCCTTCAGCCCCTTTAATAAACTACTCAGAGTGCCTCACTGGAAAAGACAAACAAGAGGCCCCTGGCCTTAGAAACATTTGCTTCACCAGGGGGGGAACGCTATGCTTATTTTCTACACATCTGTGACAACTGTGTGCCTCCTCCCTTCAGGTATTTATCCCTCGCGTCTCTTCTTCCTGCGCTTTCCGCTGCCAAGGTCAACGGAGACGTACAGGCCCACCAGCATCTTGATGTGACGGTGGCAGCAGAACAGTGAAGGAGAAAGGAAGAGAGAGGAGGGGAGTTGGAGGGTGAGGGGGGGTTAGACATGTGTAGTGGGTACAGTGGGGAGGGGGTGATGGTGGCAGCAGCTGGTTACCAACCCTGGTTGGAGCCAGCAGCAGCAGTGGGAGAAAGGAGTTCATCTCTGATGCTGTGCAACGCCACGATGACGACAGATGCTGCTTCCTGCTAGCATTTTCACAGTTCACACACACACAAACTACCACTAACTATTAACAATTACTGCCACCATGAGGGGCTTTCTTTAAGGGCATGAGACAAAGTCTGGCTGAGGGTTGCAGCTGTATACTAGTTTCATGGTATACTGTGAAATAAAAGTGGACACCAATCATACCATGTACGTTTACTTATCTAGGGTGTTGAATTCTACTGTATTAGTGATATATCAAAAGGCATTGCAAGTTTATATCATGTTCCATGTCTGTCAGGAAATTACATTTTGTGAAAGAAGTGTTTCAGAGATCAATCAAAAAGAAAAAAACTGCTGGTTTCATTTCCTTAAGGACATTTTTAACTCCTCATATTAATAATAATAAATAACAGTGTAATACTATATACTGCAAAACCATGAGGAAACTATTTTTCTTTGCAAAAATCTCATACAGTTTCAACCCCGGTCCCGTGCCCATCACATCAGATTCCTCATCACTTATGCCACCATTACTGTAGTCTCAAGCTGCAACAAAGTACATGCACCGCCATGAGGTCTGTTAGTCAGTAGCAGCCCAGCCTGCAGCTATGTGAATCACACTGTTAACCCTTTAACAGCTATTCGGCTAAAAACCTGCACACTAATGATAGAAACCCAACTATGTGTTTAAATGAATGCACGCATGACGTTTTTAAACATCCACGAGTGGAGTGAGTACAAAAGACAAAGAGAACGGTGCAGGTAGAAACACCCACCGGTGATGCTCACTCTGCATTGGCAATTTTATCCGTTTGACGTCCCTCCTCCCTCCCTTGAACCATCCGCTCTCACATTGAAGAGCCAGTCAGACAAAAAGAAGTGATTTTTTACCCTCTTTTACATGTTCCACTAACCCTAACAACTCCCCGCACAGTGATAACCGATGTTTCAAAGCAAACCACACATGTGAAAACAGAACACGCACATCAGTGCCATTCATTAGTTGTCGCACAAATGTTCCACAAGCACAATTCATGAGCCACTTAGTCCTGCCTACAAATAAATACATTTTTTAAAAAAAGAAGCCAAATAAGGCATAATGACGGGATAGGGCTCTTTTGAGTCCTGGGCACTGCTGATCACACGATATGTTGCTTATGGCCAGAGAGCACAGACCATTACGGACCGGTGATTATATAAGTGGTTGGAAGGCAGCACCATTTTATTATACTGTACTTAAGCACCAGGAGTATCCATAGCAACTTGCCTTGCACTGTGCATTCAGAAAATCCCTAATGAAATGCCTATTAAGTGGCTGATAATGACAGTGTCCAAATATATTTGCATATGTATTTCACTGCAAAAAAGAAAAAAAAAAAGATGAGAGCAGTGAATAAAGGTAGAGAGGGGTCTGATTACTGCAATCACAATAATACAGGTGGTGATTTTGGTTTGTTTGTTGTTTGAAAAAAAATGTAGTTATTTTAGAAAATACACAATTTCTAAAGCAGTGATAACACCAGTGTAAGGCTTTGTTATTAGATATTTCAAATAACTATTATGTGTATGAGGAATCTTTTTTTTTTAAAGAAGAAAACTTATAAAAGGACAAAAAAAAGTAGAGGCTGGGGGTGGGTGTGAATTGAGGCCTCATTGCCTTCCTTTGGGAGTCTCCACATGTGACTTCCATTTGCGACTTGGCTGAGAGCCCAACAGGACATCCCTGAGAGAGTGTTTGCTTGACTCAATATCAACAGCCCGAGTAAGCAGCCTGAGGGAGGGGGGGGCCTCCCTGGCCAAGCCCGGCCTCGGGTTCCTATTGAAAATAAACTAGGCTGTACATTCACTGGGCCCAGAAATATCAAGACGCGCTGCGAGGAGCCACGTATAGCACTCAGCAGCGTTCCGCTGGTGCCTCTCCAAGGCTTAATGATACCTGCACCTCCCCTCCAGCTGCTTCTGCCGACGCCGACGCCGCTGCACACAGACAGCGGGCGGGCGGGAATTAAAGTATACATTACAGCAGAAAAATAAAAAGAGATCGAAATGACAGAAGTCAGACAGTTCAAGTTGACCGGGCCTCTTGAAAACGAAGGAGCTGGTAGACCAGCGACAGACACTCCAGGTTAAATTGGCCCTCCTGTGCCTCCTCTTATTTTCCCACCACCACAGCTGCCTCCAATGCCCCAACCCCCCCCTTTCTTAAAAAAAAAAAAAAAGCTTTTCTTCAAAAGCGTATTTGAATTAAACGAGTTGCTGAAATCAAAGGCTCGGCTGAGCTGGGTAAATTTAAACAAGCAAGTGCGGCTCACAGCAGTTTACCTGTTAGACAGTAGATTGGAATTAGATGAAAGAGTCGAGCATGGCAGACAACTTCCCTTTTTTTCACTGTGGTAGATATTATCATATAGTAAAGGTGGTTACAGTTTAAATTACATTCCCTCTCAGAGAAAAGTACATGATACTTAGTTGTTTTTTTAATGTTCCTGACCATGTCATCACGATGAAGGAAGAGTTGTAAAAAAGTGTGATACAATAGTCGCTTCACGCTTACAGATTTCCTGTTAGTGATGAATTTGAAACCCATTTATGACACTGATCCGTAGTGTCTGAGAATCTCACAGTTCCAGATCTGCCAAAGAGATTGTCATTCCCAGAACCACGACTACACAGCTGAATGGCAGCACGACAAGCTCCACTGGCAGTCAAAGGAGCACAACACCTGTGTACGCTACGCAACAACAACCACTATCTCAAATTCAAAGAATCCTGTCAATGCATTTGCAAGTAGCAGTGAAAAATACTTCCATGTGGGATGACAGAAACATTAAACACAGACCAGGAAGCTAAAGAGTGACAAGATTTTTGGTAACATCTCCGGAAGCCTGAGGTGTGGAGCGTTCTGCTCTTGCGCCGAGTCCTCTGATTACCTGGACCTCCTGACTTACTGCTGACACGGTGGCTAGCCATTCATGACTAAAACACTATTTAACTTGACACCAATAACACCTTCAAGAAAAAAAAAAAAGAAAAAAAAAAAACTGGTCAAATTAATCCAGAAAAACAGAATTCCGGCAAAGAATAATAAACTCATTATATGGAAATTTCAGACTCTTCTATTCCCTGCACCGCAGCTAATTCAAACCTAATTTTTACTAGCCACTAATTTGAGGGCGAAGGGCGGGGGACAGGAATTACATCTGGAGGTAATTCATTGTGTGGAACTGAGCCCAGTAGAGGCTACGATAAACCCCCCCCCACACCTGCAAAAAAAAAAAAAGAGTAAAAAAAAAAAGAAAGAAAAAATTATAAAAACAGAGAGACAGGCAAGACAGAGAAGGAACTATTTAGGTGAGAAGGACTTCCGGAGCACTGAAACAACACTTTTCATGAAAATGTTTTCAGTATGCCGTCACCAGACGCCCGCGTGGAGAGCATGAAGTTGCTGCAGGCTCAGACAGAGAGACAAACAGAGCCATTAAAAAAATAAGAGAGGGTGATAGATTTTTAGAAAATGTGGGAGTTCTCATACGGGTCGGGCTCCCTCACACAGCTGCACCGGTTCAGGATTCAGTAAATAGCCAAAGATGTGGAGTTAAAGGACGGCGGTGGATGGTTAGTTGGGGTGGGGGTTCAATTCGGCTCTATGGTTGGGTGTTGTGCCCACTCTAAAGGTTCAGAATTTACGAGGACGTCCTCCTCTCAAGTGACCAGCTACATCTGGGCTGCCTAATAAATGGCACACTTTTCCAACGATCTGCAGTTTCAAAGGACTGAGTAAAGGCTGTTCAGCTGTATCAGTTTCACTGTATGGATGCAAACTTAACACTTATTTGCAGGGAAGTATTTAAAAATTGAGAGGGGGAGAGAAATCAAACTGGACATGTTTGAAAAGATTTTTCTTGATTATACTGAAAGAAGTCGCACTGATCAAGCCAATGGAGAGAAATATGAAGTTTGACTGGCGACAAATGGGTACAGTGAAGAATCCCTGCAGGAGGACATTAACATGTGATAGAGAAACTTGCCTTGGTCCCCTTCCACATCAGAACCCCCTGCTCTTCACTTCCATCCACTGCCACCCCTCCAACACTAAATGTGTTTTCCAAATGAAAATAAACGGAGTCCGGCTGGTTTGAGGCAGTCATACTCTGGAATATGAGATCAAATAAAGGCTTCTGTGGAGGCTGAAAGGAGAAATGAAATGGCTTCTGAGGGGAGATGTACCGAGTAATAAAATTACTCCTTTATATCTTCCTAAACAGCACATGTTCCCCTGGAGTGGCTGAGGGCTTCACTTTGGTCAAAGACAAGTATGCAAGTGGCAATTTTTCCTTCAGGGAAGATTCCCTGATACACTTCTTGAGACTTGGCGCACTGCAATTTTCTTGAAAACGAGAAACTATTTCAGCAACAAGTTAAGCGGAACTTTGGAAGTTTCACTTTGATGATGTGCTGGTACACGCTGTCATTGAAAGGTATGTTCCATTAAATTGGAACAGCAAGATGACTCATAAGCCTATTGCTTTTCAATGAGTTCAAACTGGGCTGAAATGTTCGGATGAACAGTTGTATTTTATAACAAAACATACAGTGGAACTGACCATGATGTCACTACTTGAAATTGGTTTGCTATTCCAGCTATACAAGCGCCGTTCCATTCGGCATTGGGGGGAATTTACGACAAAAATATGACTCTAACTACTTAAAATCATGCAATTGATTTGTATTCTTAAAAAGCTGGTCACAATAATATTCAGATGGACTTTTTTTTTGCTACGGCAGAAGGGCTATATTAGAGGACATTTGCAATTGGAGAGAATACATTATAATTCATTATACAGTAGCTATTAAACCTTCAGTAAAAATGCTTTAGTACAAGGATTGAGCCACT
Source organism: Acanthurus leucopareius (assembly GCA_029814765.1). Taxonomy (NCBI): domain Eukaryota; kingdom Metazoa; phylum Chordata; class Actinopteri; order Acanthuriformes; family Acanthuridae; genus Acanthurus; species Acanthurus leucopareius. The sequence continues at coordinate 2,272,203 of JAQMCX010000037.1, read as the reverse complement.
TATCAGACCTACTCACTACCTTTAAAAGCTGTCCATGTTCAGTACTCTGAGTGGCAAAAAAGCAATCGCTGATGACTTTGAAAATAGGACTAGATGTACAATTTATCAAAACAGAAATGGCTGGTGGGGATTTCAGAGAGTCAAGAGTTGGAACTGTTCATTCAAAAAAAAAAAAACACAGCAAAGAGGATGACTGCAATTTAAGAAATTAAAAAAAGGAATTTGGCAACACAATCTTTAAAAGTTACCAAGAGAGTGGAGCCGGTTATACCGACCAAAAATGGCTTTAAGAAATTTAAATAAGCAAGCTTTATTTTGAATTTCCCAGCATGATGCGTGGATCAAAATCTCTTATCTGGAAATCTGTGTGCCTTTCCAACACTTCATGGAAACATGTTCTGTCTTGAAGGTTAATCAAAGAAAAGGATACAACAAATCAAATAAATTGCTTGCAGATGCAAAAAAGTGTGCATGTTTTGGTTTGTTTTATGCAGTCTTGAAATGTAATTAAATGATTTATAGCAGGTTGGTGATATTTGTGCTTTGACTATGAACTATTTTAGGCGCGAGCACAGTATATGTTTGATTCTTGGTGACAACCTGCAAGACTTTTGTTTACGTACAGATACAAGCCGAGAGCAGACTCATTAGAGTTTTTATGATGCTAGATGCTAGAAAACAGCATCTGTGGTTTAAAACACTCGTCAAGCTATCACCACTGGTGACTTTTAATTTAGAGAAAAGGCCCCCAATTATACTGAGAGGCAGTGACTTTAGAGCTTTGCAAACTCGAGAAACTTCATTAACTTTCTCACTGTCTTGTCTTTTGTCCCTGTCAAAGCCTGTTGCCGTCTCTTCAGAAAGACGAATGGCAAAGGGGATGTTTCTGACAGCTTAAAAGTACCCATCAGCTGCCTGCGAGACATCTCCCTGCACATCCAGCCTCGAACCTTTCCCAAACAAACAGCAGGCTCCACTTCAAATACATAGCAGGACTATTAGGTAATGTTCTCCTTTGTTCACTCTCCCTGAGCCTTGGTGACTAACCTCAAACTCTCTCTGTTCCACCTCCTGCCTTCAAGCTGACAACACAACACTTAATGCTGCCAGGGTTTATAGGAGTGCACCGTGATGAATGGCCAGGAATTATCTGGAAATAAACACGTGCTATCTGGTGTATTCAAAAGAAGTCGTGTTTGTTGTGTTATGTTGACAGTACCAGCATGGTTTTAAAGAAAGAGAGAGAGAGAGAGAAGAGGAGGGAGGCAGCACAAGGGCTCTTTGTTTTTTGGGACGGGACAAATCTGAGGTTTCCTTTTGGATATTCAATATCCTGCAAGGTACAAAACAGAGTTACAGTAGTCTAGTGTCTGGGGTTTTTTTTTTTTTTTGGCGGGGGGGGGTTGGGTGCAGAGGCTTTCTATGTGTGTCTGTGAATTGTTGCATGCCTCTTAAGTCCGTTGCTGTGTGGCTTTGCGTGAGTCGCTTCCAACAAAGCCTGGGAAATCAATCAATCTGCGAAGAAATACCTCTTATGCCAGATGTGGCACTTGGAAAAAAAAAGGGACTTAAAAAAGAGTTGCTTGTATTAGGGACTCTAAGGGTCCAAACAGAATAAAACCCCGTCGAAATGAAATATTTATTAGAAATGAATCACGTTGTCAAAATGCTACCTACTGCACTTTGAATTCCTGCTTGTTATGTTAGGTGGCTTCTCTAAGGCAAAGCATGTCAAATCTGTAAGTGTGTAAACGTCTTACTCTGAAATATACCTCCACTGTTTACTTAACAAGTTGCCAAGGAGAATGAAAGACAAATGTTTCATTAGCAGGTGACTCTTTTTTTTTGCTGTTTCTTTTACAAGTCTTCAGTAGTTCCGCTCCTTGACACATATACGCACACTCTTAATTATAAATGCGATGCTTGCTATAGGGAGCTGAACTTTTCACACCTTTCAAAGCCACAAAATTGGATGGTTTTGTGGTGGTGCAGCTGCCGCTCCGCGCTAATGCAAGGCGGTGTCATATGAAAAATATTCCTCTCCCCAAACCGCAGGGCCGGTCATTAATGAAACACAGGCCGCGCAGTGAGGTCATACAGAGTCTAGATTTCAGCAGCCACACTTAAAAACCGCTCAGAGAGAATAGAGAAACATGAACACAAATCAGATTCCAGCTCCAAGGACGGGGAAAATAAATAAATAGAGAAAGGCACTGGCCCCTCTCACATTTTCCCCCAGCGCTCTGCAAACAACCGTCAACTGCAGCTCAGAAACAGCTCACAATGAGAGCAGACTAAACAATCTGGTCCCGGCCAAGGAAAATGCTAAGCAACTCTGCACACAGGATGTCTCACCCTAATTGCCAACTATCAAATCTCACAATGGAATCTATCCATTTGGCAAAATCTTCACAGCAAACTTGGCTATGTAATTTTTTTTTATTTTTTTTTTTTGCTTTTAAAAGCGTCAACTTTTTTGCGATGAGGAGACGGGATGGAGAGAGTCAGTTGTTGAGAATTTCATTTCTGTCTCGGATTCGCTGAGGGGGGTTTTATGAGGCTTAGTGGTAAACTGGCAATAATGTGTGCTGAGAGGTGAAAAAAACCTTTGATTAGATAAAGGTGCTGGTGTCTTGTAAACGAGTGATTAAAATCCTCGGCATTAAGATAAACACTTTAAATAGGTCCCCGAAGACGTGCACACTCAGGAAGCGGAGAGGGCGAGGGTAAGCCCGAGTCAGCAGGAGAGACTGACAGACTGTGTACTGGGAAGTGGGCATGGGAGCGTAACTGGAGCCTTGGGACTGGTATAAGAAAACAGCGGTACCAGGAGGGACCCCGGCTTTAAACAGGAAACTAATGGACAGTCTCCACCGTTCGCCATGTGGCATTGTATTTTCCAGCCAGTCAAAGCCATGCTCGCAGAGACCCCATGACTTCAAACAGCCAAAATAGCAGCACATTCATGAAACAGAACAGAACTACTGGGAATTAAAGGAGGCAGGGGGAAGAAGAAAAAAAAAAAGAAAATGCACACATACACACACACACACACACACACATACACACACACTCACAAAAAAAAGGTAGCAGGCCTCGACAGCAGATGGTAAAATTAACATTTCAACAGTTCCTTCCTTTCATGTAGGTCTCGGCAGAACTTTTTCTTTTCACTAAAAAAAAAGAAAAAAAAGAGGGGCTACGGTTTTGGTAAGATACAGCGGTGAAGGAGGCATCTGGAAAAGGGGGAAGAGGAATATTGGCTTAATGCTCCTGATGGTCCACCTCTATGAAAAATTAAATAGGTCTGTTATGCAGGTTTCACCTCTCTAGAGTGCCCTAAGCTGCGCTATGGAAACATCATCTTGGTAATTTATACGCCAAAGAACACCTGGTGATGAAAGAAAATAAACTATCCCTCCCTTTCTTCCTCCATTTAAAACCCCGACACTTTTTTGCTCTGTGGTCTCTCCCTTTGATGTTTCTTTTTTTTCCACCTTTTCAATGTTCGTCCATTTGGCTTATTTTGCAAGAAGTTGGCATCCATTGTAGTGTTAAGTCGTTCACAAAATGCTTGTCAGATTTCATTTTGAAGTCTTGATATGCACTTCAAAAAAAAAAAAAAAAGGTGCTGTGGAGATGTTATCGTGGAGAAGGCTGGAAGTCTGAGGCATCCCTAATAAAGATCCAAACAATGGACAGCCTCTCTCATTCCCAACCCTGTCCAATGGAGCGTCTCAGTAGTACCCATTAATTTGGACACAGTTCTGGCTAAATTACATGTGTTCCACCTCTGTGACATTTTAAATGCAATTAAAAGCTGGTTATGGAAGTGTGCGCGGACTTCCCTGTGATGAAGGGGAATCACCGACGTGATTAACATGCAAACGAGCTCACGCTGGCAGACTAGATTGGGGTTTGAAAACCTCAATTACTTTTGTGTGATTATCTATTTACCAGTACACAGATTTCCATTTCTCATCTCCAGCCGAGTTCCCCGTGCACGGGCCTCAATTATACGCGGCACACCTTTATTTATGATGCGCATGACGATGAAATACAAGCTGTGGTTATTTTTCACTGTGATATATTGCATCTTTACGGGGCCGCTCATGAGGCAGGGCCACCAGACCAACGCTTCCCTAATGCTGAACCATTTGCTTTGTGAGCACTTAATATGATCTTGATCCCCACCACCCTTACACACCCAATTCATCCATCCAACCCCCATTTAAACTCAGTTTAACCCCCTCCCTCCTGTTAGACAGCGGGGAGAGTAATGGACGAAGGGCAACCATTTGTCCCTTTCAACTGTTTTTTAAGCTTTTACACTTTATTTCTAAACTACAACACTGCCTAAAATTAAAACCCTTTAACATGCATGAATGACTTTGTGCACATGGGTGTGTGTATGCATGTGTGTGCATAAATCCGGGGGGGGGGTCTTTTATCTGGAGACTAATTGCAGGTGAAGATCCGGCTATATCAAGTGTCGAATGAGAGGAAGGTGTTGATAAAAATGAACTGCAGAAACACTCCAGGCCCTTACAGTATGTATCATCCTGTTGATGCAATTATTAAAGCAACGCCTGGCAGCACAGGAGGAATGCAATTTAATCAATTTAAACGGCTGAGTGGTAACAGAATTACAGTTTGCCATTTTTTTTAACGTTTAAATTTACATTAAAATGTACATTTTATAAGCAGGCAACATTCATGATACAGAATAAAAAAACTTCTGATATTTTTGAAGAATAAGAAGCATAATAAAGAGAAAGAAAATATTTCTAAACACACAAAAAAAATTAATGAATAATAGTGCAGTAACTGTGCCAGTGTGTACTTGCTTGTCACCCATTTTATCTGAGAAGTAATGATTTTTTTAAAAATTGTATAGTGCACGGTTTTATTGTTTGTCAGTGTTCCTGCCTGTTTCTCGGTGCCCAGGGACAGGAAGAGAAAGGAAGACACACAGATCTGTGGCACAGCCAGGCTTCTCACATTGTGCCCAGCATACATAAAACATGCCCTGTTGCTTCAGCTGGAGCAAAAAGGAAAACAGTGCCATCAAGTGATATTTCTGAGGATACCTCAAACACCTCAGCAGATACTCTAGATCTATCACCTTATCGAGCAAGAGGCAGTCGAAGAAGAAGAAGAAGAAGAAGAAGAAGAAAAAGAGTCTCCTTTGGTAAACTACAATAAATAATATTTATTCATCCAAAATAAGAAGAGATTTTTTGTTCTTGTCAAAAGAGAAACCCTTTAAAAAGAACATACTTTTTTAAAAAGTGTAATTAAATTATATTCTGTAGATATGCATGTATTTCCAAATAAGTACTCTTCAAATCTGGATGAAAGTATTAGATACGAGAGCCCCTCACTCAAGTAGTGAGATAATAAGACAAGAAACGAACATCATGCTTTGCTGACTTCATGTTCAGAATCCTGTTTGAGGTACCTCAGGAACAAAGGGAATCATTATTACTATTTGAACTCAGTTGCCGGGACTTGGCTGCAGCACTGGTATGAGGCTGCTAGAGTAGGTAGAAAATAAAAAAAAAAAAAAAAGGCAGTGGGTGCAGCATATTGAGTGAGTGAAACTGGTGGTGACGGCTAGAATCGCGAGTGAGGGAGAATAAAAGAGAGAGGGAGAGAGGGGTAGAGCTTAGATAATAGTAGATAATGGACAATTAACTCAGGCTGGTAGTGCCGGCTGCAGTGAATAGCAGCTTGTGGTGCAGCGAGTCCCCGATCACCACTCAGCCATATTCACATTGGGAATACAGGCGATATCAAGCTGCAGGCTACTGGGCCTCAGAGGTGTACACGCTGCATTAGCAATCTCCACAATGCCTTCAAACAATGCTCGATACCAACAAAGTGTCCCAAAGTGCAAACGCAAGCACTCTGCCGATGGGAAGTCTGTGGTGCCATAACCTTGTCCATTGTTTCATGTCCTTTCACAATCAAAATAAACCCAGGAGCCGTAAATCCATTAGAAATAAAAGTGACATAACGCCATTCCTGGGTGCAGACATGGAAATTAGCATAATTAAACCTATATAAAAGCTTATTGCATAAATAAATGAGTGAATGTCACCACCGTGCATCACACAAACAATGCATGTGTTCACATCAGGGGCCTCGGAAGTGTTTTTAACTGTGTCTCCCCCCCTTGCCCACCCCCCACCCCCTTCAAGCTCCATCTAAATCTATTGATCTGTGAAACACGGGGACCCAGGGGAGGCAATTCACTTAATATCATACACCTAATGATGAGATGAATAACGATTATACCATTTGGTAATTAAACGTCTTACAAACCATTTAACTGACTGTGCGTCAGGAGGGGTCGCTGGAGGTCGTACCGATTGTTTTTCATTTCTCTTTCGCTTGGCACAAAAGCAGGAGACACAAGCGCAGGAGGTAAGGCTGGTGGGGGGGGTGTGGGGTTTGGGTTGGCGGTGATGGTGGGAGAAAACAGTGCATGGCACAATGGTGAAAACACACTAATGATTGTTAGCAGCTATGGCACTAATCCCTAATGCTGTCAAGACTTTCACGGGGAAAACAATTTGGAGGGGGCGCGGGGGAAAAAGCCAGACAAACATCTTTAGCTTCCATTGGTGTTTTTAAATTTAGAAATCTTATTAGCTTGCTTGTGCTTCCTTTCACCATAAGAGATAAGTGAATGAGAAATGTAAGCCTGTGTTTATCAGTGAACTGTAAATACACGCGTAGAGGAAAGAGGGGGGTTTTATGTACAAACGCCTTCACTCTTTGCAAGAATGTGTCTGATCCACACAAAGGTGTGCTAAACACACGCTCTCAGAGCCAATTTACTGTCAACATCCACAACTCTAATCCCTACTTACAGGCAATAATTACCCAACATTGCCATGTCAGTGTGTTGTTGTGTGGATAGGCAAAATCCACAGACCCGTGCAAGGCTTATTTTTTGACTGTAATGCAATGTAATGTATACAGAGAGTAAGAGCTAGGCAGGGAAGTTAAGTTAAAAAAAAGTTCTGAGGGGTTTTAGGGGGTTACGAAACACACACACACAAACGTCCAGTAGCAATGTGTGGAACAACTAGCCTTTCCCTTCCATGCTATCCTCAGACAGCTAACAATACCTTCCTTCTGTATCTGCTTCCAGCACGTTCACACAGCATTTACTGACAGAGGGATGTGTGTCACGGTCCTGGCTCCTTACTGAATGATAGCTGGTAAACATTGTCATTCCAAAGAGAGACAGGATTAAAGCCTCCTTCACCCATTGAGGGTTACAGTGCGCGGAAAGAGGGCCAGAACAATAGTCAAATGGAGGACGGTATCACAAGGGTCCAATGTCTGCCGTGATGAATATGTGGAAGATTATAACCCATTCCATCATTTCCATAATGTAAAACTCTCTCATTCTTCTTCACCCGCCGACTATTCACTAAATAAATGAGAAAACTATCACCCGCGCAGAAATATTCGACAAAAGGCAGAAGGGAGGTTTTGAATGACCCCCGCGCCTTTGACAATACGAACGCTGTCCGGACACATTGCGAAGCAGCAGAGTGAGTAAGACCTGGTTGGGTATTTATCACTGGGCACAATGCAAATGTATTACCATGTCACATATACCACTTTACAGCACAGAATGGAACCACGGCGAATACAAGGGAGTTTTATTTAATACCAGCTGGAAATGTGAATGCCGATGTGTGGCTTTGCTGCCTCGTTGGCGCTCTAAACTGAGTGATCATTCAGTGGACGCTGGTTTAAAAACCCCCGGTAGCCACAAAGAGTCGGCCCTCGCATTTAACCGATATGCTAAGTAGCCTTGCTAATAAGTCTTTCCAACAAAAATCATTTGAATTGGACAACCCTTTGAAAGAACTTCTCAAAGGAAAAGAGGAATCAGAGAGTTCAGAGTAAAGGTAGCGTGAATGAAAGAAATGATCGAGACCACCTTTGGCTGTAGGTGAGTTCATAACTTTTCTTAAAAGACTTTTTTTAACATCTGTGAGAGCTATCTGGTTAAATAAGGCTTCCGGGGAAACCTAGCCATCGAAATATAAATGTCCTTCGCGTTATAAAGCGATACTATATAGTGTCTGTATTCTATAGACTTACAATATAAGCAGCCTCTTGACTGCAGGCCCTTCAATTCAACTGTTACTTTTCAAGAGAGCTCCTCAAAAAACATTAAACTTGTGAAATTCCTGAGCCATAGAGAATATCTCCCCACTCCGCTCGCGCCTCAACATCACTGACACCTTTGCAACCATTCACTTGATGTATGTGAGACTGTTTATGTGTGTGTGTGTGTGTGTGTGTGTGTGAAAGAGAGAAAGCAAGGTTTCATGCATCTGTGTGTGTGTGTGTGTGCGCGCGCGCCATCTGCCCAATCACTGCAGTCTATTCCAGAGATTTCTCCCATGGTAACCTAGTTTATTTACTTTATCTACAATATAATGCTTCAGTGAACATTTGCAACTTTGAGACACAAGTTTCAATCAGTCGTGTAGCGGCGGTGTGTGCATGATCGCGCGGGTGCTCAGCCAGGTGCAGAGAAGAGATGAACACCGCCGCAAAATGAGACGGCACGGCTTTAATACTGAAGGACTGGCAAAGAGGTCCCAAAATAATACAAAATAAAAATGGACAGCGGGAGAAGGGGGGGGGGGAGGGAAACAAAAGGATGGTAGAAAAAGAAGCATGGAAGAAAAGTCAAAGAAAATAAGCTGTGCGAGGCAGCGAGGAGAATAACAGAGAGGAAAGGCAGTGGTGGATTTTAAAAAATAAAAGAGAGGGGTGAAATAAAAAGCAATATTGTGCAAGGAAAGAGCACGGAAAGAAAAGACAGACAAAGGGAATGATGGAAATAGACAAAAACAAAGTAAAAGAGAAAAGCAAGGTTAAGAGAAAGAGAGAAGGAAAAGGAAGGGAGACAAGGTGTTCTCCCTGGGTAGTGGGAAACAGGTCTTGTCCAATAAACACAGGTGAGCGGCTCGACAGGCCGGGACCACCAGGCTGACTGACAGCTGAGAGCTCTCACTGACCACCAGCTTTAAGTTACATGACATGAGGAGTGCAACTCAACTGACAGAGAGAAACTGCCTGCACCTCTCACAGTGTTGGAAAGAGAGAGGGGGAGGGTGGGTGGGTGGGTGGGGAGGATGGTGAAAGCACACACACATACACACTCAGCTGTTTAAACGGCATCCACGCACCATGGCCACAAAGTTGCAAATGCAAAAACTATCCACTCTCTTTCACTCACACACACACATAGACACACACACATTCACACTCAGCCAGAGGAGGAAAGCCGTGCCATTTCCCTTCACAGGTGAGCAGAAGAAGGAAACAGCCTGGCGCTTCGGTTACTTAGTGGGAGAAAGTGAGCAGTTGCAGAGTGGAGTTGAGGGTAGGGGGTAGAATGTATGCTGTGTGCCGACTGAATCTTTTCCACATGACGGGCCTCGGGCTGTTTTTGTCAACTGCACTCTTGAGCAGCAAGGAGTCAGGTAGTGTGACCACATGATTGCCCAAGAGGCACTGTGGTGAGAGAGGGAGAAATGGGGAGAGAGAGAGAGAGAGAGGGAGAGGGAGAGGGAGAGAAAGAGGGAGAAGGATCGGGGGGCCAGGGACAGGACCGATGCAGCACGCATGATGAGGTGTAATCACAAACCCCATTCAGAGTGCAGTGGAGTTTGTCAACATACACACATTCACATTCCACTGTCTGTCAGCTCTATGACCCAAATCGAGCATGCTGTGTGAGTGTGTGTGTTTTTCCACACACACACACACACACACACACACACACACACACACACTGATGCTTTCTGCCCATTTCGCCTCCAACCAGGTAGTAACGGCTGCACTGTCTGGGCTTGTGGTTTGTGGTGGGGAAGTCAGATTCCAGGCTCTTGTAGGATTTCACTGCCGCCTGTATCCCTTTTCAACCCGCGATCAAGTGATCATAATGAACAAAGGACTTGGCTCGTTGCCTCTGAAGTAAAAGCTTTTTCAGTGGCTGTGACTGCGCGGTTTGATTTGCAACATTTACTCGAACAGAAAAAAAGAAGAGTGGAAGATTGATCTAAAGCGGAGGAAGGCACCCATCTAATTAAGGAATGTTAAGAATGAGGATAAAAATGTGTCATTTTTGTAATAAAAGTGTCTTATATTCTGTTTGAAACAATTTGAATGCTGCTATAATTCTTTTTCAATAAACAAAAAATTTCATTGCATACTAAACAACTGAATGAACAATCTCATTTACATTTAAACAAACTTTTGTATCTGATAAGTTAAACAAGCCTAATTTCACTACAGCTAACCAAAACCAAACTGTCACATTTTCTTCTCTGATATAAGTAAAAAAAAAAAAAAAGGAAAGGTTTCCAAGAAACCAATTTATGTGCCAAACATACAGTATGCGACAATAAAAACATGATGTCTGCATTCTGGAAATGTCCCAAGGACTAATCGGCACTGATAAACAGAGATAATCAGTGGGTTATAATGTCACAAAAATAGAAGGAATCTCTTTCCATCCTCTGAGTTTCTCCACAACTGTTCATCTAATCAACTTAAACCTGGCAGGTGTATTGCTGAGAACCCAAGAAAGTGCACTGTTAGGTGTGATCTCTTGATATCTACAGGTTATAATGTCTCAGGATGGGATTCTTAGAAACTGTCAAACCACTGAACAGCATGTTGGGTGCAGCTCTCTCTCCCTACAGTGGGAGTGCATTCAACCAAAATGAAAATTGAGAAATTAGACAGACTGGGATGTTACACTATGGCAAGTTTGGAAATGTCATTTAGTTTCATAATATATTTTAAGTATTATCAATTTAACTTAGAAAAAGCTAGCTGTTAGCCATAGACATATGAGTGATATTTGTCTCCACAGTTGCCATCTTGCAGCAGTGGTCTGACTAATTCAAATCACGGAAGATTTCAGATTTTTGTGAGCTTTTGAATATCCTATCAAAATAAATGCCAAAACCAAGCAACAAAAAACCCCTTTTTTCAGGTGAAAAAATGTTTAACAATACTTTGCTATAATGAACAGGTTGAATTTGAGTATTTTAGGCATATTTTGAGCTATCATTAGGTTAAAGGTGCTTACATTTTAGCACCAATTACAGCACAGTTCCTAAAAACTCACAACTTTGTTGAATTGCGGCTTAAAATACAGTCAATTAATTTGATACAATCTTAATTGTCAAGTCTGTCTGTGCTTGATTGTCAGTCAAGCTAACTTTTACTGCAATGGGAACTAAAATGTTACATCTCTCTCCTTTAACTTTATTTTCTGATATTAAGTTGAGCTGAACGCTTTTTTTTTTGGAATTTTTGCTATAAATGTCTGTCCGGGTTTGTGTTATGGATTTCATCATTCCATTACCATGACTCTGCTGAACGTAGGAAAAGAAGAAACTTGCTGTAAAAAATAAATTGATTAATATAAAAAATATTAGATGCTATGTTCCTTGAAATAGCCTTGTTCCAAACAGCTAGCTGTTAGCCAATCTGCATTCTTGCTGGTACTGTAGATACAGTTTCAGTCACAATGACAATATCCCTATAAGCAACTGTGAAGGGCTAACATAAACTGAGGGCTATGTGTGCAGGCTGCAAAATGAAGCCCCTTGACAGTTTGGTGATAACATACGAGTTCAATCTGTCAGGACAATCAGTGTTTGGAGCTCGGGAGAAGAATGCGCGACTTTGTGCGACCGATTCATTGGACACGATCACCTGCGAGTGAAGCCACTCATAATTCTTCCCACCTGAAATCAGGAGTTCAAACTCGTGTCAGCCTGCTCTGATGTCATGCCTGCCTCGGGTTGGGTTTCACAATAATCTCAGGCTCTTGGAGAGATGCCATCGAGTCCAGCTTCCGCACCCAAGGTTTCTCCAATTAAATTGTGGGGAAAGAATAACACGTGAAACACTAGATCCCTGTTCGTTTATAGAAAATTAAGGTGGGGCATGTGGTATTTGCAATCAGTCATTCAAAATTATCAGTCATCTCTACTGTTAGGTGTGCATATACAGAGCTATTGGATGGGCCCCAAAGTACACTGTGGCCACCTTTGCCGAGAATTTTACTCCTTTACTCCCAGATCACATACTCTTCTGCAAAAAAAAAGCATGAAGATTTGGCATTTTAACCAACAACTGGATAAAAGATAGAGCAGGGGAAGAGAAATAAAAGAAGGGGGTGAAGCATAAGCAGCCACGAGGATCAATAGACTCATTGAGCTTCTTTATCTTCTCCTTAAGGAATGATGGCAATACTCATTCTGAGCCTCCACACCTCCCCGCTTACTCACTCCATTCTCATGGCAACTGTGCAGTCTGGACAAACACTCTCCATGCAATCTCTTTTCCTTCACTCCTCACCCTCTACCCTTCATTTCCCAGTCCTCTATTGTTTTTTTCTATTCTGTCTCTCGGTTATTTCTCTTTCACATAAGAACTGTGCAAGAGAAATACCTTACACTTGCTAAGAAAATATATCTGATATGTTCATTTGGAGTTGCAGATCTGGACCGAATTCAGCTTAGTTATATTTTCAAGGTGTGATGGGTTTCATATGGGGCTTTTTCACCACCAAAGGACCAAAGAAAAAAAATAAAAGCTAGGGATATACATATCAGGTGTGAAAAATATTTCCTCTGCGGATATAGTGTAAGACAATTCCGGAGTCTACTTAAAAAAACAGGACGGCTTCTAATCCGAGGGATCGGTAAAGGGCAAGACGTCACTGGTCCATCCACTTTTTCTCCAATCAGACCCAGAACCAAACCTCATTAAATCAAAATACGGAAACTTGGGGAAGTTCCAAAACTTCCAACCTCTCTCCCTCACTTGGGTCTAAGTATGAAGACAAAACAGTGGACCATAGAGAGAAGGGTGCATGAAGAACGCATCAGATCCTTGGGACTGAGAGCAAAAGGAAGGAAGAGAGGGGAAAGTAAACCTTTGATGAGTAAGACTTTTTTTGTTAAGCGAGGGGGCTTAACTTTAAAATATTCTGGGTGGCAGTGAATGGGGGATTGACCAATGGCCCTGATCCCAGCCACACACTGGGGCACTGGGGTTAATGGTGGATAAAGATTAGGAAAAAAAAAAAAAAAGGAGTTGCTTTGCCTGATCTCCATCCACCCCCACACTCCACCCTGGAGTTTTTACCTTCTCCACCAATCCCAAATCGGCTAGACAATGGGGGCTGCCGCTGGGGAATGATCCAAGTCCCTTTGATTTCTGCCTCTACCCCCTCGACTGCTCTGAGTGCCCAGGGTAAAGACCCGTGGAGGTTTACCGTTTGCCCACTCGCAGGGACGACAGTTAGCAGGCTCAGAGAAACCATCTGAGGATTGGAAATGGAATGACAAGAGGTCTCTGATCTATGACAAGAAATCAATTTCGAACTGGAAATGTGAGCAGAGGGCTGTTCAGTCCCAACTGCAGCCAAAGATATATTTAATTGCTGTAGATTTTTATATATGTCTACACTGGAAGTACGACTTGGAGTGTTGGGGCAATTACACTTTTTTTGCGATGATTGGAGGGACTTTTTTTAGGCCAGCAGATATGCAGTAAGAGTTTCATTTTTGAAGATTTAACTCAATACTAGACAAATTAAGAACTAATATCTAAATCTCTTTTAGGTGGGAGAGGAAATCTGGACTCTGCTTCACTCAGGAAAGATGGGATTCTTGGGGAGGTGGACCTGGTTCTGCAGCCAAGACACCCAGGACTTTGCTGCTATCCATGGACTTGAATCATATCTATACCTCGAAGGCGCTACTTCACCATTGGTGCACTAAGATAAACAGATTTCCCAACTTAAATTGAGGGCAGAATGGCTGGAAAAAAAATCCATGGCCTGGATTTGAACTAATGGACGGCAATTTTCTGTCTTCAAAGCAAAGATCACATTCCTACATAAAGTCACTTTACATCTAGCATAGATGTATTTGAATAATTAACACTGCAATAATTGTTTAGTGACAGCACATGAAACGCATCTTTAGCAAATCATCCAATCAAAAAATACACACAAACAGGTACATAAAGCCTAACCCTGACCCTCACTGACATTATGCCTTTCCTAGCCCCTTACCCCAACCCTAACCATCATAACCATATGCCTAATCTAAAATCCAGACCCACTGCCCAGGCCTAACATAAGCCTAATTTAAACCTAACCCTTCAAACCAAGTCTTAAGCCTCCAACAGTCCTTTAAAGTTGTGGGGACCGGCCATAATGTCCTCACTTCCCATGAATGTCCTCACTCTGTTAGTTAAAACTTAATATCTTCCTCACTATTTAGCCAGTGCAAGTACACACACAAACACACAAACATTTCATAAATACGGTACAACTTTTAACTTTGTTGATTTGGAAGCATATAGAGTAAACATAGCAGTATGGGATCAAGCTTTGAGTCATAGAAAAGGTGTGTGTGTTTGTGTGTGCCTACGTAAGTTGGGTGGAAATGATGCATGAGTATATGTGTGATTAGATCTAATCAATAAAATGGCCACGTTTGAGACATAATTGGTGATTGCCATTAGGTGACCTGAGATGCCACACACTCATTTGTGGACTGACCTGGTGACAAACACAATCTTGTATCATTAGCTTAGAGAAGAGAGAGCTCTCTTTAAACATGTCCAAGCTTTGCACAACTACAAACAGATGATGTTTGATATCACCCACACGTTTCAGTCTGAAGTGGTTATTTTTTTAATATTCAGCTAAAATGGCATTGTGTAACTCCTGGAAATTTACATGAATCTCCTGCATCTAAACTTTATAAAAGATGGAATTTTAACTGTAATGGCTCTAAATGATGTGGGAAGTCAGGTCCTTAACACAGCATTTTAATACTTTAAAAAGGGAACTGGGTGTAAAATGCTATTTTAGAAAATACTTTCCACTGTTGAATAATGTCCATGAGAAAACATATGTACTAATAGGTATATTTTCTCATACCTGGCTATGCTGTTTCGTCATTTCAGCACCCAGGATTGTGTTTCTTTAAAGCCAAACCGCACCAGTCATGACTGATGTGGCTCATTACAGTGGACACATTAATCTGGGGGGAAAAAACAACACAACACAAGGCATGCAAGGACAATGAAAACTGCTTTCACTTACCAAGTTGGACTTTACAGTGTGTGTCGTCTGCTTTTTTCTATGGGCGCAGAGTGCGCATATTTCATCCTAAAAAGAAAAAGAAATGGGAAAATAGATGTTTGGACTAAAAGTATGAACAGTACACTGAACAAAACTGCATTTCTGCCTCTTTTAGTTTCTGTAGAGCCAGCATAGAGTAATGTATATGAGGTAGAATAACATCAGGTTACAGCTAAAATAACCCTGTTCACACAAGTCTGTTATGTTCGGTTACAAATCTCAATAAAGACATCAACAAAATAAATAAAAGAAAAACCCTGATGCCAAGGCTTGCTCACATTTGTCTGCCATAATGCATATCATAACTTCTGAGTTAGAGTAGATTGAAAATCCTTGGGGTGTGAAAACCAAACAGGCACAACTGAAAGGTTGCCCACTGGAGGGGGAATTCTATCAAGGTGGACAAGATGAAGATTTGTTACATTTGAGCAGGGGAATGAGGCCCCCTTGACCTCCACTAGCCACTACAATCACCCAAACACAGTGCAGCTAAAGATACTGTGATAACACAACCAAAGACACAGTTGGTGTCTTGATAAAAATAAAAATGTGTTTTTATCATTTTATTCAAACTAAAAAAAAAGAGTTCTGTAGGGATTCTCTAATAAATGAGCTTGAGAACACACTGTAGGTCACTGTTCGTTTTAACACTGATCCTTGAAAAGACACTAGTAATGATACACTAATCTCTCTCAAGGTTAAGGATTCTTCGACAGATGGACATGAAGGGGTCCGTGTTCAAATGCTTACCCTTAGGGAGAGAAACTTGCTGTTGTTGTCCGTCACAGGAGTGGAAGGAATCCAGCGATGTCAGCTATCTGAGGCGAGACAAAACAGCAGGTATACCATTAGTCCAAAATGTGTTCATGGAGTGCTGATCTCTTTCTACGTTTCCTCTGCACATTCAGTGCTGATGCGGACATGTGTGGGCTAGATTGTGTCTTGCATAACTACAGTCTGTATGGTAGGTAAAAAAGCAATAAACTTTGGAACAACAAAGTGCACCTGGATTTTGCTGTGAAGCGTGAGAGCATACAAAGTGTGCGTGTATGTGTGTGTGACTGTTAGAGAGAGCATGCACAAACAGGTAATGTACAGTACAGTACAAGCTATAGTACCCAGCCCCCCCATCTCATCAACCACACACAAAAACACACACACACACAGACACACACCTCACTCTCTCTCTCTTAAGTTAAAAGGTGCAGTGCCTGGAAGGCTCAAGCTCTCACCAACAAGTAAATCACACTGTTAACCTGACAATTGATTTCTCATGTAGGTTCATTCTGTCTGCATCTGAGCACACATGATATGTTATCTGTATAATTTAGAGACCATTAGTTGTGATTATTTTTTGTGCTAATCACACAACTGCAGCAAGAGTGCACAAAAACCACAACTGCAGCTGCAGATTGCTCTGGACATTTTTACTGCACATACATCACATTTAGAGCATAAAGGGGGGAAAAAAAACTAATTCCCCTCATTCAAGAGCGTTGTGGTGGCAAATTTCTGCTGCTGGGGGCACAAGGGCACAAAATGGCCTGGATGTTCCTCTCTGAGATTTTTTTTTTCTCTTCTCCCTCTCCCTTTTATTCTCCCAGAATTCCAATGACCCCTACAGGCAACCAACGACTGCTGAATCCTAAGGAATGTGCTCTCTGAACTGTACAAAAAAAGCCCTCAGCTCAAAGAGCACAGCTGAAAACAAAACATGCCAACTGCCATAATTTTTCAGTGTTTTGAGTTTGTGGAAAATGTTGCACAGATTGCCATGCAACATTTACTCAGAACAGGGTGAGAGGGTTTAAGGTGGGGGGTGGGCACCGAACAATGCACCGTTTTGCTGGGAAAACAGACATGAAAAGGTCTGATGAGAGTGGAATCAAATAGGGCACTGTAAATTCATACATTTTAAATTTGTTGTGTATGTACATATTGAAGTTAAGAATTCAGCTCCATTGGCCAAAGAATTAATTTTTTTTTCAATGTTCTTAATGTACCTGCACAGAAACACACATAGACTGTAATGAGCAGTATTATGTGAAAAATGGCCAATATCTATCAAGGTCTATAGGTAATAAACAAAGGTCTAAATATAAATAAAATCTAATAAAATAAAAAATTAAGTATTCTAGGTTTTAAACAATAAAAACCTAAGAGGAATTGTTTCATGTATAAACAGAAAAAAAAGACAAATCTGTAATTTAATTTTGAAAATAAAAACCTAGCTGCATGGGACGACTAAAACTGTCAGCCTCACCGTGAAGTAATAAACAAAGTTTTAAATATAATTTAGATATAAAACGTTATTTCAAGTTAATGCCCCTTTACTTCAAATTATTTGCTGCTGAGTGTACCTCTGGGCTGTGCGGATGTCATCTTTTATTCACTGGAAAAGTATTAGGAATGCTATTAGTCTGCATGACCTCCAATTCGTGGGGATTTACAAATACCACACATATCTTTATGCCAAATATAAAACCACTGGTAAATTCTATCAACTTATAAATATGGCAAATGCATTCAAGTATTCATGAAGGCCTAATAATGCTATAGGCTGATATTTACATAAAGCACTCGTGCACTAAGTCAAGATAAACTATTTAAGACCCGGACCACAAATACCTCCACAGTGCAGAAAAAGGAGGGTCCTGCGATGAAAGAGGACATTATGCTAACAAGTCAGATTACTGTACACAATAACTTTATCTTAAAAGTAAATACCATCCTTGGTGTTAGAAAAAGGGGGGTGTGGGGGGGTGGGCATTATGGAAAGTCACTGGCAATATTTCTGTGGGGACCAAATGTTCCTTATCAGTGTTAGTCGAGCAATTCAGGCCCGCCCGAAGAAAGATGAGTCTTCAAACTCATTCTATTCATGGTCAGACGTGTAATTACCCTCAGCTCACAGTCTAGACGTAACCGCTTTCACAGTATTTAAGACCCCCTATGCAACTAGCGGACGCCGGCTCCTACCACCGAGCCCTGCACGTTAAATCTGTGGGCAGATAAATTAGTGAAGAATGCAATAAAATAGACACAATGAGAGGAACTTTATCCTCCCCGCTGCTAAATGAGATTTCTTTGAAATGCAGATCAGTGGCTCTAGATTAGTGAATTTTAGCTGCTGTCAACATCATAACAAAATACAAATGCGATTGTTCGCTGGTGCCTTATCTCCTTGCTTCCATCTGTTGGCTGGTTATTTACTCCCCCCTGATTTACTATGCAGATCTAAATAAGTCGCATCAAAAGGAGGGCTTACTGCACAATGCCTTCTTAAGCTTCTACATCAAGGTATTTGAAAAACCGGTAGTCACATGAAAAGGCTGCCCATCAAAGGCACATCTCTAATGAACTCTCCCATATCAGAGGGGGCTTGTGGGGCCTGGCTTTAATGCTGTCTGTGTGGGGAGAGAGGAGCACAACTACAAATCAGACCCACCAAGGCATGGCTGAGAAGGGGAGGAGGAAGACAGAGAAGTGGGGAGAAAAGAAAGGAGAGGAGAGGAGATGGAGGACGGGGAGGAGGAATAAGGCCTCAGTTATCAGATGAGATTAGCTCAGCACAGGGACTAGTCCTCCATCCTTCCATCCATCCGTCTAACTTTTATGTCTAGGCTGAGGAGAGCACTCATAAAACGACTACAATAGAACTAGATTAGAGCAAGTTACAATGGATTAGATGGGACTGAGACACAGGTTTGTCATACTTGACAACTGGGAAATTTCAACATGCTATTTTAACTTTAACCACCACCTTCAAAAGATACTCTAAGTGCAGTGTCCTTAAGGCTATGCAAGTGGGCTGCAAATCAAAGAGTATTAATAAATAACTGTCAAAAAAAATGACAAGCCAATCAAGTTCTCAGAGGGAGATGCTTGGACGATCAAAACAGGAGAGAAAAGCATTTTCTGCCCCCCCCCCTCCTTTCTCATTCTCCCCAGGTCTGCGAACAGCTTTGGTAATCTCAACCAGAGCTTTTGCATTACGCTCAAGCAATAACCTTTAATTTCATGGTGTATTTGTTGCATTCAGCGCACAGGCCGGATTACAACCGACAATCTTCAGACTTATACGGGGAAAATAAACTGCATGGAGAGATCATGATCTGTGGGGGGGGGGGGGGGGGGGGGGGGGGGGGGGGGGGGGGGGGGGGGGGGGGGGGGGGGGGGGGGGGGGGGGG
>JAQMCX010000037.1:2228319-2252650 GCA_029814765.1 Acanthurus leucopareius | reverse complement strand
CCCCCCCCCCCCCCCCCCCCCCCCCCCCCCCCCCCCCCCCCCCCCCCCCCCCCCCCGGACGTGGGCCAGCCACGCGTAGGCCAGCTTTCTGGCTACTGGGCATGCCCCTTCCTCAGTCTCTTCCAGCTACTCTTTACAGAGCAGATAAGGGCAGATAATGGCAGGGGGGAGTAACCAACTTTGACTCCCAAATTTTAGGAACGCGTCCAAATTGAGCTGTTATGTGAAGGCATCCGATGGCTGGGGCGCTACGCAGCGGAAACCCAACTTCTCATCTCCTCCCCTCGCCCCGCCTCGAGCATCTCTGTGCTGTGCAGCATGCCAACTGGGCCCAGTGCCAGTCGCATTTGCAACCACAAGGGACCCTTGTCTTTTTGCCTTGCCTAATGAAATGACAAAACAACAGATTTGCATATGCAGAAACAGGTGTTGTAACAGGTTTGACTCCTCTTGACCCAGGCCGTGTTAAAGGGAGAAAATGCAGGGGGAAAAAAATGCAGGAGGGACAAAAAAAAAAAAAAAGAAAAAGTTTATGACCAACAGCTGCCTGGAGGTATTTAGGCTCTAATGGGCACTCAAGTTTGCACCATCTGCCCTGCTGCTAGCCAGAAGTGACAATCTGAATTAAAAACCACTCATCAAATATAATAAAAATAAACCATTGTTTTGCTGCCTCCATATGCTGTGGCCATTTATTTTGTTCTCAGAGAGCAGCATTAGAGGGCTGAGCTTGGAGGCCTGTAGCTGTGATCCAGGGAAAATCCAGAGAGCCGCACGGTAGCCTGTAATTACCCTCCCACCGATCCGCTGTCTTCAGACCAGAGCTCTGCGTCATCCTGCACATTATCCAAGTCCATCCTCTCCACATTACAGAGGAGAAAACCAAACAGAGCCAATGTGGTGAAAACATGATCACTGTTTAGAGTCGGATTAGGGGTTGCCATCCAAGAGCACAAGCTGGGTGTTCAGATGGTGAAAGGAGATAAAATCAATTCACTATGTTTGCTTGTAACTAGATAACTGCAATTATACTTCGTGCAAATGTGCATTTGCAATGCCAGAGAGAAAAATTGTGGCGGCGTGTGTGCATGTGTTGCTTGAAACAAACTAAACTTAAAAGTGATGCCTTTCTGAAAATGTCAAACGTCTCCCCTCCACATTTTCACCAAATTATGTCCAGACCCAAAGGGCTCGACTGGAAACATTCCTTTTGTCCTTTACTGAAAGACACAGCTACTGTACGACACCCCTGCCCGCCAAACCCACTCAACACTGCTGCCACCACCCAACCCCCAACTCCTTTTTTTCCCCCTCCTGTTTTTATTTAGATGAGTGAGACAGAAGGAACAAACCTGAGACAGTCGTGACCCTGCGCGAGTGTTGTAACTTGGTCTAGAGCTACGCCGGCAGAAGGCAGCACCATATGCCCTCAGCCCCGAGCTGGATGCTCTTTCTGCAGCCTAATGTGCCTGTCAAAAACTGTTACTGTCATGAACACCCCCCCTCCCTCCCTCCGATGTTTTTCCCCCCTCTCACAACATGTTGGAAATAAACATTTCTTTTCTATTTTTCTCTGTGTCTCTCTGGGTAGAGAGGAAAGGTCCTCGGAGACGTGGGGGCAGAGTGGACGCACAAACTGTTTGTGTTTCTGACCAGAGCACAACTGGTGTATACTTACAGTCTATGGTTAAAATAAAAAGGTAATATTTTCTATAAATTATCACACTTTTTGTACTCGATTGGAAACAATTAAATCAGGTTGGAAAAGACCACAAGATGTATAACTTTTTACTTTTTTCTTGATTTTATCTATATTATAAAAAGTGAAGAATATCCAATAAACCAATAATCAAATCATGTTAAAAAGGCACTTTAAAAACAATGGTGGGGTTAGCTTCCACTCTCAGCCTCTGTGCTATCTCAGAGGAGCTGTGCCTGTTTACGAAATGACAGGCTGATGGCTGAATGCAGCCTGAGCAATAGTGACCTTGCCTTTTACCATGAGTGACCCTTTATCTTTAATTCAGGGCAAGAACCCAAAAACCCAACACATTTTTTCACACCAGGACACTGTCCATCTGACCGTGACTCGAATAAAAGCCAGCGTGCCTTCACACCACACTGACCAGCAAGTGTATGCAATTGTTAACTCAACGAGGAAGGGAAGAAGAAGAAGGAAAAAAAAAAACAAGAGGGCAGAAAAAAACAAGCCTGGTCTGTGGCTGCTGTCGATGTACTGTGATCCAAATGAGTACATATTTTATTGGATAAACAGACTGACAGGCCAAACCTCTGGCTGCACGGGGTGTCAGCTCAACGGGAGACTATTAACTGCAAGCTAAGGTCAAGACTATGGTGCCAAGAGGTGAACCTTAAACCTTATGAAAAAGCATAAATTATTCTAAAGAAACATTGTGCACGAACCAGATGTTTGTTTTAGAACTCAGCATGCACAAAAGCGTCCCTTTTCCATTTCAGAAACGGACACACTGTGAGGTTACACACACCGGCCAAAAGCCACTTGGCTTGTGAGTGCTTGGTCATTTTTTTTTGTGGCTTTACAATCCTTGGAGGGGAGCTATGATATTTGCAAAACAATCTTTGCAAGATATATCTGACCCTCAATTGTTTGGGTAAGTAAATAAACCACGTAGTCTTTTTAAGTTGGCCAAGCAAACATGAAAAAAGCCCATAAAAACAAACGCAAACAAATTCTGCATGGGACTATAAACTGAGATGAAACGAATGGCAAGAGTGAGAAACTCATGCACTGACTCACTGACTGACTGACTGACTGACTGACTCTTTCTCCCTCAGATTGCTCTCAACTCACCGTTGCGTGGGCAGCCTGCAATCTCCTTTCTAATCCCCGTCCCCTGACCCCACCCTGCACGGCTTTCTCCGGCCAAAAGAGTCACAGCGTTTTTCTCGCTCGCAAGAGCATCGAGTCGGGCTTAAGAAGTGACCCAGAGCGTAACTAAAAAAGTCTGAGCTGTCTCAAGACTCTTAGGAACTGTGGCACAGAAAACATCATTACTGTGATGTGGATAATTACAGTGCAAAAGGGTGGCCTCTTAAGCATGTAATACACTCTTTTATCTTAAGAAGTCAATCTCTCCGAGTCTGACAGCTTGCAGCATATGATCCTGGTAAACAAATACTTTTGAGCGGCACAAAAGTGCCATTAAAGGCCAAAACTGTCAACACAAATTCCACTCTTACAGAGGCGGAGGGGGAAGAAGGAGGAGGAGAAGGTGGAAAAAAAATAAAAAAGGGGACTTGATCACTTCTGGTTGCTTTAACTTGCATGGAGGTTGTCATGGAAACATTTCTGTGAAGTTAACGAAGATAAAACCTGAACATTTGCCATTTAATTGCCTTTAAGCTTAGCGGTGGGGCCAACTTAGCTTCATATGAAAACACACCGTGTAGGTTACGTGGATGAGCTCGCTAAGATGTTTGGAGTAGCTGAAGCTGCTGCACTTACTCCCATGATTTTCTTACCCATTCCTCCCCCAAATGCAACAACACCTCAAGGATCGAGGGAGAGCAGTCGGTTTCATTACAGAGGTGTTGGGGGATGGGTGATGGTGCAATTCAAAAGCGAATCCAAAAGTGAGCAAGTGTTTCAATGCCTTGGAAGTAGCTTGACTCAAAACGGAATTGATGCTATAGTGCATTAAAAAAATCCACTTTCTGTGCTAAATTTGCACTTTATCATTTTGCACCCAGCCTGTACTGTGAGCAGCTTTGTCGTTCACAATAAATGTATGCAAAGTTTTCTCTCGGACTCTCTGGGTTACACACACACACACACAAAAAAAATTGCAAAGCATTTTCTGCTACAGCTCAGCTGGAAGCAACAATTTCCATATCTTAGATAAAAAATCATGCATCAACCGGTGTTCATTGAGCTGAAAGCTGAATCTTAATTTTGATAAATGATTGAAACGTATGACAGGGTATACACATTAATCCTGTGGAGGACATTCATTTTCCTATTACCATAATGTAGAGCACGACCGCCTGATGATAAATGCAGCAATCAAAAAATGGACGCAGAGTGGGGAGAGTCGGGGTAATAAGTGCACTGCTCCCAACAACGGTCAGTCTTGGAGGGAGACGAATGGCAAGTCTCCCTCCAACTCTCCCTTTGCCTTAGGGAAGGAAGCACCCTGTTTTACAAAATCAAGTGACCTTGTCAGCATGCACCACCCCGGCAACAAGTAAACAAGAGACTATACGGACTCTTTTAAACATGCTTTAAGAAATGATTACAGGGGCTCTCCAACAAAGGGGCTGATTGTGCACTGTCGCTGACATATTTCACAAGGGGCATTTATTGCCGCCTGGCCTTTGAAGAGTGGGAGCTGCTGAGTGAGTGGGGGAACTGGCCCACACCTGCATAACTGAGGAGGGAACACCTGTGCACCCTGCGGCTTGAACAAGGAGGGTCGATCCAGCTAATCCAGGGGTGAAAGCTGATCAGAGGACAGGCCCAGAGAGTTCAGCAGCTACCCACTACCTTGTTAGCCTTTCTTTACCCCCCCTCCAAAAAAAAGAAAAAAAAAGTTACATCTATTGATTTTTGAGCTACAGTGATTGCATGAGAACAGTGGAAAGACTCAGAGTGAAATAGAGGAACTAAGCAGAGGCTTTTTTTTATGATCTTTTAGTGTTTAACTTCATTAGTTAGAATTAGAGGTTGATCATTATGAAAACTGATACACTACCAGCTTCCCTGTTTGTTTTCTGGACAAAGAGGAATATCTGGAATATAAAAATGGAGCAAGCAAGCACGGTAAGGTGTTTACTGATGATAATCGTAGATACTGATCATGCAGATATTGATCACAAAGATAAATCATTGGTAGTTATACTACAGCCTATGCTTTAAATCTGTTTACGTTTAATTTATCATTAAGTGTATTTTAAAAAATATAGTCATTGATGAAAAACACTTCCAAAAAACTACATACAACCCCTGTGTGTCACAAGTGATAATAACATGTCTGCATCACTGAAGGAATTTTAAAAAATGCAGTATCCATATTTGAGAAATAAGAAGCTCAGTAGACCCTAATATATGATAAATCTAATATAGGACGTACTCTACACAAATAATTCACTGTTTTCTTTGTTTTTTTAATAAATACTACATCACAGCAATTACCAATAAATTAAAACAAACACTAAATAGACCGTGAAATAGCTTAAAATTACATACATGCAAATAGAGTGTGACATTATATGTTTTAAAAGGTGCGTATGAATCTAACAGCCGAGAAAAATCAACCGTAATAATACTTTTAACATAATATAGCCTACTTTAAATTAGTTTCTCATATGGGCTACGCTATTTTTATCACTTAGCGATGAATTAAACGTTTTAGGGCTACAGTTTGCCAGACGCGAATATAATTAAATTTAAACGTTTTAAAAACAAAATGCGAACAGGAACCGATAAGTCGGCTTTTGTAAAGTCAGTGTTAAGCGTTGAGACCGAGCAAAGCCTGGCCAGCGCTTTTCTGAAAAAGGTCCGAACACTAAAAAAGCCGAACACCATGCTAGGTGAAATATGTTAACAGCCGCTCGCTAATTAAAAAAGCACAGGAAGCTCACGCGCAACGTGGAAATAACAATGTCGCGAGGCAAGTTGCAAAAGCGCTAACGTTCGATTAAACACAGGACAAACTTGTGGCCGCCGGACCACTTCCTAATTCAAGTGCAGTGGACAGGGGCAGTTTAAAAAAAAAAAAAAAGAAAAAAGTCAGGAGTACGGGGAGAAATAAGCTCTCGGGCAGAAAAACTTACCACAAAAAAATGGCAGGTAGATTTTTTCCCCTCGCGGTAAAGTCAAAGGGACACACACCAGGTGAGAAGTCGCCGTCCTCTATACTTGCACAAGATCTTCACACGTGACTGTCCAAGTTCACCATAACGCAGAGAAAATGAACAACAAGCTGCAGAGTAAATAAAAAAAAAGCTCAAATATTCCTCCGCTGGGCACCGCTGTAGGAGACACACACACTCTCTCCTGCTGTCTCCCGTCAACGCCGCTGTTATTACTAATGCAACAGAGGGAAAAGCAGTACACTGAGTCCTGTTTGAATGACGCGCAATGCGAGGAAGACGCGGCTTGTTTTTTTTTTTTTTTTTTTCGTTACGATTCAAACACACACATCAAGCTGTATCCCAGCAAGCAAGTATATTTGGGACTAGAAACCCCCCCCCAGGGGAGGCACTTGCTTGTGTGCGGAGGTGTGTGTTATTATTTTTGGGCGTACTGCGACCCCGTGTGACGTAAGGGCCACCTGCTTTAGCCTAAACAAAAAAAAAAAAAGTATTTTCTTTTGCTAAAGTTTGTTTCCGCTTTTTCAAACGTCTCACGGTTCAGTTTTTCTCGTGCAACGGCCAGTCATACCGGAGGTCTTGTGTTAGGAAGCTTTCACGAGAGTCTCACATTGTTGTTATCGGGGTTTGAACCGGTAACATTCTAGTGACGGGACAGTCCTCGCGACTAAAAGATAAGTTCGCCCGTTGCTCAAGCCGAGAAAACTTGGGATCATATGATGAAATCCCAAAAAAAGTTGCTTTGTTCCAAAGACAAGCGCAACAACATATTACAACATCCATATTTACATTCACATAATGTTCCTATAATATTCCAAAAGAAGCCGAGTTCATACCGACCATGCAGTGAACGACATTAACATTTTTAACTGATTCTTTTCAACATACTCTTACATAAAGTTATGTGTTTTTCATGGTATATATTTGTGGCAAACCACGTAGCATCAAGTAGAAGTAAAATAATTGTTGGAGAAATTAAAGCAGAAGAACGACATTGATGTAAAGTTACCTTTGTGTAAATGTGTAAATATCATCATCAGGGAACAAAACAGCTCCAGCATCCTTCAAGGCAAAACGTGAACTATACATTCATAATCAGTTATGGCGCTTTTGGTCACACATTTTAAATTAGCCTTAAAATTTAAATAAATTTTACATGCATCCCATTAAATAATCAGTTTTGAGAGGAATATTAGACTTATTTATGGTAATCTGAGAGTGTGTGCATACAGTAAAAATGATGGGCAACCTTTCTTACAAATCACTGTTAGCTTTTACAATAAATAAATACACAAGCATATATTTTGATGACTATAACTTACAATATTCTAATTAAATAAAATCACTGTTGAACAAATACTTTCTAATAAAAAGAAGATAAACACATGCACGCTTTGACTGAAGGAATTTTCCTTACCCATGCTGTCATAACTACCTTCACAAGGTAATTTAGCCTTTTTATTAATTCAATAGTAGATCCGAAGCCAGTCGTACATTAAGCACGAGTCTGCTTTATTCTGCCTCGTTTTTCTTTTCTTCTGTTTTTTCTCAAACCGATGAGACGTTCACGGTCAAGACATGAATGACCAGATTATTATCAACTGCAGAAAAAGAAAGGGTGGGGGGCAACTTTTAAAACATGTAAGAAACGCGAGAAGTGTATCTTGCCTCATTCTTCCGACAGTCAACATTTTAAAATGCCATATTTTATTTGTTATTTTTATCACAAATGACTTATTATGAGAAGTATTTTGTTCAGAGATATTATGTTTTTGTTTTTACTGAAAGTAACAGAGCTTGCATCCCGTGTGACATTAATCCGTGTGTCAGAGTTAATTTAATATTCATTAATAAACGTAGATTTTTATTAAATAGAAACTAAAATACTAGAAATGTCCCTTTTGATTTTATTAAAAATTATATTAATATTATAGGTCAAATCTTTAAAAGTGCTTGTGAAAATATTTCCCCACATTTGTGAACAGGCACATAATTATACACCGGTGCCATAAAGAATATCAAAATGGTCTCACAATGGTCCTAGCTTAAATAAAAATAACCCAAAAAATGTCTGTCAAATTTATATTTGTTGTGATAGAAAAAAAAACAATTAGTAGTGCCAGTTGAAAATATGGGTCATGCATATAATGTCTGCTTTTATGCAATAATGATGGTCTGTTTTTTGTTTTTCTTTGTGCTTTACATTCTAATTGCAAATAAAACATCCACTAATTGTAAGCAAAAAGAAACAGCATCTTAGAAGTGCTGTGGAGGGGGAAGAGAAAACAACTAGCATTGAATTATGGTGGTATGCTGCCACCTACTGGATAATTTTAACAGTCCGTCTCAGGTAACACATAAGACAATGCACTTTGTATAACACTTGTGAGTTCCTTTGTCCTAATTTTTTTCTATATTGAATGACTTCCCTTTAACACTATACGCACACTTGGATCTCATGACCACAAAAGAAGAGCAAACTGAAAATGCAAATTCAGTTGGCTTTGGTGTGGCCCAAGATTTCATGTGTTTTACTCTGATCGCATAGTGCCATCTACTGATTTACATTAGATGTACAGGTTGTGTCCTCTGTTGATTAATTCAAATGGTTGACAGATGAATAGGGGTAAACACATTTTGTCAAGAATATTCTTTTTAATCTGCAGTTTGTTGTGCAAGTTTCCTATTTTTTCCTTTCAAATTTAAACAGAGTGAGACTTGAGAAAAATGACATTACAAAATCTTTACATTGTTACCTGCTATATGCATCAAATGTATGTAGTATTTGAAAACTTACATTTTATATTTTATATAGCCCGTAGTATTTTAAAAAAGTCTTCATATATATATATATCTATCTTTACATATTTGTAAATGAGAACCTGCAATTTCAAGACCAAAGCTGCAATTAAAAGTAAAAAGAGAACCTCTTTGGCTTTAGAACAGAGAACAAAGGGTCCTTTGAGGACAAAAACTTGCTCACTTACCTGTGAAGGATTGTATAACCAGTACTAAAGTCTATTTACAAGATATACTGGATTTTCAGCACGGTTACACTGCATATCAAGGATTAGTTGAACTTCCTATCTGAGAAAGTGGCTTATACACACACACACACATACACACACATAAGCATACACACACACACAAACTCAATCTGCTACAAAGAAAAGAAAAAATCTTCAATCTTCTGTTCCAAGATGCAGTGAACCTAAAAATGAAGAGTGCCTCCAGTGGCGATGATATGAGAGGATCTGTAGATAATCCTGATGCCCACGCTCGCTTAACGTAAAGGTCTTTCATGCACGGTGATAAAACTATAATCATTGAGACATTATTGATCGTTTTTTGCACATGGAGGTCAAAGGATAGTATACGCTCCAGAGTGTTTCCCTGTTGCAGTTCCCCTGTTGCGGTTAGGGTGACATTGTTTTTGGGACGCTTCATTACCTGCGGACTCAAGTGTTTAAACTGTGACTGTAAAGCTGCAGGTCTTCCAACTGCTGTATCCTGCTAAACAACATAATGTAAACAGTTGACATTGCATAATCAATAACTGAGGAATTATTGACATTTGACATCAGCTCTTGTGTGTTTATCTTGCTAAAATATAAAAAATTACATCATTTAACTGTAAGGTAACTGAGTGGTCAAACAGCTACACTAATAGTCTTATGAAAACATCTACTTTGAGCTAAATGCTAACAATTGTGTATAGTAGCATTTCACAGTGACTACAGTGACATATTGATGTTAACCCTGTTTGTCAAGTTTAGCAAGCTAACATTTTCTAATTAATGAAATACAAAGTACATCTGAGGATTATGGGATGCAGGAAGTAATGCAAGTGTTTGGGTCATGGAACAAATGCAAAATAAAAATTACCTGATGATGTCGCTCAATGAGAAGTCAAGAGGTCACAAAATTCGTCCAAAGGTGGAAACAAATGCACATTTTTTTGACAGCAACCAGCAAGCGTTCAGATATTTCAGTCTTGAGATCAGAAGGGGAGCCACTGAAATAACATTCCATGAAATTAAACACCTTTATTAACTCTATACTTTAGAAATATTCCTCATGCACATATATTTTAACTTTTAAAACAGGCAGTTCTGTTTAGAGTAAATCTGTGCAGGGTGATTTATCAGGCTATCAGGTGAGGAAGCTGCATTTTGTTTAATATTGAAATTACAGCAAATCCAATTTTGTTCAAACAAAAAAAAATGTTTGCCAAAGGTCATTTTGATTCAGTTTCTGCAAATCCTGACAGAAGCACAATCTCCATCCATTTTAAAGTTATATGTGCATATAAAAACGTCACATATTATGACGCAATCTATGTTGTAACTTTTGTTGCGTCCTTACATATTCCAAATGTTTCCAACAATCTTCAAACCTAAAGAAATCCATAACTGATTTGAGGAATCAGTGCATGTTATGTGTTTTGCCTGCTAATGGTTATAATGGAAACATCAGATGATACTTCAGAGAGTGAGGAAGGAAGCTGGCAAACATGGCCAAACATAAAGTGAATAAAACTTTAATATATTGCTCTTCAATGAACATCTCTGCCTCAGTCCATCAGATCAATGACCGCCCCTCAACAATGAAATAAATACATCCCATGATCCCATGCTACTTCTCAAAGGCATTAAATATCTTCCTTGTTTTCACTGTCGTGTTTAATGGAGCTCTAGCAGAAATTTCATACTGCGCCTTTAAAGCAGCCCATTTGTATATTTACATGCACAGATTAGATGTCACAGCAATGAGATTACCATCAACCAAGAAAGAAAACAAAGAGCAAACTTCACAGAGCAAAGAGAAAGCAGATATTAAGTCTCAGGTATAAATCATCATTAGTTTCTGCTCAAAGATAAGTTTATGGCCTTCAAAGGTCTTGCAACTTATTGGTAGCATGACTCTGTCTATTGTTACCAGGACAAAATGCAATGCAGACGACATTATATCATACTATTACACTCATCACATCAAGGATATTAAAGTAAAAATGCAGATATTTGGTTTTGATCAAAGGAGCATAATAAAGTAACCCAGTAATCATTTTAAATAGGGTCTTGCTTGCACACTAGTTTTATTTCTCAGTGCTTTACAAAAGCTATAATTTTATTTATTTATTTTGTAACTAGCGAACATATTGTGCAGGGATTGCTGAAAGGATAACTGGCCTGCCCTGGTCCAGTTATATGTGTCCTATTAATAGGCCTGGCTCAGACTTACAATGTTCAGCTGTAACCGAACTCCATCTGTCAAGTCACGTCCTCTCTCTGCTCCCCCTTCTACAGTATCACTGCAGCCAGGCTAGGGGCACTCTGCTCTGTGCCACCCTCCAAGCCAGACAGACGGCAGGACGGCCAGACAGCTGCCTCTCAGACCATCGCACATTATGGAGGCTCTGTACATCCAACCCTGGGAAAAAGACAGGGTGATGATACAAGATGAGGAAAAGGAAAAGAGTGGGGAGCCGGAAGAGGGAGGAATGGAGGCCTCATCCCTCATTGGTTCCACTACAGACGAGGAAACAGATGAGGACTCTGAACCAGAACCCCCTTCCGTCGTCAGGAGGAAGGTGTCATTCGCTGATGCATTTGGTCTCAACCTGGTGTCAGTTAAGGAGTTTGACAATGTTGAAGTGACAGAGTCCGACGTCAGCCTGCCCCGTGAGAGGGAGGCGACCTGTTCCTTGGAGGAGTTTTACTTGTCCTGTCTGTTTACAGTCCCCTCGTCCCCAGAGGAGCTGGACCAAAGACTACAAGCACAGATGGTTGAGCTTGAAAGCATCGAGCTCCTCCCGGGAACCACCACGATCCGTGGCACCGTCAGGGTGGTCAACCTCTGCTACAGCAAGTCTGTTTATGCCCGCATGAGCATGGACCGCTGGTTGAGCTACTTTGACCTACTGGCTGAGTATGTTCCTGGATCCAGCGATAGAAAAACAGACAGATTTAGCTTTAAGTATACCCTGGTTCCTCCCTTTGAGAGAGAAGGAACCAGAGTGGAGCTCTGTCTGCGTTATGAAACTTCAGTGGGCACTTTTTGGGCTAACAACAACCAAATGAACTATGTGCTGTTCTGCCACCAGAAAGGACATGTAAATGAGCCTCATGTGCATGAGGAGAATGCCAGCTGCAGGAGTAAGAGGAGCTGTCTGAAAGCTAACAGGTGAGAAACCTGATGCTGAATCTTTTTTTAAAACACGCCCCCTGCTGAGAGAAGCCGTGTCATCTTTGTTCATCAACAATAGATGTCAACACAAAGTATTTACATGCAAAGAAAGTTTCTCAAATCTTTCAGCGCAAACTTTTCCATGCAAACTAAAGCTAGCTTAACATTGGAGCCTTGCAAAGATCAACCAGAAACAAGAAAAGGTCCCACAGCTCTGTGAGTGAGGAAATGTTCAAATTTGGCACAGTGTGATTAAACTGTGCTGCTCTTCTCATTAAGTGAAAGCACAAGCTAACATTGCCCGCTGGCCTGGGCCATTGTGTGTTTACAGTGAGCCGTTATGTAACTTTGTATGTTTGGACTGTAGAAGACATATTGCCTATTTAAGGTCAGGTGTCTGTCCAGGTTTCCATGACGTCTCACCATGGCAAGGGAAAGTTAAATATGTTCACTTTATCCTCCTCGACCTCAGTTCAAAAGTAGCTTTCTTCTGCCTTGCTGCAGAGTAAAAGTTATGGGAATGTGATAATACAGCAGACAAAACATTGCAAACATTAGAAAAATTGCATCTCATTCAGTCAGTTTGAAAAGCTGCTGAAACAGGCATACGCTGTCTGCATGCTAACAAGGATCACAGCTATTTTGTGGACATCTTTTACTTGTTCTGGTGTAGTTACAGAGCTTGAACTTAAAGAACCCCTTCTTTGATGGACAATTTTACTAAACTTCAGTCATAAAAAATGAGATTTATAGTAAATAAAGAGGAACTACAGGAGTCAAACACTGAACCTTGAGACATTATAAGCTGTAATGAGGGTATCTTGTTCAATCTGACCACCGCATACATGACTAGTCCTCTTTAAATTCACCTTAAAGAAGATGATATGGCCAAAAAAAAAGTGTTTTATCAAAAAAAAAATGCTAAAACAAATTCTGTGTTTTAGAATTTAAATATTTCTAAAGCATATCTTATGAGTTTTGTTGTTATTTCTAAATTATCTCGAATCACAGGAGGGGAAGTGCAGAAGAAAAGACCAGGGAGACCTTTGACACATCAACACTTGTTGCAGGTGTGTATCAATCTTATTGCATCCATGTGTACATACACATGAATGCTTCTGTTTGCTTAAGTGTGTGTATAGGAGCGCAAGCAAACTTTGACCCCTGTGTATTTTTTTTGCAGCAGCAGGGGCCACAGATAAAGCAGAGGAGGCAGACAGAAAGACAAAGGACAGTGCCGAGATACAATCATTATTACACCACAAGGAACACAAAACTTCGGTGAGGCTCATTTATTATCTTTGGATTAACACTCTTCTCAAAGTCTGCAAATAGATAATAAACCACCAAGAAGCAAACACCGCTCTCAACAAAATAAATGCAACTGATATCGGTCAAATGTTGTTTGGTCACACGAAACCATGTACGCTTGCCTAAGCTTGCAGATATTAACCATAGATATGAAGTGAGAAAGACTGTGTGTTCTATCCGCAAAGATGTGATAGCTGACTGAGAGATACATGTCATGCTGTACAGTGCCCAGCGTGTCCCAGGAAGGTATGAAAAGTCAGCTAACCTGACACTCGAGATCACTTCTGAAGTCAGTCACTCGCCCACTATTAATAATAAATGCAACCTGCTTGTAAACATGCGCTTAAGTTGATGTTGCTCTGTTATGTGCTGAGGTTGCAGCAGAGTTGCAGTTCATTGCATCATCACAGTAATATTACATATCAAAGAATACTCAATGAGTGGGTCATTTTTTTTTATTTTTAATCATCAAGCTAGTGTTAGGATTTAAAGTAGCTGATGACCTTAAAAAACTAACAAAACATTCTGCTGGAGGCTTCTGGTTATAGTTCAAGTAGTTCAAGTAGTTCAAGCATTAACTTTTGGCTTGACGTTTGACCTTTCTGACAGGTGGATAGCGTTAAAGGCAGACACAGAGCAACACGTTTGGCACGTGTGCAGGACTATCTCTCCCGGAGGAGGCCGCAAGTGTCAAAAGCTCATTCACATGACTCAGCCAACGGCCAGAGAGTTTCTCAGCCTTTGCCAACCCTGTGGGGTGACTCCGCCAACCTTCTTCATAGACGCCAAAAGACACAACCAAGTGAAAGCCAACAGGTGCTCACTTATCACGAGATCCCTCTGCTTACACTGGATTGGAACAATGACAGATCCCATCAATGGGAATCTGCTTACATGGATGACATCTGGTCTGAGAAAGCTAAAATGACCCTGCCGAAAGCATCAGCGGAATATGTAGAGGATACACTTTCTAGTAATGATATCTGGGAGACTTTTCGTAATGGTACACATGATACCACTGACAGAGAAACCTCAGTGTGTGATGTTTGGCAGGAATTTCTTAATGGGCCGAGCTGTTCGGACCATTCCGGTGTTCCGGAGGCAGAGTGGCTGCAGAAAGCCGCGTCCGTGTCTCCCTCGAATGACAAAGAACCCAAAAGCAAATATGCAACAGGCAGTCAAGAGCAACCTGAATTTCAGGTTGGAGCGGCTACACCCACCACCTCGCATGTGCACACCTCAGCTGCGTGTCAGCTGCTGTCAGACACGCGCGAGACATCGTTGGCTAATGTTGCCTCGAATGCTGCCGACCACCAGCCAGCAAAGGCATGTGTCAGCAACCCAAGAGATGACAACATGGTGCTTCAAGATGCCTCCCAAAGGTCAGAGACAAACTGCGTAACAGACACTAGGCAGGAATTTAGCCTCGAGGGGGCAACGCCTGTGTCCGAGGGCTCTGTTGACAGTTTGACTGAGTGTCACAGGCTTGCAATGTGGGAGCAAGAGAAAGAGGGAATAATAGGAGGTGCGGAGGGAGTAGGAGGAGATGAGCCCTTCACACCACACACAGCAGACTTCGTAACAAGCTCAGGGGAGTCTGAGACAACAGACATGACAGCAAAGCTGGAGTCTCAGAATGCCAGCGCCATTGATAGGATCTCACAGGGAGCAAGGCTGGCTGAGGGTCTTTCTTCCAGCAGGGAAGGGCAAGATACAGGTATCGGGAACAATGCCATGGATGACACGCTGGCATTTAGGGAGACAATCAGACAGGAGACAAGGGATGGGGAGAGGTTTGTCTTTTCCACATCCAGACAAGGAGTGGAGGAAGGGATTGAGAGCGTGAACTGTGTGGAAAATAAAGTCTATACAGGAGAAGAGATATTTAGGCCACAGAAGACAGAAGAAGAGTGTGAAATCTCCCAGAGGTATGGAGATGAAAAGCAAGGTGAGGAATTCAGGCTGAACCAAAACAGTGAAAATCCATTACAGGCGTGCGAGAGCGACGAAAATGAAACAAGACCTACACAGTCACAAGCAGATGAGTTCAATCCAAACCAAACTTGTGACGCCGATTTCAAACAAAGCCAAATAATGACAAGCAAATTTAAATTAAAGGAGTCAGAGAATGACAACTTCGCATCAAATAACAAAGACTTGGAAGTATTTAAAAAGACAGAGGGGGAACCTTCCTATTGTTCAAAACGTGAAGAAACAAAGAGGCTAATTGGTGCGGAGGAGAAAACTATCCAGGTGTTAAATGAGGAAGCATGGCAACATAATGAAAAAGCTTTACATGTGAATTCATCTTTGAAGAGGGAGGCGACACCAATAATTTCAGAAGCACATAATAAACAGTTGGGGCTAACTCAAGCAGGGGAAGAGATGTGTATTCAGAAAGCAGAGGACTCAACACTCAAACAAACACAGGAAAACGTATTGACAACTGAAAGAGGGGCACATGTTTTAGTCTCAAATGAGATAAAGGAAGGAAAACGCGTAAGTTGCGAAGGAAAAATTGAGAAGCGTCAGGCAGTAAACTCATCAGAACAGAGGAGACACATAATGAAATCAAGGGAAGAGAAAAAGATATTCCAGAGAGACCGTGATACATTCAGACCTTTTCCAACAGACGACCCAAAACCCTTGGAGGTGATAGAAGTGAGACAGACCCATTCCCAGGATGATAGAAAGGGTCAGAAAGAGGATGTAGGCCGTAAAATAGGCTCCGGAGAAATTACAGGGAAGGAGAATGTTGAAAAGAAAGACACTTCAACAGAACTCCAACACCAACCTGAGACATTAGAAAGAATAGAAGAAGATATGAGTCAGAGAGCCAAAAATGAGAGGATGAGTACTGGAAAGCTGAAAATAGAAGCACTGGGGGAGTTGATGGGTAATGTAGGGATCCCTCAGGGAGAGAGGAAGAATGCGCCAGCTCAATTGAAAGAACAAGAGTCGTCAGCAGAAGTTGAGAGCACTCCACGTGTTGAATATAAAAGATTGTCAGAGGGAACAAAAGACCCTATTACAGCAGAAAATACTGTAGCACTTGAAGCAATAGAGTCGGGATTGGAGAGGATGTTCATAGAAAGATTCGTAGAAGATTTGGTGCAGGGGATTTGGGAAGAGGTGTTCGATCTCAAAGTACAGGCCTCTAATAGAGACACAAATATTGTCCATGAAATAGGGGGAAAGCTGGAAGATATGCCTGATATTACACAAGATTGCCATCTTCTTTTCGAGAAAGACTTCGATGATGCTTTTGATTCAGGTATATTTTCCTTGACCGAATTGCCATCAGATCCGAACCCCAGTCTCTGTCAAGACCTAGAGCAAACCTCAGTGGATGAGAGCAATGAATCCTCCCCAACGGAAAGAGGTCAGCCACTCAGCACAATAGAACGAAATCACCTTCTTTCAGAATCACAGTCTGATACGAACTCCTGTGCCCATTGCAGTCAAGATCTCACCCCAGTTTTAGCTGCTCAAAGTGGGCAGTTGTCAGCGAAATCACCCCTAAGCTTTTCAAAGGATCAGGAGAACTATACTCAAATAAAAGAAAGATCAGTCATCCGTCATGAGACAAGCGGTCACTCGGAAGAGGGCGTCGTCTCCCACAAGGAGAGCTTTAATCGATCAGATCAACCATCTGAAAAACATTTGAGTTCCTCTAAGAAACCAGAAGAGGCCTATAGTCTTGTATGGTGGAGTGTGTTGTATATTCTCAGTCATGTTACCAGACTTCTAGTCTGCACACTCTTAGTTGCTGGATTCTTCTTTATTATTTTCCTGTGTGATTTCCCAGGATTCTCTGCACTCTACATATTTTCTCTGTGCTGGTGGTTTTATAAGTGGAGGAAACATCGAGTGACGGCAAACAAGAGGATGGAGGGATAGGCTGAGTGTTAGGAGGGAAGGAGCTGGTGTGAAAAACGAATGTGTGTGTGGCATTTTTACACATCAGTACATCACAAGCAAATTAGCTGTAATGTCAATATACCACATGTTCAGACTGGTGAGACCATTGTGATGATCGAAAGCTACAACGGTGGGTGCAATAAAAGTACATGCTGTGTTTGGTTGTGTGTATTTCTATCCGGTTGTTTCTTTTACAACATTAAGTGAAGTTCCCAGGCCTTTTTTTTTTTTAAGGCTTGTGACCCTTTAAAAACAGCTACGTGTTAACTGTGACCCTGTGACACCTGTTGCATAAGTCTACCAGTTTTATCCACTTCAACCAAAGAGTGATTATTCTGATTACTTGATTAGTTACTACTATTATTTATTTAATTATTTTTTCACATTATTTTGTAATACTTCTTTTATTTGATCCTTTACTGTGGTCCCAAACCCCAGAATAGCAACTACAGAATTAGCAAATCAGGAGCTGTTTTTCAAATAAAAAAAAAACAAATATTCTTAAATAATATATAATTTAATTAGAGGAATTAAATAACATAAATTCTAATCAAAGTTCAAACTTCTTTTTGATTTATATAAGAGGTTGTTAAATGTCTTAGATCAATCTGATTTGTGTGTATGATGTGTGAATATTTGCAGTGTTTTATGGGCCCAAATTCACTTAACAATGTACCAAAATGGAACAAAGTTTGTATGTGACTGATTCCTGTAGGGAAAGTGGTGCAATAGTGGGGCATTGGAGATTTGAAACATTTCTCTTTCCTAGTGTTTTCTTCAATAAAGGACATTCATCTGACTAAGAACTTTTTTTGGTCTTTTTTATGATGTTCCAAATATTGATCTGTTTTGTATCATTTTTAAAATTCAGTATTTAAAATTTTGATGGATTTTGTCACCATTACCACGCAATGATGGCAATAAAATAATTTGTACATTTACTGAACGATATTCAACAAGAAATAGCTGGCTGCAGATCAAAATATTCTTTTATGGAAGCAGAAAGTATTGCAGATGAACTCTGAACCTAATATTTAACTCTATTAACCCAAGTTTTAACATCATAATTGAATTTTAGTGTTCATTGTTCATAAGTTTTCTTAGATAAGGGTTTAAGATAACACTAGATCACATATGTTAAATTGCTTACATATATTTTACTTGCTTTATTTAATATGTGTATATACAGAAGTGTTACCTCAGTTATGGTGATGTGAAGTGTCATCTTTCATTGCTTCTAGATAAGGTGGTTTCAGATTTAATGCCATAAATGAATAGTCTGGTCAGTATCCATCTCAGGAAAGGCAATAATCTTTGTTGGCAATCGTTCACAGACGGTTATTAACACTCACATCCTTTTTCAGTATTACTCATAAGATTCTTCACTGACCTTCAGATGACACCCTTCACAGATCGAAGGAACAGTCAGAAGTTCTTTGTTCTTGGATTTGGAGATCACTATAAAGTTAATTTCATCTTTTTTCCAGGAACTTTTAGCATTAAGAAAAAGGTCAGAGTTATGACGGTGTTTGAAGTTTATAATCTGAGGACATTTTCAGAAAAAACTACATGTTGATTGTCAGATAAATCAACTCTTTGAACCTGAGCAGCAGGTCTTTAAAGTGAAAAACATGCTTCCATCTTCTGCCTCTTTCTAAGGAGTCATTTATCATTTCAATTTTAGTGCCTACTGACAGGAGCTGGAATTAAGTCTAACTCACATAATGAATAGTGCATTTCATCCCAGTTAGTAAAGGTTTTATATTTCAAAATTAATAATACAATAGGATTAAATTCATTTTTCCTGAATGGATACAGGCCATTGTGGAAAACACTACTTTCACCCTAATAAATTAGGTCCATCCACTAACACACGAATGTTCATATGATCACAACAAGAAAAGGCAACAAGTGTGCACAAAAATAGGGACATTATTTTTCTGATGTAGTGGTACTTACAGCTTGTGCAGCTTTTGAGTGAACCCAGTGTACCTAAATATAAAAATATACAAAGAGACATACTTTAATAATGCTAACTGATATTATCCTTGATGATAATACAGATTTATTTGTAACTCTATAGACAACTCCCACACTGTGGTATATATAGTGCTTGTTTATTGTTGAGCCAGTAATTGAGGTTAATTATGTTTTACTGCGAAGTTGGAGTAATGGAGAAGAAAATTATATAATTTTATTTGGGTAATCTTTTGTCCATAACAATATGCATCTTTTGACAGACCTTCATAAAGGCTGCGAAAACACAGAGTGGGTGAATATATAGATCCTCTTTTTATCCATATACAGTATGTCTATGGGTGTTTTGCAAATGTGTATGTAAGCTGTGTGAACCTGTGTGTACTTTCATATCAATTAGGACAATTAGGATTTTATTTTAGATTTTCACTACAAGATTATCTTGGACTTAAGAATTTATGATAATGACACTATTGCAATATCTAATTACATGAAAAACTCATATAAAATTTTTCCATTTTATGACAAACAAGATTTGTGTGTTAATGCTATGTACCGTGACAAATTGAGAATGGAAAAAAATGAAAATGATTCAGATGTGCTGTATTATTTACATAATACAGTCATACTGCGACTTAAAAACAAAACTAGTATCTAATTTTGAAGTACCAGGATCAATGCTGATATATCAAGACACAACTGATCTCAATGCACTGATGAGAAAAACAGTCCTGCAAGCATTTGATGGATGGCAACGTGCCTGATGTACTTAGTCAACCCCAAAGAAGCATAAAAACACAAAGTATGATAATATGGGACTAAGATGTATGTATGTATATACTTTGTAACTGTTCTGGCTCTTCAGAAATGGATTTTACATTATCATGCACCTCACAGCTAATTAATGCTAAAAAACATCATGTCAACTTTAATCCTGGTACTGTGCTTACACAGACGCTTGGTCTGTGCTGTCATATCACTCCACGTATTATCGATAGCCCAGCACAAGCAGAGAGTCCTCACTGTGTGACAGCGTGTGCTATAAAGTGGCGGTTTGAGTGACACTGCAGTTCAGTAGAAGCCACTTGATCCCATCTGGGGTATGCTGACCTTTTGTAAACTGGCTCCAATCTCACGCTGGCACCTTTAACAAACTGGCCAGAAGCCAGTGTTGGCACAGCGGAAGGCTACTCTTCACAGGGCTCGACTCCGAGGAGGCCCAGCATCAGACCTGGCACAGCTAATGTAGAGCATGCAGACAAAAAGTAGCAGTGACAGGAAGAAAGCAGGAAACAAGGACAGAATCTTGATGACTGAGGTTACCCTGAGGTGTGAGGCTACTTGTTATATTATTGATGAACTCACATGCCAACATGTAACAGTAATAACTCAGTGCTTGGTAGAAGCATAAGGTTGCATAGTTAAAAAAAACCAGGTGGTACAGTAGCTGTTAGTAGACTTTAATTTGAACAAATCATGTAACTAAAATTGAAACCTTTTTGTATATGAAATAGATGAAACAGAATATTAATACAAGCGCTCATAAATCAACCTAAATACAGTCAGAATTTTTATGCATATTGCAGCAAATTAGCATTAAGAAAATCCGG
Source organism: Acanthurus leucopareius (assembly GCA_029814765.1). Classification (NCBI taxonomy): domain Eukaryota; kingdom Metazoa; phylum Chordata; class Actinopteri; order Acanthuriformes; family Acanthuridae; genus Acanthurus; species Acanthurus leucopareius. Next base: position 2,231,792 of record JAQMCX010000037.1, on the reverse strand, counting down.
GTTATCTCAGGTTATGGACAGTTTTTTTTTTTTGACACATTCGCAGAGAAAAGTGGATGCTTCAGCTAAAGGTTTATTTTTAGGATTTCCTTAAATCAGTGTTTAAGCCAGAGAAAGCCGAGATTTGCTTGCATTATAGTTCACGTCAGGTTGCTGGGGGTTACCAAGGTTGCAGAGGAAGACAAGTCAATCGACTCTCTGGATCACACTCCGAAACCTTGTGATACAAGTATCAACTAAAAGGAGCATCCATCATCATATGCTGATGTTCTCCTCATCCACCGTGTCTCATTACAGCATGCATACAGGACTGTGTGTGTGTGTGTTGCCATGCGTTGCTGTGTACGTGACTATGTGAGGACAGAGAGGCAAACTATAATAAGGAATCGGGCTTCGATCATATGAGAGATATTCTTAGTAGTGTATTCCTGGATTAGCATGTGTCACAAGCTTCCTGTGAGTGTATATAAGTCATCAAATCCTGAAGAGATTAAAGTACTTACAGTTGTCTTGTGATAGCCTGGGGGGGTAAATTATATGACAAAGACGAAATAAGGGAGCAGGAAGGAAGGGTGCATAATGACTAAAGGCAGTTAAAACCACAACTACTGCTAAGGCCATGCATGGTTTAAAATACGCATTTTGTCATTAAACTATAAAAGATTCTGAATACAAGAGATCCAGCAGGAAAATACAATTTTTCTCAAACCCCAGGCGCAATGCCAAATTTCTTCCAGCAGATGGCAATGCAGCTCCACATTTTCAAGAATCCGCTCCATGTTCATTTGTTCTGAAACCAAAATCCTGGCAATTGGTTCTGGTTGATGCTCAAATAACATTGGAATTGTGTGATCACCCCCAGCAAACATTTGGCACCCCACTGCATGATCCTAAACTTCAGATGCAATTTTTGCATGAAAGCAACAAACCCATAACAATCTATCTGTTGTCCCTGTGGCAAAAAAAAAAAAAAAAATCACTTGTGCAGTGAAGTGTACTGGCGGTGGGGGGGGGGGGACAAAAGGGTGCGTGAGGACATGGTAAGCAACCGGATGAGAGCGCAAAATGAGGCAGGGCCGTGTTGTGCGGCCTGAGGGGAACAGAGGCACACTGCTGACAGATTGGAGACCTGACAGACTGCATCATCCACACACACTCTCTCTGTCTGGGAAACTGTGTTTTTACTCTCCCCCCCACCCCCCCCGCCCCCAAATCTCTCCATTCCGCCTTTGCAAGCCTCCTTGTCGACGACCCCGCTCTCCGCTCCCTAAGCCCTTCCAACCTCGCCAGCTTCGCCTCTCCGCCGATGCCATTTCATCACTCTCTCTCTCTCTCTCTCTCTCATCCCTACCAAAATCTACATGCCAACCCTCACCCCTCCTCCTCTCCTTGCCTCCTTCTCTCACTACCCTTAGCAACTCGACATTCCCAGATGTCTGCTGGCTCTTGCATCACTAAGACAGCCAGGCTTTCTGCCGTTGTCACTTGGCATTTGAAAGCTGTGCTGTGTGGGACACCGTCACCTCCCATTCAGCACTAATTGCAGTATACTGACTGCTGGAGGATTCATCTGAGAGTCGAGCAGTAGACTGGTACCATAAGGCTAAAGGTTGTTTCTTAACCTTTTTGTGTGTTTGTAATAAGATTAAAGGAAGAAGTTGGAACAGTGATTGATCAGGGCCAAATAAGCCGTGTTTTCACCACAGAGAAATTTCCCAAGGGATGAGGAACTCAGAGCATTTCCAAACAAGGAGCAGAGCTAAGAGTTAAAGGGACATAGTTGTATTCCCCCTGAAAGTCCATGCTTGGATGGCGATTCTCTCCAAAAGTACAAGAGTTTTGTTGCTTTAAATACTTCTTATTAGTTGAGTCCTCTGAGCATTTTATTTTAGCTACCATTTTTAAAATTCTGAAGCTGCACACCTGTTTGTTTTTGTCACAGAGAGGACTCTTAAGATTTGACAATAGATCCTGAGATCTCTTCAACAACATTAGACTTCTACTCACTTAACTATTGTCAAAGCAAAGTAAGACACAAAGGCTGTCGGAGTCTGGTGCAATGCACAGCTCAGCTGCAAAATGTAACAAAATACAGTAAATCAAGGCTGGATCATGAACGCAGACACCAAAAATTAATTCAAAACACTCTTGCTTTTCATACTCATCCTTTTGTGTGCCCCTTTTCTTTCCATTTCTATTCATTTCTCACTAATATATTACAAATTCTAGTTGTCTTTCAGGACTCTGCCCACCTTGGCAACATTCCAACCTTCTTACATCAGTCATAATAAGTCATTATGGTGTCACAAGATTACCTCATTTAAAATAAAATATGGTCCCTTGGCCTTTATTTACTAATTCTTTTTTTTTTTTTTTATGCACCACATGTTGAACCTGAGATTCCCCAGACACACATTTGATCCTTTCAGTCATAAAACACTCACTATGTCTTCTATAAACAGCATATGGACTCCTAAAGTAGAGACCACCTGCCTTCCTGCTGACTCCTAACTTGCTGTCTTGCATAACGGAAAAATATCCGAAAGTGTGTGAACAAATCAACATGGAGTCAGAGACAACAGAGAGTAAATACAGGACGGAGAGCAGTGAGGATCCTTGTTGTAGTCACGTACAAAGTTATGCTCAAAAAGAAGTTGCTCTTTTTATGAAAGTAGATTTGTTTTCCTTAACTAAGCAGGTTCTTAGACTGCAGTGGAAACACAGAAGAGTCAGGAACCTTTTAAGTCCTTGAAAAGTAGCTTCTGGAACTAGAAGTTCCAGTATTTTTTTTTGTTAGTATGCAGGTAAACTATCAATCAATACAACTGTGCATCTGTGTCTCAGTACATTTCCCTGTTTATCTCAAAATTTTAAAAAAAAAATGTGCGTACTTGTGAAATAAGATTCCAAACAAACAAAAGAATGAGAGTCGATTTTTCTGCAGCTAGTCTGCATTTTCCTGCATTTAAACGTATACAAACGCACTTTTGAGAGAAACACGTTCCACGATATACGTCGTGCTTTTATGGCGCTCATTATGGCGCTCATATTTCCTTTGCTTTCATTTGCAGCATTACCATGAGATGACAGAGCTGTTTGTCATCTTTAGTGCTGTCGGCTGGGTTTGTTTCATTACGACGAGGAGGTGTGAGAAGAGAAAGAGGAGGAAGATGAGCAGCAGAGGAGGAGGAGGAGGAGGAGGAGGAGGAGGTGTGGGGGGGCAGATATTGCACTCGTAAGGAAAACTGTATGACCGTATAACTGTAACATGAGCTTCAGTGAGGATGAAGTCACGGTTTGGCACAAAATAGGGAAGAGGAGACAAGGAGAGGGAACTGTAAGAGTCCAAAGGTGAGATGCTTTAGGTAGCAGTTCCAAATGAAGCAATAAGAAAGGGAATACTTTAGCAGTTAAGCAATATATATATATATATATATATATATATATATATAACAGAAATTTAAGTGAAAACA
>JAQMCX010000037.1:2196966-2219342 GCA_029814765.1 Acanthurus leucopareius | reverse complement strand
TGTGTGTGTGTGTGTGTGTGTGTGTGTGTGTGTGTGTGTGTGTGTGTGTGTCATGTGCAGTGTTTTCTCTAAGTCTCCTAACTACGACCCTCATCCTCTAGGTTTTGTGTTCTGGGAAACATAACCTGATGAATCACACTGAAAAAGAATGTCATGCGTGTCATCTTTCATGCTAACACACTTAGCTTAAATGGTGAAGCTAGCGTGAGCATTTTAGCACGCCTGAGAGAGCTGCAAGCATATTGAAACCAAAGCAGTGGTTTAAAAAAAAGCTATTACTTTATGTGGCAGTAGATGAAAAGTCAAAGGGTTAGCTGAATCCCTGAGAATAATTATCTGGATTGTAAATATTTAAACGGACAATAGAAAAGCTTTTCTTTTAATTTATAATTATAATTAAATATTGATTTTACAATATAATGGCAGTGGAATAATGATACAATGAGGGTTTAGATTAATTCCCTATAATCCTGAATTTTAACCATGTAACTCTGTCTGTCAATGATTCCAGTCTCAGCAGGGAAATTAAGACTTAATTTACCGCACAAACTTAGTGCATCAACAGTATAGTTGGATCAATATACTTGTTCATTTAAAAAATCGACATCAGAAAATATTATTAGCGACTCTGTAGAACACTTTTTAATTCATTTTGTAAAAAACAAAACATAACACGATACCAGCGTAGTTCAGTTTCTGTTGAGGAAACTGAATTTTTATATTCTTTCATGTCTTTTCATGCGGTGAGCGGATCTTAAAGGCAGAAAGGTTTCAGCCAATATCTCTATAGAGTATATACGATTCAGCAAAAAAAAAAGAAAAAAGAAAAAGAATTATGATTTCTCTTTTTTCAATCATGGATATCACTTAAAGTATATCAAGTCTCCCTTCACTGAGCGGAAATTATGTCTCATGGAAGCAGCTATTATCCTACTCCTTCAGGAACATGAACCCACATGCACACACACACACACACACACACACACACACACACATATAAGCTTACAGACTTTCTTTCTGTCTCTTTCTTTTTCATAAATGTACAGTAATTCTCTCTCACACACACTTCTCTGTCTACCTTTTTCCCCTCTTTCTTTCTTTCTCTCTCTCTCTCTCGGCTAACAAGGAGAGAGGAGACAGGGCTGTTATGGTTCGCTGGCTACGAGGCTTGTGAAATGTTAGAGGATGGGTGTGTGTGGTGTACTGTAACAAGGGGTGCGTGTGTGACTGTACAGTAAAAAAAGAAAGCAGAAAGGGGAGTTGGAATGAATTTGGTATATGTGTATTTGTGTGTGTGTGTGTGTGTGTGTGTGTGTATACTGGAGTGTGTGTGCTTGTGTGTGAGAGAGAGAGAGTCCAGCTTCCCTCATTGCTTTTTACACCAATTGATTTTAGTTTAAGTGACAGGTGAGAGGAAACAGCACCTCAGCCTGCTGCTGTCAGCTTATGTGAATAACTGCCTCTCCACCTCCTCTCGCTCTCTCGCCCTCTCTCTCTCTCTCTCTCTCTCTCCCCCTCTGACATCCCACCCTTTCTTTTCCTGCCCCTAAACACACACACACCATAGACACTCCATAGACACACAAACAATAAAAGCACAGACACACAACTGAGCCCCAGTCATACTAAAGTTCCTCATAACCTTTTGTAAACTTCTAATTCTGTCTCATCATGCATCCTGTTAAGGTTAGAGGACACTTTAATATAAGGACAGACGGAGGACACTGATCTCTGAGTTGGGAGTAAACGAGCGGTGTATTAAAAGCTCCATCAGAATGCAGACAAACTTGGGGGGGGGGGAATGAACAGGAAGCCATGGAGCCGGCCTGTCAACACTCCATCGGAAAAAACATATCATAATCGCTCGGCGTCGGCGGGCGCCTGTATACCTTGTCGGCGAGCAGAGCAAGAGGGGGCGGAGAGTGAAAGCCGCTTACAGCGGGACTGCTGTGTGTTGCCATGGCGACTGTCTTTGCATTGAATCGATAGAGAAGAGATGCTTGGATTTCACACACTTCCCCTGCTTTTCTTTTGCTCCAGTCCCACTTTATTCCTGCTGGCTTTGTCACTTTCTGGTTTTGTGTCTGATGTGTACACATTAAGTGAAGTGCACAGGACAACAACACACACCTACACACACACACATACACCCCAGAAGCGCACACACACACAAACATGGACAGAAACGCATTTCTAGAGCAATCAGTAGGGTTTGTCCTTATTTCCTCCTCTGTCACCATCCTGTTTTCCATTTGCAGGATTTAGTGAAAGATTCAAATCAGTTTAAAATCCCTTAAAACTGCAGAGCAGAACATTTCTGGCATCAGTAAACGCAGATCATACATACAGAGCAGCGATGAAGGATTGTGAGGGCGGCGGTGACTTTTGACTTCTCCTCAGGTCACCTTTGTGGATTGGCAGACTGCGTCTCAAAGCCTTGCATCAGAATCAACAAAGACCTCAGCTTTCCTTTCATTCGCTGCACTACAGACACCCCCTCTTTTTTTCCATTCTTTTTCTGATGAGTAGATAATGATAAAAGTGTAAGGTCTTGTATGATGTGTCATTCCAATTAGCCTTTGATCAAGTATGCCTTTGATGCAAAAATAAGATGGATAGCGAGAGATTAGCAGGTTCGTATCATGGAATTAAAATTGACAGAAAGGCGCCTAGGTGGGGGATCACGATGATTGTTCTGCAGCAGACGCTTGATCGCTGGGAACGAGCGAGTTTTGTGTCAGTGTGTGTGTGTGTGTGTGTGTGTGTGTGTGTGTGAGCGGTGCTACAAGGCCTGCACTTCAGAGCGCCTCATGATTAACAAAACGACGACCAGCTAAATGAATCCTTCGCCACAGTAACTGATCAGTTTCAGAGTCTCATGCTATTTCAATCACAACGTCGTTGTAACGTTGTGTAACAGTCCTCAGCTGCCACGAGCGCCAGCTGAGTGACCGTTTTTGCATTGTGGCACGATGACTAAAATACTACATGTCCATATTTTTGTTTTACGATGCAAATGAAGGAGGTGAGGATGAAACAGTAGGCTATTTAGTCCTTAATACCTAATAACAGAGACAAATATTTGGATTGTATTTGTGTTTTCGTCTTTCATCAGACTGGACTGTGTTCTTTTGCTCCTGTGCTTCTGACAGAGAACCTTTAATTTAACTCATGTGTCATGGATCCTCTGGTTTGCCACTCCATGGATTTTCTTATTTGTACTTTAATCTTTATAACTTAAAGAAATGTCTGTTTTTGATACGGTGTAACAGGTGTGATGCTTAAACACTGACTTTGCCTGCTTCCACGCTTAAATTCAATAACCAGTAGTTTTGGAATTCTGTCTAACCAATCCAATGACAACTGTACACCTGGTCTAGGTTGACTATTTAATTATCTCATGTCTTTTTACACTTTAACACTAATGAAGAAGAACAATAGCACCCTCCTGGAGCTGATAAGCACCTGACTCTGCCATATTTTTTCTGGAAGATCACAAAAACTCGTTTCAACTAGAGGCAAATATTAATTTGTAACATCCACACACATACATGGAAGGTTCTGTTATATTTGTAGGTTGGGTCAGATTACTTTGAGTTACTTAATACGAATTACATGGCAATTTTGGTACTTAGTTATTAAAATGTTTTCTTATCTAAATACATTGTGTTACATGAAATCAAAAATTGTAAATATTGAAACTTTTTCCAAAAAAAATTGATGCAACCATTCAAAAATTGGATTTCTGAGGGGATTGTTTTTATGTTTAGTTGAACTAGATTTCTTATAAAAACAAAACTGGCACAAACTCCAGGAGCACTGTGAGTATCCCACAACATGTGGGATGCTGTTTCTGTGACTTGTTTTTTAATCAAAGGCCACATGGAGGACTTAATACTCAATCTGTTCATCTTCCATCTTCACCACATATTCAAAGCGATAAAAGCTCTGCTATCCATTAATCATCATTAAGAAACAAGAACAACTATTAAGTCACCATTAACAAAACTTGCAGTCTCTTTAAGATGTGACTAGAAATCCAATCAAGTAATTCTCAAAATGTAGTCAGGTCTGATAGAAAGTTTTTTTATTTGTTGTAATCTGATTACAAGATTATGAGTACATGTAATCCTGCACTACCTAACCCTCCTCATTAGCAAGCTCAACAGGAATTCACAGTCTTTATTGCTGTTACAAAAGGATCAGTACAGTTCAAGCTCACCAGGCAGTATCTGTGACACTGGAGATGAGTGAGAGTGATTGCGAGCCTGGCAGGCTGAGCGCACTGTATGTAAACACAGGGGGAAATGAGATGAGACCCCCGTGGTAGTGACACTAACACAACACTCATTTACCTCCATGACGAGCCCACAAACACGGCCGCGTTCTGGCAAGCGAGGGAGAATAAAGATGTGTTTATATGACTTCTGTTCTCCAATCTGTCTCCCTCTCTCTTGTTCTCACTTTCTCTCTGCCCTCATTTTGGAGGGGTGGGCCAGGGATTCCATTTGAACGAGAGTGTCTCTGCATCGCTTGTGGGAGACAGAAAAGAGAGAGAGAGAGAGAGAGGAGTGAAAGCAGGGAGAAAATGTGTGAGGTGTCCTCCACACACCAGACGCTGCGATCCTTAGCAGGAACACGGTGACTGTTCCACCAATGGCGGCTCACGCACAGGCCGACGCATGGAGGGTTTCCACGGCTACCCCCATCCTTTTATTACCTCAGCCCCCCCCCACGCCCTTAACGCCACCCTTTCTCTTCTCTTCTACCCTTCATTGCTCTGCGTAGGAATAAATGTCAAATGGCTAATAAACACAGCAGCCCGTGCGGCTCTTTCCAATGACCACCACAGTCAGTCAATTTGTCAGGATTCACCCTCGCAGCTGCAGATGTAAGGCAAACACACACGCATGAACACACACAGACATGCTCAGTGAGGTAGAATACACACTCGTGATTGATGTCATGTCTGCAGGGTTGTCATTTCTGTATTTGTTTGCTGGTTTTAGAAAAAATTTTTTGCAATAATAGAGCTAAAAATTTTAAACCCCCAAGCTGAATCTACAATATAAAACCTTTATAAATTTGACATCAAATGATAATATCCATGCAAAAAATCATGAAAAAACGAATCCACAGTGTGTTTTGTGTTTATAAAATAGGCTGGCAAGTTACACAGAGGAGTAAATACGGCTAAAAAGGTCCTTTAAATGTCACTCTACTCGGTTACACTGTGTCATGGCATGCCGGTCCAATGAACTGTTGGACGGGCGCCACCCTCACACTCCAGCTGCCTCCGCTCTCCTTGCCAAGCATCCTGCATCAAAGAAATTTAATGCTCAGTGTGTGTGTTTTGATAAAATGACACGTAGGCGACAGGCTTCAGTCCAGTGTACAATATGTCCAGTGCAGCTTTCCTGCGGTGCAGTTGAGGTTGTGCCGGTACCACAAGCATCTGAGCAGTGTCTACAGTTTCATGGATAATTATTTTCCGTGGTAAACAAAGAGAGGAAAACAAGCCATCTCCATGTTGTCATGCTTGTATTTTAGTTGTAAAAGTGAGAGGCTGATGGAATCAAAGCTACTGAGCTGAGGAATCTTGGATAGAGCTATGAAATATTAAAAATGTTGATGGATCGCACACTGTTCTACACATAACTGCAAAGCATCTGGTAAATTTATACTGAACTAAGCTGGTATCACCATATTATTGCCTCAAATATGAGTATTTTCTGCATATGTAGCCTGGAAGGAGGCACAATTACATTTAATTCCTTTCTGTATTGTACAGCATCAAAAGTGCTGATCGTGAACCTTGAGTTTGTCTTCATTGATAAAGAAAATGTTTATTCATGTTTTTTCTTATTAATGAAGAAATCACAGAGATAAAATGTGCAAACTGTGAGATTTGCAGTATTTATCCGCTTTCATGCCTCTGCAGGAGGATTCGCACATGTGCGCACGCATGAGTCTGCAAAGCATATACATACCTTTTAGATATTCTCTCGTTTTTTTTCGCGCATGTGGACGAGCATATGTTTTTGTTTCTGTTCCAGCAAGTAAAAATACGACTTTTTTCGCCCACTGCGTTTGGATGTTTGATGTGAGAGCAGGCAGGCGGTCTGCATGGCTGCTGCGAGAAGTGGCACACTCGGATCATTAATCAGACTCGACGGCACAGCGGGTAGAAGGCAAGCCACGGGAGAGCCCTAATGCATGCAAATGTATACTCGTTTTGGGGGCAGGTTGAGCCAAGGACAGAACCTAGCCAGCAAACGGAGAGGCAGAGCACAGAGAGAAAAGAAGAGAAAAGCATATCACAGCTCAAAAGAGTGCCTATTCATTCTGAATGTGGTCCAATACAGATGAAGCATGAATGTGCTCTAAATCAGCATGACAGAGTAGAAAAGGTAAAACAGGAAAAATCACGCAGTTAATAGAAAAGCCAGTGGAGAAGAATCCAGATAAGGACCCTTCACAGCTTTAAAGGCAAACAGTAGATATGATGTGTTGTGATATGGAATGAAAGTAACATTTGACTGGTCAGATTGAATATCAACAGTTTTATTATCTCCCTTTAATGTCACACGGCATGATATGAGGATTGTCAAACAAGCCCTTTTAAAGCGAGATCACTTAAAATGACAAATGTAAAGAGTTAAAGCTGATCTGCTGTCAGTTAAAGGCACTGCTTAACATTCACCCCTTATTATTCTGCTCATTGCTTGAGACTCATTATGGCTGAGATTGTGCCTCGGTGGAGATAACCTTACATGACTTTTTTTTGAGATGAACCTTTTCCAGCGGAGCTCAGGAATGTGAATGGAGTGAAGATATCGATGCTGGTGGGCGTCAGCATCATCTGAAATAAAAGAGGCACCATAAATCCTCCTCGCAGTTTTTCTCTCTGCCAGGTTTTGTTGCATTTAGGCCGATAAAACAGAGTGTTTGAGTCTGAGTCAGTGTATTTTGCTATTCTGTTGTAAAATACAAAACAATTCTGTGATCATTTAGCATTCAAAGCCCAGCATAATGATAGTGCAGAGGAAAAAACTTTGTCCACAATTTGCTTTTTGCTAAACTTAGCCTTTCTCACTCACTGATGCTACAGATTTGGATCTTGCGGAGTGCGTGTGCAGTTTACAGTGAAAAATAATGCCAGATTTAACATTCAAAATTCATATTGTTTTTTAAAAATGCATTTTAAATGACAAACGTCGCTGCAGATTGTGTCAGCTGTAGCTAACTAGCGTATGATAATGCTAATGCATGACCTTGCATCACCAGGTGACGCAGTGTAAACTCACACAACCTCCCGCTTTATGCTACAGAAAACATTGCAGTGTGGAATATTTCATATAGATATAATTATTATCAACAGAAGATTAATCTCAGCATGGTTCTGTGTCCCAGTGAAGTGTCCCAAGGAAAACATCTGTCTCTTAGACATCTGAGCTCATGAATCAAGGTTTTACTCCTGCTTTTCCCTGGATAGATTGAAGGATGGATGCAGGGATGAAAAGATGGAGTGAATGAGCAATTGTTCTGCTCTTGCAAACAGGCCATTCAGGGAAATTCCCCCCGGAGCAGAGCTTTTTCAAGGTTGCGTCCTACTCTGCTGGCTACCTCTGTATATATGTGTGTGTGTGTGTGTGTGTGTGTGTGTATGTGTGCATGCCTGAGTGCATGTTTTTCCTCTGGGTCTCAATAACGTTCAGTCAGGCTAATATCTCACACAGAGAAAAGTGCAAAAAAAATTGGACGTGCGTTCATGTGTCTGAGCGCATGCTGACTCGGCCAAGTGCCAGAGGTTTCCACAAGTCTCCCAGGTCAGATGGGGGGGTCAGCAGCTGTTGGGTAAGAACGTTCCCTGTGTTCATTTCGCCCGGCATGCTCGCGAAACCCCCCGACATGTGCGCCAACTGAAATTCATGTCAGTCTTATTTGTTCTGTGTAAAAAATGGATGAATCTCTGCAAATGCATGCAGCTTTGTGATTTTACATCACACAAACATTTGCCAACACAAGGTTGCATTCACGCATTCAGGCATTCAGGCTGTATAATGACTCGTGCGATAAGGCTGTTTTTTTTGTCTGCATTATTCAGCCAGGCACTGTAATGTTTAATAAGGTTTACTTTCAATTTTAATCATAGGATTCCAATTTTAAACCTCACAAGCAGCTTTGTTATTTGATTTAAAAAAAAAAAAAGCCATTGCAAAGAAATAACAGTCGTCTCAATGCAGCTGTGCAGCCATAAAACTTTACAGTAAAAGACACTACAGCAGATTTGTTATAGCACTTAATTTAAAAGGTTAACGCAGACTTCATTTCTGGTCATGAACTGTTCTCTCCTTCAAGGCACCGTTAAAATATATTATTCTATTCCCAACTTGTTCTTTTTGCATTGTTTGTTATTCGAGCAAGAAGTATATGGAAATTGGCCCGAAGGATTTCAGAGGTCGGCAAATTGCATCTCCAATCAATGCAGGGACTCTGCAAAAAATCTTTGTTAGCCTTGAGTGTAAAATCTTTTATTTTTTTTTTCATAAACTGGAGCAAAAGCACCTATAAACTAACCACACAAAAATAAAGTCAGACTTATTATTTCTTTGCACTGTAAATATTTCTTCTAGGCAGAGGTGGCAACGCCATACAAATGAAGGCAAAGGAGAAAATTAATTAACAGAAGTAAGTAGGGGTCGAAAAATAAGTGAGGCTTCATTTTGAAGTTGTTTTTTTTTTAAAATTAGACTCTAAAGACATCTCCCCTGCTGTTATGATGAGCTTGCACGGATTATGTTATGAAATCCCTGACATCACCTCACCCCTGTGTGTTCCTGGCACCATCTTAGGGAACCTTATGTAGCCTCTGCAGACACACACAAGCATGCACACACACATTTTGAAGCACGCTGGCACGCACATGAGCGTAACACATAATGCGGAGACAGACAGCTGGGCGACCCTGGCCTGTCCAATGTGAGGCGGATGATAGAGAAAGAATTATGTAACACTCTGCCCCTGGATGGGAGGTTTGAGCTGAGCCGAGGCAGTGACCCTCACCCAGCGGCTCTTTTTCAAAGAAAGAAACGAATGTTTGGTTCATAACTCTTGTATGAAACGGGTCTTTAAAAAAAAAAAAAAAAAAAAGCTGTTGATAATATTTTTCTACATTATCCACTTATTTAAATAAATATTTTTTGAAGCTTTTCAACTAGTTTAAGGAAACCCAAAATTGTGCGGATTTGAAACTTTCAGTCACTGCTCAAACACTTTGAGCACATTTTGAATTAAATGGTGGCTTGAATGAAAGCACTATCCATACTTAATAATTGGATGCACTTGCTGTATCTTGCTGTCAGTTTATGCATTATTGATTATTTATTCCTTGCCTGTTTCTCAAGCTTGCTTTCCCCAAAGAGCTCATTAAGTATGAGGGCATTGAAAGTCTCCTTTAATAGCGCAGTAATTTGTAGTATAATATACTGTATGATTTCAGTCAAGGAGAAAATGGAATTCTGAAACATGTCACATTTGCTTCCTGTGTTTTCTGAGACATTTTGCAAAATGATGCAAGACAGATTTAGCACTCTCTTGCTAAGTAATTATAATGCAACACTCGCAAGTAAGCATTAACAGGCACAAACGATGTCTAACTTTCATTGGTTTTCAATACTAGTGCAACTTCATGGCCGTAATTTTCTAAAACAATTAAAATCCTGAATTCTTAACTACTTAAGTAAAGTAAGTAATCTATGAGAGAACAACATTTTGAGCATTTCGCTTAATAAAATCGACTAAACACAGTGGCACTGAGTCTCTTAACAAAAAGCTATTTGTTTATTGATAATGTTGTTTATTGGGCCTTGACCAGAGAACATCTGATGGCAAATGTTTGAGATCTGTGAGAATGCACAGATAGCTGAGTCACCACTATGAAAAGATCAAAAAACGTACTCAAACCGATACATTCATCATCCAACCCCGCACTTCACAGAGGCAAGTTACTGGTGGTTTAAAGGAATGATTTGAAATTCATTAGGGAGTGCAGACGCTGCTGTCACCTCGCATCCTCGCCCGCTATGGATTGGTTCACTTAAAATAAGTGAAATCTAAACAGTTTCTGCAATCTTTTCAAGATTTTGATGATGTTTGCGCAGAGGGGAGCGTGGTGCTGCTCTGTCCGCCAGTTTGAGAGCTGCATAAAAAATGTAGAGATAAAAGACACACATGATGCGCTGATTTGCAGTTTGAAAGGGACGATTCACTCCCCCTTTATATACCAATACAATCTCTAAGGGACGTACTGTGTTTCTAATTGATGCATTATTCATAAAATTTAGCTGATATCTTGTCATAGCTGTTATAAAAAGAAAAAGAATGTGGTTTCAGATTTAAACCAAAACCATACAACACTAATTCAGCCAATCAGGACTATTTATTATGAGCAGTAAATGAATCTTTTTCATGACAGATGTAGCAAATTGAGAGGTGCAGTTCCTTCACATTGCTACCTTCTCATAATGTGTCAAGTAGGGCACACAAACAAACTTAAGCCTGCTGTACTTCAAGTATAAATCAATATTTGGCAACTGGACCCATATAAAAGTGTGAATAAATTGCCTTATATTTGCCATTTGAAAGCACAGAATCAAATCCAAGGACTGGCCGACAACAGCGGGACAGTTTGGGGGTCAAGCACATCTTTATGTGTCATTGCAACGCTTAGTGAAAACATCGGTCTGAAGCACTGCAATACATGAAGTATCCAGATAGAATTTTCTCTGCAGTGGCTCCGAGCTGTATGATTTAGTTCTCCCTCAGGTTGACTGATAGATCTGATGCTTTTGCATTGACTTTGCGCCAAAGCATCGGTTTTCACAACATCTCTGCTGCTGAGGACAGTTACATAGACCCCTTGTTATCGCTGTATGCCAGAGGCATCCGCTGTGGCCTTTAACATGGCTGAGCGGCAGGGTCATTTACTACACACAGCTTTACAGACTGCTGTGAGGACGCTCAAACTTTACTGTCGAGGATGTAACCTTGTTTTAAATAACATCTCTAACCAGAAAGATTGCACTTGGAGCTCTTCAAATGAATCCTGAAATCAACAGAGGCACAGACACTTTAATTATCTAGTAGCCTAGTGAACTTCGTTCTAAAAATCCTGGTGGTGGTGTTGCAGAGAAGATGCGCCAAAGATGTATTACTAATTTCTGTATCCAGATGTGCTCTGTGGATCTGGACAAATCCACACTACGATGTTTAATGAATGCACATATATATGCAAAGCTTGATCTACAGTCTTTAGCACTCTCTATATATATGTTTATCTCTCTTAAAGGCTCTTTTTGCTTCTGGTGCTTAAGCATAAATTTAAACCAGCACTGTAGGGATACTGTTGTGCACTGATCCTGTGCTCTGAACTTCCTGTGCAGGGGAGCTAGCAAAAGAGACATTCTCCTTCAGGGATCAATTAACTGCACATTTACTCTATAACACTTTTATTAGCTAAGCATCATAATAAGCATTAAAATAAAATCTATCCAGGGTTACTTGCAGTTGAGAGGGAAACTGACAGATTCATCCACCACTGCAGGGAATGAACCTGTGACTTTCTGGTTACGGCACCATGTCTGGAACCACTAGGCGCTCCTGTTGGTTACAGATATCGCCTGCGGTCAGTAAGGAGCCCTTAGCTGATTCTCCACAGAGCATTACTTGACCTGGCTGTTGGGAGAAAGGACAGACGTAAGCTTAAAATATCTCCCGGGCTTGACACAGCACTGCTCCAGCTGCACTCTGTAATTACCAGCAGTGCAATCAGCAGACTCGTTAATTTCCCCTGACTGACAGCCGCTGAAGGCTCAATTGCAGAAAATGCACTGGTACAACTTCATAAGTAAATGGAACTGACGTCCTGAAGCATTCTTCAGTCGGGGAGGCTGCACTCAGAAATTGCATATTATTATGAACTCATGAAGATGTACAGTTACAGACAATCTTCTGTTCTGTCATACTCTTAACGAACGGCTATATTCGACATGTCTCAAGCAACAAAGCGCACACAAAAAACAAAACAGGCGGTATGAATTCCCATTCCTGCCCTTTTAGAATAGCACATGCACAGCTAACACTCCCCCTGCAAAACCCTTATATTATCTTATATAACATGTTTAGAGTGCAATGAGGGCAGGCTGAGCAACTACATGGAAGTATTTTCTGGTTCTGCAGAAGTATTGATTTAAGTGTAAACCAAAGTGAAGTGGTCCAGAATAGACATTCCACCGGCAAAGTAATTGGGGTGAGTGAGCCAGCAGAATTGGCCCGGATAAATAGGTCACTTAATAGGTTGTTTACAGCTGCGATTGGACATGATGCATGAGGGAACAGGCGGCGCGGGGTTCCAGTTCAAGCTGTGATGTGGCCCAGGTGCAACAGCTAAAATAGAGAATAAGACAAGATATTCAAGTCGAATGATTTATTTCTAAATATATATGTGGCACATATTTTTTGACGGAAGGCAGTATCTACCTTTTTTTTTTTTTTTTTTTTTTTAGAAATGGTAGCAATCATAATGAATGCTACGGTGTTTTCACATTGAGGTTATTTCTCTCTTTCACTGTGTTGTTATATTTCCCTCATACTGCTGAGCCATCTAGCTTATTCATTTCTTTTCTCCTCTGTTACTTTCACCCGATGTCAGAGTGCTCCACAGAGGCCTTTCACTGCAGCTTTTTCATCTCACACAGTTGAAATCCAATATGAAAAGTATGTAGCCTACAATAGCAAATAAATGAAAAGAATGTTAGGTCTGCAGCGCGAAGAGGGGAGCATAACATTACCGCAGTCAGAACTAGGTAAATGATTTCCACCAAGGACACTCACATTGACTATTTTAAAAATGTATGCACTCTCGGTGGACTTTTTGACACTACACATAATTAGTCACCTGATTGTGGTAATGATAATTAGATTTAAGACTTAGTCTCATAGATTTAAGCATGGTTGTACATAGATTCTGAGCTAAATGCAACAGCAGCAGAATCACATAGCCAATGGCAACATGCTAACATGTAAAGCAGGTATAATGTTTGTTCACTATTTTAGGTCAGTGTGTTAGCATGCTAACGTTTGTTAATGAGCACAAAGTGGCCAAATGAGAACTTAAGTCTCATTATGGCAGTAGTTTAAAATTTAAAGAATCACTCAAAGTTATTACAAATCCTCACTGACATGGACATTATGATACAATCAAATAGACATTTTATTTAAAACCATATGTCATCTCAGGGTGGTGCCAGATTTTTAGGGCACCACCAGAACTAACAGGATGCATCCTTCTGGGACCATAAATGCTTGAAATATCTCAACTTTTTAATGAATAGGTGGCAAAAAAATGGCTTCCAAGATTTCCTAAGCAATATGTTTTGACATTTTAAAGGCCGTCTGTTGCTGTTGAGTTGTTTTCCATTATGCTTAAAGATGCTTCTAATATATATTCAAGTTCAACATCAATGACACAAACAGGCTGGAAAGAACATTTGAAACAACTCCCCCTAATGAATACAATGCTGTAAATAGCTCAACAGTATTGCCTGACTGTTATATTATGCTGTATAAATTACAGTTAGATGTAACAAACACAGGCACTTTGTGTTTTCTCTTCTGCACAACCTTGAAGGCACTGAGTCAATCACATGAAAATCATCTGTCAAAACTCTCATTTGGCATCTTTATTCTTTAACAAGTACAGTTAAGCTCTTCTGCTGCAGTGCAGTCTCTGTCATGAAATGAAAAAATTAAACAATAAAATGGTCATTTTAGGTCAGTATATTTTAATTCTGTAAGACTTTAAGGATGAAAATTAAAGTGAATATGTGCAGTGCAGCCTGTGCAGCAGTCTGTTGTCAATATCAGGATATGGTCACTGTAAGCAGGCTGTTACATGCCACTGCAACCACATTGTGGGTCCACCACGGACAAAATACCAATAAAAGGAATATTTGAACATTTTAGAAAAACACAAATGAGAGCTACATGAAAGAGTCTGATATCACTCCTTTAAAGATGCACTGAATATGAAACTAGGGCCAGCAATTGATTAGCTTAACTTAGCATTGAGACTTGAAAAAGCTACCCTGAGGTTCAAACGCTAAAAAAGAACCCGACATAAGGACGTCTAAAGAACACAAATTACAATGCTAAATCCTTGCATAAATGTATTAATACATAAAAATATCCTGTGGATTTGCAAGGGGCTCTTGTCATCAGCATGAGGTTTCCAGACAACCAGCAGAGACTCCAGGAAGTCACTGTTTCCCCTTGCTTGCAGTCTTTATGCTAAGCTATGCTAATAAGTAGACGTCCCATGCTAACACATGTAAAAACACACACACACTGGGTCTATGCAAAACAGCATCAAGCCTCAATGAACAACACTGTGCTATGATTTTTGACCTCTACGTCTTTCAACTATGAAAAACGGTGACTGTTTTAGTTTTGTGTGTACGTGCACGTGTGTGTGGGTGCGCGTGTGTTCGTACATTTCCATGAAAATGAACACTGTAGATGATGAACCAACAGCATGATTGCATTCATCATTGCGAGCTACAGAGGTGACATTTACACCATGACAGGAAATGTGATGAGCTATCAATCTCTCCATGCATATGCATGCGCACACACATGCTTTGAGTAACTGTGATGTACTCAGCTGTCGGCCATATTTGACGCAGGCTGCACATTAGTGTGCATCTGAGGAAAATTTGATCTCTCTCAGTAAATCAGTGCTGTACTTCTTTCCATCTATTTCAAAGACATCTTCTATTTTGTTTTGGAGAAGTTAATCAGTAAAACAGATGCTGAAGAAATGAAAGCATTTGAAAAGTTCTCTTAAACACTATAAATCCATTAAACAAAAAAATTGAAATTCATCTTCTGGAATGAAAAAAGTTATGGCTGTAAAAGAAATATCATTTTGTAAGCTACGACTGAGCTTTCCTCCCATGGTAATTTGTTTTTTATGATAAAAAAAAATGTAGTGAGATAAATCATTTTGATGGAGCAGTATTTATTGTTTCAAGATATTTTTATTTTTGAAATAAATTTCCTGAATTGCTCTGTTAAGCATAAGGCACACATCCTGCACTTCTGCCCTCTGCTACACACTGCAAGCACTAATTCTGCTCTTACTCAGTTCTGGAAAAAGCTCCAGGGGGAAAATTACAGGAAGATACAACCACAATTATGACTTACCATTAAGTAACTCTCCTAAAACTCAGCTCTAATATGATGATGCTAAAAGGGTTCGGATCATAATTGTGCCTTAAATAATGTAATATACCTCAGATGGGCCTGTATTTGGTAAGTAGTGATTTTTATATAATACTTGAGATTTACTTCTACTTTAGTGATGGCCGTTTATTTTCAGTAAATGAATTTGCTGGAACTGGAGCTTTTTTGAGGAAGGAAATGAACCAAAAGCAAAACAATTTTGGCAGCTAATTTTTCTCTTTCTTCGGCTGCTTCTTGGTAACTAACACCTTGGACTTGCAGCAGAACAGTGACCATATTCAGCCAAAAAAAAAAAATCATATTTACTGAATTCATTCTTACACCATCAGTGGCTTACTCTGTGTTTGATATTTTGACCACTAGAAACTACATGCAGTGCTGTTTGGCAGCTCTGTAATATTAATTAAACTCACTAAAAAGGATGGTGAAAACTGAGTACTTCATGATAACGTTACATCAACATAAAAGATGACTAAATACTCAGTGTGACAAATTATCTCAGGAAAATTTTGAGTCTCCGCAAAAAAACAAAGCAACAAATGCAAGAATGAATCGATTACCCTTTAAAGCATTATACAACTGTCAGCGTTACACTCAGATGCGTGATTGTCAAGCATCCACCCTCAGACTCCCTCTCAGCCTCCAGTATGAATAGATAATTACACTGCGTCATTCATCTTTTTGCAGGTTTGTGATTTTTTTTTTAAAGCTCATCCCACGTCCCCCCAGCAGTGTGTGAGTCCATGCGGTCGAACACTGTGTTACACAGAACCAAGCTGCCCTTTATTTCTTTGTTGATTCAAGCCCTCTTAAGTATTTCAACATCTCTAACACTGCCACAAAAGACACAGGAAAATCCATTTGTCATGTCCCTCACAGAACAATTCATTATGGATGGTGCACTGAACCACTACAAAAGCAGCAATTGCTTTAAAGGTTCAGCTTTTCAGTGTTTTCTGAGAAACCAATTTTAGAACATAATTAATCTTCAGGGAGAGATGTTTTGTGCTGGATGGTAAAGGTAAAGGTAAATGGAACTCTGTCCTTACTGTGGTAGAAAGTAATTGAGAATGGATGATGCTTACAAAACCAAGGACTCTGAAAAACTAACCTTTTAAGATCCTCCTATGTCTAAAACATGGCGAAAATAAAAAAAAAGACACCAAAAAAACAGAACTTAGTCAATATGGAAAAATTTCAACAGGAATCTTGTAAATGTCAGAATCATTGAACAGATTTATGTGATTGAAATACACAGATGTGATATATTACAGAAGGGAATGTGGACTTTCTTTTTTTTGAAAAAACATCATCCATAAACGCATTATGCCGGCACACACACATACTCATGATTTAACAACTCGATATTGAATTAAAACAGAAGATGAGATGGACATTTTTATAGAGTACCTACAGGTAAGCCACAAATTCCTGGCAGCCAAAGAAGAAACGTCTCTTAAAAGTCAAAGGGAAGGGATAAATAAGTAGGAGTCACTGGAAATACACACACACACACACACATAGAGAGTACTTAAAGTTGAAATGAAATGAAATGAAATTGATGGTTGCTTATAAATCAAATGTGTATCATTGTTGTTTGTTTTGGCTTGTGTTCATAGCCCTTGTTCATAGCTGCATATATTAAAAAGAACAAATTAAAGTTTTTTGATATATATTATTTATGTTTTGCAGAATCTGGTTTCATCAATATGAATACAAATAACAATTTCACACTTCTAAAACTGATGGAAGAGCTTATGCATTCAATATGCATGGCCGTCCTATTAACTTCTCTGATGTTCTTGGTAAGGTGCCCTTTGTCCTTGTGGTAACAAAAATTAGCAAGTGGTTGACACATTCTGTACACTTTTCAGTGTGCAGAAGCTTGACAGTGACTCAGTAGGTGTTTAAATAACATGAAGGTAAGCTAGCAACCAGTGGGAAGCAAATTGTACACAGCTTAGCTAACTAGCTTTGAATTTCCTAACTTAAGCTAGTCTGTTAGCCTCCACTTCGATATTGAAATACAAACCACAGAACCTGACAGAGTTTGTTATGTAGCCAATTTCAATAAACGTTAATAAATGCCAATTTTGGCTAAAACGAATTAAAAAAAACTGGCTACAAAATGGCTGTATTTTGTAGCTATATTTTGTTGCAAAAAAGCAAGAAATTCAACTCAAGCTTTGGTTTTAAAATGATATGGCCTAAGTCTTGAAAATACACTGTTTTTCACTGGTGCACATGGGAACTGGTCAGAATCCTGCTTAGTCAAATTTAAGTATGAGGCCTTCAGGTGCTGAACATCACATTGCAGAACACACATGTAAGGAAGATTGATGTCACTGTCCTGGCCTGTTAAACAAACACTCTCATTTGTGGATATTCTCTCATCCTCCCACTGATCAATTACCAACACTGCTGAGATCCAGGCTAAGTACTGCCGCTGTGTTTGTCTGCCAGTGTATTTACCACAGTTTTGGAGGACATTTCTGTTGGCTTAACACATTAAAAAAATCTTTTCATTTGGATTTAATGCTGCTGTTAAGAGCACAAATTTGTCTTATTTCAGGGGATGAATATAACATTATAGGAATACGAAAGTAGCAGATTCAGCTGTTTCATGATTTATGTTCCACATAAGAAGCTCTTTGAGGAGCTTGTAATGGCCTTGTGGTTTGCCATAGAGATCAGACAGGGCTAAAAAAAAAAGAAGAAAAAAACAACTTGTGTCTATGTGATACAAATTGCCAAACACACAGCAGGAGCAAGAGAGAGAACATATGATGAGGAGGGGAGAAGAGCAAATGGAGGGATGCATGCCTATTCTTCTTCTCGCTCGCTCGCTCGCTCGGAGCAGGCAGGTACAGAGGTATGGCAGCCTTACAAGGTCAATATTTTACTTTGGCTTGTGCACTCTAATTTAATTACAGGCAAAGTGCCCCAGGAGAGCACACAGAGATAAAGACCCTGCACCTCCTTCATCTACCCCCTCCGCCTCCCCAACACACACACGCACGCACACGCACGCACACGCACGCACACGCACACACACACATACAACTCTGCAAGCCAAACAGTTTGTAGCATGGGCTGCTGAGATGTGGGCGCGTTTAGTCATTGCAACACGACGGATTTGGAGGAATTTCAACATGTTTCAGAAGATCAGGGGTGTACTAAGGCACAGCAGGAGATATGACTTCTTCTAGAGTAAAATTCTCTTCCTGTCCACACTAAAATAATAAATGGATCAGGATAATGTGGAAAGAACTTGTCTTGTAGCTGCGTGTTGGTTATTTTTGTTCCCGATATGACCTTGACCAACAAGTGTCACACACGACAAACAGTAATAGCCTGTGCATGTCAACACGTGTTTGTCTTCGGAGGGGATGTCAAGCATCAGACAAGAGCTGTTGATGAGCCTGACTGATGTAAAATAGTCTCCTTTGTTTATAGCAGGGCCCGAGGGACAGAGACACGAAGCACTGACAGCCTGTCAGAAAAACTGACACTAGTAAGAGGGCCGTGTCACAAATCCACTTTTGTGGGATAATTACTGTTTAAACTAAAACCAGTTGGTTATTTTATTAAAAATGTAAACTAGAAATTAGATAACTTGAATTATTTCTTTGCCACATAAAAAAATGCCAAAAGAACTCTGAAATAAAATTAATCTGTAAGAAATTAAAATAATAAACTCTCAGGAGGAGCCTGTTAAAATACAGCAGCTTTGCTATTGGCTGAGCGCATCAGGAAGTTCAGCCGCCGCAGCTGTCATCTGACCGTGACGCAGACGCGGCAGCTTCCCGAAATCCAGCAGCAACAGCGGAAAACCTCAACATGGCTCCCAAACCTGAACTTCCAAACGCTGCGGCGGCTGCTTTGCTGACATTTCTGTCTCTGATCCCTCCGGCGGAGGCTTACGATGCCGGCGACGCCTTGGCCCTGCTCCTGGGCACCATCGTGACGATTGTGGGTTTCTGCGCCTGCCTCGGCTGGTACGCACGAAAGCGAAACGGACAGCTGTGATAGAGACTGTGCCGATCGTGCGCCTGACCTGTCATGTTGTCATCATTATTACCTCCTTGGTGATCTCCACATGAACTTTCAGGCACGATGTTTGTGTCAAAGCGACTGATGAGAACCGTGCCTTATTGGGATGACTGCGTCAAGCGCGACGGAAAACACGTGAACTGTGTTACAGATGAAGGAGGGAAACATCCAGGAAGTCCAAATAAAGGAACTGTTTTTGTTGCACTGCTGAGATTTAAGACCAAACATAGATGCCTTTATACGTGAAATGACTGCTGCAGCTACCGCTTAACCTCCTCTTAGTGATGCTTGCATTGCACATTTGATCATATTTTCCACTCTTGGGAGTGATCTCTGATTTTCTGATGTGTTCACGTCTGCGATGTGCAGCACGAGTCAGCCATTGTTTGAAGCACAAGATCTCATGTGTATTTACATGAAAACAGTGGAGCTGTGGCTGCTTTTTTCTGTCATTTAAGAATAATAAATTGCTTCACATGATTCCCTTCATAACTCATGGGTTGTTTGAGAGCTTTTCTAAAATGAACTGCTGTTAAATCACGTTTCCTCTCACTTCAAAACAATAAGAGTGCTCACAATGTCCAGATGTGGAACAAACCACATAGAACTATTTATATATTTCCATTGTTTTTTTTTAAATATTTAAGCCATCCTCAGTGGTTTTTGTGTCTTTTACAGACAGTCTTTACACTTTTAAAAGTGTCTCCTTGTATGGGTGAGAGGTGGATTATCTAAAAGTGAAGTGGGGGTGGCCGCACTCATAGTGTAACACTCACTGTCGATCTTTAATAATAAATTTGTTCCATAGCTCAAATTGCAGTCAGAATTGTCTGACTGACATAATCTTTGATGTAAATTTTAAAACTCAAGTAAAAAAAAGTAGTGGTGGAAAAAGTACCCAGATACTGCAATTACAAGTGAAAAACTAGTCCATTACAGGTTAAAGGCTCACCTTCAAAGTCCTACTTATTAAAAATATAGAAGTCAGAATATCAGAAAATAATGCATGAAACCACTGGAGAAACTTCCACTGTTGACTGTCTGTGTACAAGATTTCATTAGAAGACTATTAACGCTGCTGTATAAATTTGTAAGCTAAAACTTACTGTTGATGGTCAGGAAGGAGTTTTTTTTTTGACTACTTAACTCGCAGTAAGTAGGCTTGAAGTTACGCTGATAAGGGTCAGGCTCTTCTGAAGGGTCAAGATTAATTAAGCACTTGCTACAGAATTAATTGGGTTGGAAAGAAGAGAAACAGTGAAGCTGCACAAATTATTAATATATTTTTGCTTTTTGTGTGAAACATTAGACAAAATAACATCTTTGGACCTAAATTAGTCATTTATTGGGGCTGTCATCCTGGCAAAACATGACTAGCGGCTCTAATAAAACAACCTAGATTCACTTGGTTTAATCTTTATAATGTCGTATTAATAATTTGTGTCTAGAAATTTCAAAATACACAATAACTCTAGCTTGTTTGTTCATATAGTGGAGAAAAAAAAGGATAATGTTTTCTGGCTTGAATGTAGCAGATAAATTGAAATACAAGTGAAGCACAAAGACCTCAAAATTATACTAGCAGTATTTGAGTCAGCATTTTTAACTGTACAACACTATAGCTTTTAACCATTTTTTCCAATGAACACCACATTTTTTTACAGTAATAAGACTAACTTCATTGTCTCATAGTAACTGTTGATCAAGAATTATTGTTTAAACATCAAAATGGTACAAGGTCTGCACTAAATTTTATTTTGGAGTTAAAAAAACATATTGGCCTTCACCTAAGTTTATCTTAAACCTACAACTTTATCAGTCACTTCCAATAATGGTGAAAGCAACAATTCTAAAACATTGAGTTTTAAAATTCAAATGCATTTTGCCAAAACAAGGTTAGCAAACCCTTGTTTTTTTATTTTTTCTACAAAAATCAAATTTATTCAACTCAGTTTTACTCCATATCTTTCCTTTGGTCATCCAGCTCCATGACTCTATGCCCCACCAATGGGATCTGCCCCAAATTTTAAGGACCATTGATTTATCTTAAGGTAAGCAACAGAGTTTCTTCTGGAATGACTGTCCAATCTGCTCACTATGTCTGTGATATCTGTAAGCTCTGTTGACTCTGTTGGCTTTAAGCAAGCTCTGGGTGTTCCTTTTAATCACAGAACATGGGAATCTGCAGAGTTCACATGGTCTCCTGCAGGTCTGACACATGTATGACCATAATTAATTCATGTTTTATAGCCCAGGTAGATACAAAGCATGTTCAGCATGTGTCTCTCTGTATGTAGCTGAATCATGGTTCACCTGTTACACCTCACATGACATCAGGGCTCTCCATACATACTCGAGAAATCAGATCCCATGAATTTATCATGCTGCTCGGGCCGAACGAACAACAGTGCACAAAGTGCTTGTCAATTATGCACATACGGCACAGGGGGAGTCATTCTACCTTAAGGTGAACTAGGCTGCCTGATTTAACCCTTCGCTTTGTACGTAATGGCTTACATTTCTGTCCAGTGAAACATGTATGAGCACAGTGAAAGACAGATGGAGAGCTATAGGCCTACACAATAAAACACATGTATTTGGAGAATAAATCTGTTTAGCAAGCAAAAGGTCCAACAGGAGAGAAAACACTGCAATGGCAGTGTTATGAACAGCCTGCACTGAACCCCGTTTAGCTTTTGTACCATTGAAATAGCCCATTATATGATTTATGTAAATGTGATTTTAAGAATTAAGTTATTTTAAAGAAGTAGACTTGATCAATCTGAAACAGGTAGGGGTAGAAATTGGTGTGTTTTTTATCTAAACTCTGGGTAAAACTTTTGTTCAAAAGCAATTCGTTATGTTACACTTTACCGGTACAATGTGTATTCTGCTGTAACGCGTTACCGGCCAGCAGCGGCCCCACTGAGCAGATGTTACCGTGAGAGAGAGAGAGAGAGAGAGAGAGAGAGAGAGAGAGAGAGAGAGAGAGGGAGAGAGAGAGAGAGAGAGAGAGAGAG
>JAQMCX010000037.1:2122278-2196866 GCA_029814765.1 Acanthurus leucopareius | reverse complement strand
TTCTGTGTTTTATCGTGTCCTCCGCGTCGCGGCCCCCCTGAGATGATTTTAGAGCGAGAGAGAGAGAGAGAGAGAGAGAGAGAGAGAGAGAGAGAGAGAGAGAGAGCTGCTGCTGCTGCTGCAACAAGAGACAAGACGCGTCTTGGATCACAAATAGGGATGCAGGGCGCATGCGCACTGGGCTCCGTTTACTGTAGGATATTCACGGTGGAGGAAAAAAGGGGGCAGGCAACAAATCGGGCTTTTTAAAACAACAAAAACCCGACTTGGGCGATGTAAATAACGTCCAGAGAGGGAACGAAATAGGATTATCAACAGGTAGGATTTTGATTGATCTTGTGATCGTCTGTCTGTCTCCCTCTCTCTCTTTCTCTCTCTCTTTCCTTCTCGCTCTCTCTATCTCTCTTTTTTTTTTGGCCTTGTCTTATGTGGTGGCTGCGATTCTGAGCAATTCATAGCGGGGACTTGGAAATTATTCTTGTCTAATGGACATACGGAACCGCTACATCGTTATGCCTCATCCAGCGGAACGGGATGCGAGGAGGATGGTTTTAACCCGCTGTGTTTTCTCACTTAAATCTATCGGATTCTTAAACGCGCGTAAAATAGTCGACTGACAATCGGAAGGACGCATTTTAACACGTAAGTAGACACAAACCCAAATATGAATGGAATCAGACATTATAACAGACTGTATGTAATTTAAAACAAAAAAGCAGCTATCGAGTGGAGCATCCCATAATATTATCAGCACGGCTTGTTATTGTCACTTTCAGCCATCCATTTCAATCCATCCCGACTGGTAATCACACCCGCGCATTAACAAGCGAAATAATGTCGAAATGCGGCTTTAGTGGCAGTCTAACACAGTAAATTCTCACAACTCTTTCTTAATTAGGCTACTAATATTAAAGATGGTCTGGAAAATGGTGACTGGCTCAATGAACGCCCTAATGAGAACACCGCTTATTAACGTAAGACCCGTAATCCAGTTAACCTTTAATCAGACAAAACACGAATGCTTTATTATGCATGCACCCGCCGTCGATTTTTCACAATGCAAAAAAAAAAAAAAAGGAGCAGAGGGAGTTTATTCGAGGCATCCGCCGCTCCAGAGAGCCGTCTTCTGTTCTGCAGGGTGTAGGGTGTGAACAAGAACAGCTTCTTTTGAACCGGATTTCTCTTAATGTGTCACAGTGCGCTAAAAGAAAAAAAAAACCGCCCAATTTCATCTTAAACGGACTAATTTTTTAAATTTATTTTTGTCTGACCCGTGTCGTTCAGAGAGAGAGAGAGAGAGAGAGAGAGGGCTGGAAAAAATGCGTCGTTTTTTTTAATGAAGGCTGGACTGTGCTTAGTGCCATCTTTTGTTCGGGGGAAATTCCTAATTTTAATACTGTAATAGATTAAGGGTTTATTCGTCTAATCAAGCTCAGACACCGTCTGTATGTCTGTCTGTATCTAGATAAAGTAGTCCAGCTGAGGCAGAGCTCCGCACTGTGCCGCTCTAAATGTTAAAATGTTAAACAAATAAATAAATAAAAGGCAGACAGAGGAAAATTATTGCTTATCACATACTAGATTGTGCAAATGCAGTTGAAAACAATGCAGCTGTTGTTTGGGACTGAATGCTGATGGGTGGATGATATTTTTCAGGGATTTTTTTTTAGGTGTGATGAGACAAAGGAACAAAGGATGCCTTAGAGGAGAGGTTGCCTATATGCCTGGAAACCTCTTCAAAGCACACCGCCAAATGGATCTAACGCCTCCCCCTGCCACCTCTAGATCATGATACTTGGCTGAAGCTATTCCGCTATCTTTATGATCCCTCCTCCATCTATGGCGAACTATAGCCATGCAGGGGACCACACCATCTTGCAGAATGTCTCTCCTCTCGCCACGTTCCTCAAACTGACCTCTCTGGGTTTCATCATCGGAGTCGGTGTGGTTGGGAACCTCCTGATCTCCATCCTGCTGGTCAAAGACAAGAGCCTGCACCGAGCGCCCTACTACTTCCTGCTCGACCTGTGCGCCTCCGATATCCTGCGCTCTGCCATCTGCTTCCCCTTTGTCTTCACCTCGGTCAAGAATGGATCTGCCTGGACGTACGGCACGCTGACCTGCAAAGTGATCGCCTTCCTGGGTGTGCTTTCCTGTTTCCACACGGCGTTTATGCTGTTCTGTGTCAGCGTCACGCGCTATCTGGCCATCGCACATCACCGTTTCTACACCAAGAGGTTGACCTTCTGGACCTGTCTAGCTGTGATCTGCATGGTGTGGACGTTGTCAGTGGCTATGGCGTTTCCGCCGGTGCTAGACGTAGGGACGTACTCTTTTATCCGAGAGGAGGACCAGTGCACGTTCCAGCACCGTTCCTTCAGGGCCAATGATTCGCTGGGCTTCATGCTCCTGCTGGCGCTCATCCTCCTGGCCACACAGCTGGTTTACCTCAAGCTCATCTTCTTCGTCCACGACCGTCGAAAGATGAAGCCCGTCCAGTTCGTGCCTGCTGTCAGCCAGAACTGGACCTTCCATGGGCCAGGCGCCAGCGGGCAGGCAGCAGCCAACTGGCTGGCCGGGTTCGGTCGCGGCCCCACCCCGCCGACTTTGCTGGGCATCCGGCAGAACAGCAACGCAGCGGGCCGCAGACGTCTACTGGTATTGGATGAATTCAAAACAGAGAAGAGGATTAGTAGGATGTTCTACATCATGACGTTTTTCTTCCTGGCACTGTGGGGGCCCTATCTGGTCGCCTGCTACTGGCGAGTGTTTGCAAGGGGCCCAGTGGTCCCTGGGGGTTACCTGACAGCAGCCGTGTGGATGAGCTTTGCCCAGGCTGGGGTCAATCCTTTCATCTGCATCTTCTCCAACAGGGAGCTCCGGCGCTGCTTCAGCACCACACTCCTCTACTGCAGAAAATCCAGGTTACCAAGGGAACCCTACTGCGTTATATGAAGGTTTTGCTGTGGGTTTTTTCTCATCTATGTCTCTATTTCCCTGATTGATCTTGATCTGGGCTCGTTCCCATTGTACAGCGAACACTCTCTTCTATCTCTCTTCTCTTCATCCTCCAGTTTTTCTCCTGTTCCTCCTCCTCCTGACCCTTCTTTTCAGAAGGAAAAGGTGGACTGCCAATCACGAGGCTCTGCCGGGGTGATTAAATATGAAATGTATCAAACATGGAGGCTGAAGGGAAATGGGAATACGCAGGAGGTCTGGATCCCCCTCCTGTGTTTATGTTCTAGTAAACAGACATTGTGGAAGGCCATGACACTGCAGAGAAGCAAAAAGTTGAAAAAAAAAAGAAAAAAGAATTGATAAAACAATAAAAACAAAACCTCTTGCTTTGGATATTTTGAAGATGCGTTGTTCTGTGAGGTGTGAAATACGTAAAAATATGAAAAGAAAAAGAAAAAAGAACAAGAAACAAAGAAATGATACCTCTCAAGGAATCACTGGAAATGTTTTACATTTTAAGAGTTGCACTAAAAAGAAGATGTAAAGATGCTTTTTTTGGTCAACAGTTGCCAGTTGCATTGCAAGGACAACTTTTTCTCCCTTTTTTGTTTTTCAAACTAAACAATGAATGCTTTAATTTGCAACAGACTACACAATCGCTGTAAGTAAAGCAAAACTTGGTGACTGTTGGAATACACCATCACAAGAGGATAAAATGGTTTTAATGTAAGTGATATCTTTTTCATTTACCGGGGCGGGGGCTTAACGATGGGGATTTACAATGTGTGGTTTTGAAGTTGCAACTTAAAAACTAGAAATGGTTTCTTGTAGTTTTACGATCCATATGTCCCTAATGTCTGGCATTGTTATTTTCTTATCACATTTTACAAAAAAAAGAGGAAAAAAAGATGAAATGATGTTTGGATTTTCAAAAGAAGTTGCTTTTAAGAACAACCTTGTGCTTAAAAAAGACATTGAAGAAGTAGTTAAATGTTTCATCATATCCATGTACCTAAACACTATCATATTGTTACAGTATTGCTGATGCCACTCCAGGTGTTCTTGCCTTAATGGTTATGATATTGTCATGTTTCTTGGTTGTTGCTTTCTTTTTGTTTGTTTGTTTGTTTGGTTTTTTTTTACTTTAGTTTGTTCACTCCTAAAAGGTTGTTTTTTTAGATGCAAGGGGAGTTTTTTTGAATTTTTTTTTCTTTATCACATCAATGTGAAGTGCATGTCCATTTTTTTTAAAAGCTGGTCCACTCCCATGAGCATCACAGGCCATACACTGAGCAGCCCATTTTTATCCTGCAATGGTTTGCTACACCCCACAGAGTGCTCAGAGCACAGGGAGCGTGTGTGCGCGAGCGAGCGTGCGTGTGTGTGCATTTCAGAGCTGCGTGGATCCGACAACAGTCACTTCAAGACCAGAGCCTTAGTATGAAATCTTGCACAATTTGTAAAAAATGTAAAAGAACAAAAAAAGACATTTAAGGCACACCGTCTTGTTTCTACTTTCCCTACATTTGCTCTCTACTGATTGTTTTCAATGACTTACTTTTTTCTCTTGTGGCCATTTTAATATTTATTATGTATTCTTTTTTGTATATTATAGATAGATTGTGTGTAAGTATGTGAGTCTTTTCATTTTGAAGTCCCGAATGTGAGTACAGTTTCAGTTAGGATTGCATTTGCTGAAAGTTAACTGTGTAATCTGTTGCTTTTTGAAAATAAAAAGTTTCCATTTTACAACATTTGTTTTTATCCCTCTTATTGGGTGGAGATTGTACAATGTATGGCCATACTAACAGCTGGAAAACATTTGCAAGCCCCTCAGAATAGGTGCAGCCATGGTAGTGTCTGCTCAAGTGATGGATTTGCTAAAATCCGTCTCCTGCAGGTCAAAGATTTACATTTTTTATCACTAAAATGACTCTTTCTCACATGAAATCATAAGGTTTCATTGCAAAAAACACTCAAACTTGGGTAAAAACCACTTTGTGATTACTAAATATTTGAAAACCACTGCTAAAATGTTAAAATGTCCATATTTTGTGTTCAAATGGTTGGTATTTCTGCAAGGATTTTATATGTGTCATTTATGTTCATGCTAACAGGCTCTTTTATGGAAAAAATGGCACAATTTTCAAATGTGTCTCTTCTGGAACAAAATCTTTTCTGTCATTTGACTCCTTGGGACGGCTCGTCAAATACTGAATGCATGCTAAACCCTGTCACAGAATGTGAAGTGTGTTTGACATTTAATGGGAATAATCTCCATGAATATATCCATGGGCGCACGCACTTCTGCTTTTTTTTCCACTCTGTGTTAAAGGGGAATACCACTGAATTTCAGATTTAATGTATGCAACTCCTGCGTGGAATAATGGCAAACCACTCTAGATTAATGAATACCCTGTAGCCACCAATAACACAGTGGTTTGTCCTGATTCCTCATTTTTTTAAGGTCACTCTGATGTGCAGCAGCATTGGGAATGATTTGGGAGAGGGCAGTAATGAGAACTATGGAAAATAGGAGCAAATTAAAAGATACTCCCAAATTTTTCATACCCATTTATAAAGAACCTTGCTACTGCGAAAGCATAAAAGCACATGACATAAGATTTCAAAATTCTTCACGCTCTTTGGCTATGACCTGTTCAATCTTAAATTGAGTGGTATTTCTCTGTAAAAGACTGTGATTACATTATGTTACCAATGTTTCAAAGATAATATGTGCATGGACTGAATCATACGATTGTAAGCGTCAATTTGTGTATTATTCAGACATCCAGGCTTTATGCTTTTAACCAAAAATGTGTTTCACTGTTGTATTTTATTTTCCCCCTAAAAACCATTTAATTAAGTAATGACCCCAGCCTAGGTGCCTGAAAACACAAAATATGATGCTGAAATGGCTTGTAAACACTCCAGGTAATTGCACACCGGGCTGCAGCTTCTGCTGATGAGAAATATCTATTAGGGATCCATTTTCATTAAGAGGGTGGCAATTACTGTTTTATTTTGGACATTGATCATTCCAGTGTGGGGCCACAGGGGCCAAGTCCAATGTGAAAAGCAGTTATTGAAATTTAAAGGTATGTTTAGGTATCAGGAAGTGCTCTACTTGAGTTTTACTTAACACTTTTCTTGCCTTTGGTCTATTACGCTGCATGAATCCTACACAATGTTTCTTGAAATTGAGAGGTAGCTGAATTTGTGGGATTTAATCTCAAAACTGGGGCTGAAACTGGGCTACTTGAGACCAAAGCGGGAATTAATATCTCACTTCTGTATATTTTAGCCTCATTCAGCATATGCAAAATCACAAATGGTGTCACTTTTGAGCGCTGGCCCATTTCCTCGCGTGTTCATTTGAGTGCCCCAGTAATTCTGTTTCTCTCCATGTCTGAGGAAAGATGACAGGCAGAGGTGGTCGGCTTGGAAGCGGTTCACTGTAGCAGACAAGCTCTCACATTGAACTCTTCTCCCTCAGAGCTACCGTCTCTCCCGAGAAACATCGAGAGACATATTGTTCATAATCAAAGCAATTAGGATGCTGTAGTCTTGCTGCACCATGTGACTGGGATCGCTTCTCTGCACTTGTGTTTAGATCATGGAAGAAAGGAAAAAAAAAAAGCTCATTTTTTTGCGAGGCAATTATTGCGCTTTGCTGGAGATATTTTTCATTTAGCGATCAGAAGACTTTCTATTGGATTTTGGCTGATGATGAATAACACAACCATCCCTAATTTAGTGTCAGTCTCCTTGTATCTCGGTGGATTTGCGCACACAATTTCTGTGTTTTAATGGACTGCCAGTGGGCTCTGAAAAAAAGCATCTCACCCTAGCCCTCATTTTCTGTCTATAATTTGAGTAAATACCATCTGTTGACTATGAAACATTGTTTTTTTTTTCTAAAAGGGGGGAGAGCTTCATCTAATATGAGCCTTTCTGCACTCTTAAGCATTTTCTGTTTGTATAATGCACACCAAACCTTAATTAAAGTGCAGTAAGGGTCTGTGCAGAGAAGCACTCAAATATGAAAAGCTGCCTTGAATGGAATAGAGTGGACATCTCATTCTCCTGACAAGCTACTTAGCAGAAAAAGGAAGAATTGCTTTCTGTCTTGGCATCACCCTGCTCTGCATATTTGTTTGATGGTGTGACCGCTTGAGAACGGAGCTGGAAATATGATGGTTCAGTATGCTTTGCATAATTTCTCCAGGGCATTTATTTTGTTTTTGTGAAATGACATTTACTTACAATCTACTGTGCAGAGTTTTCCTTGGGATGTTTGGTCAAATCATTGTTTTGTTTTGTTTTTTTTTCCTCTTGTGTTTTGTGCGGAAATGTGCGCATTTGTGTAGGAGTGACCCCGGGACATTGTGCGTCAAGTTTGTGGCTGCAGGTTTTCATGCATTTGTGTTTTGTCCCCACACACAGGTCAATCAGCTATCAGTGCATCAGAACAGGCTTTGAAACCACACAGCTTCCCTCTGCAGCTGCAAACCACATAGCTAATAGTTGTCAAAGTGCAGAGCTGCAGTAGTTTTCTCTCTAATGGCTTTGCGGCTTCGTGGCTAATGTGCTACAGCGTAATTGGTCAAATAAATGATAATGCGAGGATCACAAATGAGTGACTGTCTCTACATGTGTTGTTGTTACCAAAAATTTCACTATTTTTGTCAGCTTTTTTGGTGGCTGTTAGAGTTTAATTCTGCCCGGCTCTCTGCCCATCCATAATCCATTGTCTTTTTATGAATAAATGCCTGTCATTTTCTAAAGCTATTAGATATAATAACACGAGGCCTGTGCCTGTCACTAAAACATCCAGCACAATGTAAGCAAACCCTTTTTACAAACAAGCTGGGCCCCTCAAAAAATCAGGGTTTTAATTTGAGTAAATGCATGTGCAGAATTTGAAACAAAACACACTTAGTCGCTCTCTAGCTAATGTAAACAAAATCTGAATCTGAACATGTGTTAACCCCTATTGCATTATACTGTCCGTTTATATGTACCCAAGATAATGAGGAATAAGATGCCATTAGGTAAAGATGCAGGAGAAGAGAAGCTTCAATAAAACACAGCGTAATGATGATTTCTATTCCCTTAGGTGGGGGCGATGGCAGCTCTGAGAAAAAAAATGTTGCTGTATTTGTTGTCTGACAAGCTATTATAGGCAGTGTAGGCCTCTGAATACCAATGATCGACCGGATGCCCGATAAAAATTTGAAAGTGGAAAAAGATTTCTCCACATAATATCCCAGTCTTCATGTCTTCATTTCCTACCGCCACCCCCTCACCCTCCTAACTCCTGCAGCCCATCATGCAAATGCTTTATATAAAGAATATCCCTGCTTTAAATATTAACTGATTAAATTGTGGCTGGAGCTTCAAAGGTTCTGTCCTGCATACTTAAACATTTTTTTTTCTCTTTCTCACCCCTGTAATGTGAGATTCAGTGGTTAGATCATTTCTGTGAAAATTTGCTGGGAGCAACTTTTTTAGAGGAAGGACTTAGTTCTTGTCTTTGGTGTCACACCTGTGTGCATTAGATGATACCTCTAGGCTATGCTAGTTTTTTTTTCTCACATTTTCTGTACACTAAATGATACATTTGGCAACTCATTCTCCTTAGGGTGATGATTTCATTGTAAAATTGTAAACTAAGGGCACTAGAAGTTGCTTGCAAGTTATAGGCATGATTAAGTATGTCTGTTTGGACTGCTGTAGAATCAGTAGGAATGTAACTTTTGGAGATTGCACTGTTTAGTTTAAAGGCGTAGTTTAACATTTTGAGAAATACACTTATATTGTATGTTTGCCAAGAATAAGACAAGAAGACTGATTATACTCTCATGTCTGCACGCTTAATATGAAGCCACCACCAGGAGCCAGCTAACTTAGTTTAGCACAAAGACTGAAGATAATGGGAGAAAGTTAGCCAGCTCTGTCAAATGTAACAAATTACACCTACAAGCACCTTTAAAGCTTGCTAAGTATCTCCTTTGTTATAGCTGTACAAAAAAAGAAATGAAGTATTGTTTGATGTTGGGTTATGTTGGAGGGGGCTATTTCTTGGCCAGGATCACTAACTTCCTGGAGTTTCCACTGGTTGCCTAGCAACAAGTCCTCACCAGGAAGTGGTCCATAACTTACCGTGTTAATTATTGAGCCATAAAGCTACTGGTAGGTGGGTTTTGTTGCCTTCAAACAGAGCCAGATTAGCTGGCTCTGGTGTCAATGCTAAGCTTAGCTAACTGCCTGTTGGCCCCAGCTACATATTTACCATACAGACATGACAGTGGTATCAATTTTTTCAACAAAGTCTTGGTAGAAAGTGAATTAGTGTATTTGCCTAAAATGTCTAACTGTTCCTTTAAGCTCAACACAAAATCTTGGTAGGATCCTTGCTCTTTGTACAATTGCTACACTATTAGTCCACCTTAAAAATTTGCTTTTGTGAAGTGCAGGGTTACAAGTGGCTTATATGTTTGTCGTTCTTCCTGCAAACGTGGTTATCATGGCTGCACAGAATTTAAAGAAAAAGTCTGACAATATTGCACACTTTGACATCTGTTGGTGCATTGTGTTGTGCAGAACAAACCTCACAGCATTGAGCTCTTTATAGGAATGTAAATGTTGGAGCATAATGTTATTACGCTGTGAATGGGCGCTTTAAGTCGCAGGAACCGCCGCTGCAGTGTGTTTAGAGCGTGCAGGTCAGGATGTAAGCTTGTGTTTCTTTACTGTTAAATCCTCTTGGTTGCGGTGGGAGTCAAGAGTAAACACGTCCCCTTTCGCTGCTAAGTCCTCAGGATGAGTGACGGAGCTGCGGATAGATCACGATTGGTGGGTTAGTACTTAAGCACATGTACGGCAAAGTTGGAATATGCGAAGAGAGAGTACTGGCCGGGAGTAATCCTCCAACAAGGATTACCCGTGTCTTTCATGCTAGATTAAAGGGTCCCATGATACCCTGCTGTGCTGTCCGAATCCTGATGGGGAATCAATGCACTGGATGACAAATTATCAGCCTCGTGATCTTTGTCATCTTTTGTTAGGGTCGTCTGCTTGATAAGGAATGTGATTTGGGTCACTTTTTGTGCGTGCATTCTTCCAACACTCCAGATTTGGGAGGGGGAGGCTGACCAATCGCCAAGTGGTCTCTAGCTGTCTGTGTCTCTCAGCGACTGTGTTGAGATAATCATCTTATGTACCAGACGTTAGACACACACACATGCACCCAGAGTCTGAAATGAAGCAATCTGGATGACGTACCTAGAGTAGTCAGCAGAAAGGGAAAGAAATATTTGGGTCACATGAAAATTGAAAAAAGAGTGTTGTGATGATTTTAGTTTCTGGTTGCTGGTGAATGCTTCTCCACCAATGAGCTTGTCCTTCTATTCCACTTTCATTGTACTCAAATTAGACCAAGCTTGTCGGGATAAAACTGACAAAACTAGCAGGCACTGCAAACATTTTGCTAACAGACTAAAATATTCAGAAGCTGCTATCTGGCTTATAGGAGCTTTCAGAGTATTATGATTCGCAGCGCGGAGGCTGAGACGACCATATTCTCATAGCACTGCATTGGCAGAGGGCAATCTGTCATGATGAAAAGCCAAACGTGTACATTATGGTGCCTATTTACAGCATGCAACCAACTGCTTACATATGCTCACAGTTGGCCATATCTGCCCCCGGAGAAGGAAGGAAAATGAATATTGAGGAGATAGAAACCAGTTTTTGATGTAGAATTTATCTTTTTTAAGGCTTGGATCCTTTACTGTTAATAATGTTGTCCTGAGGATGGCATCATTATTTATTTATTTATCTAAATTTTTTTTGCATCATGGCAATTGGGGAAAGTGTTTAGTGGTGTTTATACAGGCGATTTGTTCCCACTAATTCGGCATGTTTTTGTGAGGAATCCAAGGGTTTTTTGGAAAAGGGAGGAGAGGGTGGTGGGAGGGAGTTAATCCACTCGTTTTTCTTGTGTTCCAGCCTGTTCAGCACATTCTCTCTCCCCCCCTCTCTCTCTCTTTCGCTCCATGTCTCCCCCCCTCCTCCCTTTATTTTTGGAAACATCTCATTCTCGTGAGTCAGGCCCGTCATGCTCACAAAGGCTCGGTCTAGCGAGCTCTTGCCGCCTCCTCCTCTCTGTCCGCGTCTTTGCTGTTCATGATATAAGAAGAGAGGGGAGGAGGAGGAGGAGGAAGCAGGAACTCTTCATCTCTCCCTCTCTCTTTCTGAGATGTAGAGGCAGAGGGCAGAATTAATGCTTTGCAAATTTTTAATTCACCATATTTACATAGTTGACAGGTAAAGGATGGATGTGTTTGCGAGCATCGGCGTAATAACTAGCTAAAAAAAGGAGCCTCGAGAAGGTGACAGGCGACAATTTTCCAACCTGAGACTGCAAATTTAAACCTCACTGCATTTATGCTCCATTTGTGGAACAAAATCAATGTGATGATGCAACCACATTTTTGGCATCCATCTCAATTTGCAGAGCGGCGTTGAAAGCAGCGTTGATTGATGATACCTGACTTGACTGATAGACGTGTCAGCCGCGCTTCTGTTGTCCATTAGTTGTTTTATCTGCATACATATGAATTTTTTTCCCCATTTTTTTAAAAAAAACAGCAGTGGCACCAATGGGACATGCTGATTACCATGTTTGCAATGCAGTGTCACTGCCTTGAAGAGTTTTCTTGCAAATAAGGCAGATCACTTCCAGGGAAATCTGCCAAATTAAGTTGCCTTGGAAACAACAAATTATACAAAAAAACACTTACATCAGCCCACTGGCTGAGTTTGGGCTCTGGATGTGAGATAAAATGGCTCATTGAGATGGACATTTTTGCTTGTTTTGTGCTTCTGATCATTTGCAGAGGAGTATATTTGACTCAGACAATGTTTCTGTTATCTTTTAGTGCATGTGGGAAAGCGATGATTCATCTTTCTTGTGTTAATTATAGAGATAACCTGCTGTAACAAATCAAACATTTTCTGCACTGCACAGAAAAAATAATAATACCGACTTTTTGCTGCGTTGGATGAGGATTTAATTTGGCAATAGACAAGAGCTGAATGTTAAAAATCTCATTCGAATGCATTCATTGTTTTGCAGTTGCCATGCCAGTGTTGCCTCTGCAACTAACATTTTAATCAAGAAAGGGGAGCTTAGGTGAGCATTACTCTCCTTGAGTCTCTTCATTTGAACTTTATATGGATGCATACCTGCAGGCATCATCTCTAAATCTGTGCTCCATCCTCAAGGCGGTGAGGGAAGAGGGGAAATAAGTTGCATTTGTTTGGAAGTTTTATGGTTTTTCAGTACAATCACAAACTTCTGAAGAGATGTTTTGGAGCAAAGTGACCCAGCTGCTTCCCCTAGAAAAATGCTTTCCTTCTTCTACAAACATGGTCAACACAGTGAAAAAGTAATTTTCTACCTTCTGTGTTCAATTTTCCTCTTGAAGAATTATATTTGCTATGTAGATATAATAGTTTTGTTCTCAGAGACTAATTACACTGTTGGTATTTGCACAATTTATGGACTTACCTCCCTCCAATTCATGCATATTGCAGGCTGTTTAAGTCACTTCTTAACAACATGGTTTGTGCGTTTACCTTTGAGGACACATATGTTTGATTTGCATCACACACAAACATCTGCATTCCCTTATGTATCTTAGATGTGAAGAGGTGCAAGGGACTCACTGTGCGTTGGATAGTCTCTGATGCATTTTGCATCTCAGCCTGGTGTTAGGAAAGCAGCAAAATAGTCTTGAAACAGAAGAAAGGCCCAAAGCAAAAGCAGCGCAGAGGCAGAGCCATCATCATTAGTCATCAACAGCAGCAGCGGCCCCTCAAAGCACAGCGCTGTGAAAGTTTCTTGCTAAATCACTGCAGCCATTCCTCCAGCCACTCGGTCCCAGGTCCCCCGTGGGGCAAAATGCACTCAGACACTTCATATAATGCAACAGAAAAAAACCTGGAACACAGATAAAAACACAGCACTATTAGATCTGCTTTGCTACTTTTGCATTATATGTGAAAACAGGAATTCAGGGTTGTAATGATATTGATTGAATCATATGGAATGTACAATGTATAGTTCTGTTTTTGCACATAATATGCAAATTACTCTACTTAAAATCATCTCATCTCTTTTTCTGTTTCTAGGATTCTATAATCAGGTTATACTGTAAATGTGCTCCATGAAAATGTTAAGAAAGGGCCCCACAGCCTCGTGCTCAAGTTATAAAATCCCAGCCATGCTATGAATATGAGCTGTCATCTACTTTGACCTGCGCTGGCCCAGGATGAACATCCATTTATCAGCATGATTTTCAGGTTTAAGTACACTGAACTCTAAGTCAACTCCCTTGTGATTTGTTTTTTGTTTTTTTTAATACCAAATCCATCGTCCACTTGACTTTAAATTATGCTCTATTTCCCTGCTCGGCTTTTTCTATTTCCCATCCTCCTAGAAACACTGAAAATAGGTCATTCTGGGTCTCTTGATCTAAGACGATAAACCTTAAATGGCTTTTCCCAAAGTCTTAATTTTGCATGAAGACACTGAACTATGAAAAGACAGACCAGCTGACGAAAAGGACGTCCTCTTCATCTCTCCCTCATTGCTTCTTCAGTCTAAGATTAGTGCTTAGAAGATGCTACTTTACAATTTTTGCCCCGAGCTGAGGAGAGAAGCGGCTGAAAAGAGCAAATGTTCAACTCCAGCTAAATGCTCTCCAGCCAGAAAGCCTCTCTGCACCGTGTGCGTGTATGAACTTTGTGAAATGTTTTAGAGTGAACTCCTAAAAGGGTTTTCTTGCCAGGATTTTCTCCCTGTTTACCCCATAAACAACTCACTGCTCACAGCTTCCTGCTTACCACGTGAGTTAGCGTAGCAACCACTCGAACATAGTGGGAATGCATCAAATTGCTCCTCTGTAATTACTCATTATATAACCCACGTTACAGAGTCACGCATGCATGGCCGAGTTTGGCAGAAGCAAAAGCACACTTGAAACAGCATGTTGGGAAAGACTGCAGCCTCCTGACCTCAAATAATAAACATCTATAGAGAATAGACAGATGAATGTACTTGACCATTGCATTTGCATTTGTGTTTTGTTGTCTTTTCATGGCAGGAAAGTCAATACATGCTTCCCTTTCTATTATTTCATGCCTTTTCCCACAGAGGATGCAGTAATTGACACAGTTATTTAAGTAAAAATAAATGAAATAAATAAAGATAACCACTGAGTATTCCCACAAAATACATTATAGACTAAATAAGAGCAATCATTACAACAACGAGGACTTTCATCTCACAGTCAGTTCTAACTTAACTGCTGTTTTTAATCACAGCATGTTTATTTGGCTACCCGCTAATTTCAGACTACATCAGAACTGACTTCCATGGAGCATGATAGTAATCGGAATAAAAAAACTGAGACATTATCAATCAAATAATCATA
Source organism: Acanthurus leucopareius (assembly GCA_029814765.1). Taxonomy (NCBI): domain Eukaryota; kingdom Metazoa; phylum Chordata; class Actinopteri; order Acanthuriformes; family Acanthuridae; genus Acanthurus; species Acanthurus leucopareius. Next base: position 2,182,404 of record JAQMCX010000037.1, on the reverse strand, counting down.
CATATTAGATTTTCAGATTTTGAGCAATTGCGTATAAAATGTAATTAAAATTAGAGTTTATCTCAGTTTTTTTCACCCCAGAAGTTTATTCTATATCCTTTTTTAACAATACCATTTTTTTATTGGTTGTTTTATATCATAATATCAATTTTCATGACTAAGTTTTCTGTCAGTCGAGCTAAGTGATTGGCTGGCTGGTCTGACACCAAGAGGACTGATATAAATATAACCTTTTATTTCCTAAAGAGAAGCCAGATGAAACAACATTTCATAATAATGGAAAGAGTTTATCAAATTTACTAAATTATTTTACACCTTTATAGTTATATTAAATATGCTGTCATAATGTTTACTTCTATGACAATTTATTTTCTTATAACACATTAATTATATATATTTGAACAGTCTGGGTCCCCAAAGGCATTTTCTGCTCTTGATCTAGTTGTGAAAAAATACTAGTAAACGTCACAGCACTTCAACAGTGTCACTCCAGTATCTGTTACCTGGCTTTCATGCAGGAAAACTTTAACCTGTTTCTCAAAACAAGTAAAAGTAAGGCTGCAATGAATATAAATCAATGCAAGAAAACTGGAAATATCCAGGCTTCTTCCAGTTTGCAAACGTGCCACTGAAAACATGCCAAATTTGAATATATCCAGAATATTCTGCCAGCTTTTAGAGTTATGTCAGGGAGGTTGGAGTCTGGACAATGAATTACTGTCAACCTCTCTAGATTTTAAAATGGTGCATTAACAACTTGAGTCCATGTATTTTGCATTATGGATCACAGGACGTTTTTACCCCTCTCAGGCTGCACAGACTCCCGACGAGGATCAAAGCAAAGCCATGACACCTTCAGTGTCTGGACTAATGGTTCATGCATGCATGAAGGCTACTCAGCACATTTTTTTTATCAAGTCTGCTCTTGGTTCTCTCTTTATTTCTGCTCTTTCATCTCCTAAACTTGGTGGAAATTAAAAGGAGGATATTTTTGCTTTCTTGCCTTGTTAAAAAACTTAATCAGATAATGTTTCTACTTGTGAGTTTAAAGCATAATGAATTTCACAACTGTCAGAGACAGCTGGCCTATTACAAAGCGAGTGCAGTTAGGCCTTTTTATTGACTTTTTTCCTCGCCAGTTAACTGAGACATCTCCATGGGTGCAGAGCAGTGCTGCAGCCTCGGTGCATCTCTGGGGTCAGGAGCTCTCCCTGGCTAAATTAGATCAGAAATTCTGATCACCAACTCCAATTATTTCAATGAACACTGGGTCACATCAGTGTAAGCAGCCTGCAAAACGGCCAATTTGTCTTTCATTTCGGTGAAACTAAGAGGGAGAGCACAGCAGACTGCTGAGGATTGATCTTTGTGTGGATGGAGAAAAGAACATTGTGATACTTTCTTGTTATTTTTAACATCACATGTATGTTCTTACACACATCAGAGACTTTTCCATTTCTAACATGTGCAGTGTGCGCTTTTTGTGCGTAAGTCTGGTCAAGGTAACAAGGTATCAGGCTGAATTATTTGTCCTTGCACGACACTTGGTTGCACAACGAAAAATAAAAGTATGAAAGAACTTAGTTGCACAAATTAGCTTTAAGCATTAGCAATTTGTTCTTTCCTCTAATTGTTTTATATAATAGGGTATAATGAACAAAGCAGCCTGAAATGGTTGCCAGCAGTGCTTTAGACTATTTATCCTGTACAAAACTGCTGTATCCCCGCTATGTTTTTGTACACAAGGAAACAAGAATACCTGAAAACCAGTGAGAATTTGCCCAAGGGAAGACACTAGACTTGTTTGTGTAATATTGGTGAGGAAACACTAAATACTGGGGGGTTGCGATGTTAATGTAATCTGTTCCATCAGCACCTTTGCTCAGCAGCTGAGGGCTGTGGTGTGTCACTGATATGATCACCTACTCTTCCACAGCTCTGATCCTATTGTTCCCTGACATTAGGGTGACTGGATAATACATGCATAACAATGTGGAAGTGTCCTGCAAATGTGGTTGCGCTTAAAACTGCCCGAGATCGTTGCTAAAGGATCAAAAACATCTGATTCTGATGTCAGTATGCCTAAAAATGTGTGAATTTATAAATAGCTTATGACAGAGAAGTTGCTAGTTTTAATCACTGGTGGCAAATGAGCAGAACAGGTGTGTTTGAACCCTTTCAAAACAAATATTCACTTGAGAAACACATCAAGATTCTTTTGTCCACAAGGGACTGTTTTTAAGCTAACAGCACCAAGGAGAGGAAAATGCTGTGGTCTTGGCTCTCGTTGTTGCTTAGCAACAATTGAAAACCAATTTGAAGGGCGCCATCTTTTTGTTGAAATTTGAAATATTTTTATCTTCAGAGCACCACGCACTGTTGGAAATGCACAACAGCATGTCCTTTCCTGGCAAACATGAGATAAAGAGGTCAGTGTGGTAGAGACAGATTCCTCATCGATGTGTAACCTAATTGTCCTGGCGTTGTTGCACAGTTGCTGTTAAGAGACAACTGCAACTCAACTGTGAAGCTACCATATAGTTATATGTATATGCATAAGAAGTATATGGTATAGCTTAACTTAAACAGGTTAGCGTTTATCAATCTACGTTAAAGGCAAAGGAACACATACTGATGCAAAAAAATTGGGTCTCTTAAGCCCAAATTAGCAAACATGCACATTTTTCTCTTGTAAGTAAGATGAAGATGCAGTAATATTTAAAATAAATAAGTTTAAATGAGAAAAATATTGAACTCTTGCCTGGTGAGAGTCTTTCTGACAGGAGCAAAAGCCCACAAGAAAATACCCAGTTGACTTATACCAACCAACCTGTCATACTTACTAATAAAAGATGTAGAGACTGATTTTTCACTGCGGAACTGCATTCCTTTGCCTATGTTGTTATGAATCTAAAAAGCTGTTTCAGACAGTAAGTCTGAATACTTGTAGCTGCAATGCTTTATCTATACAGACAAGTGAGAAAGCAGTAATAGCATAAGTCATTTTAGTTTAATTAGAGGAACAATGCATGTTAATGAATCATTATAATTGCGATTTTGGGTAATAACTTTATTACATTGGGTGATAACATTAGTTTTTCCCCAGCCGGTCTAATAAACTGAGCTTAAAGAACCTTGAAATCGAACCAGAGCTACACAGCTTTGTGTTTTTTCATATATTTTACACTGATGGCATAGATAATGAACCCTGGGCAAAATATGAGGAAATTGTTCCCAGGGTGGTTTACACTTGCTTGCCTCTGTTTGGTACTTCTCTGGGAACACTGAAGTGGTTCAATGAGGCATCAGTACTGTCAGTTCATTGTATGCTTTCTGGTTGTAAGCCGTCTGCTCTTACTCGAATCCACTGAGCAAACATTGAAAATAAAGCCCATGCATAATTGAATCATCTGGACTGAAATAACAACTACCAATTCATTGAGGGGAAAAAAAAAAAAAAAAAAATCCTCAGAGGACCCATGAATGTGATCGCGGAGCATGGACAAAGGGAGATGTCATGTTGGCTTACAAAGTGACAACTCTGGTTTTCAAAACATAGTGTGGGGCTGAAATGAATTATGTTTGCGACAATTCAGTCATAAGGCAGGGTAATCAAAGCATGAGGAAGGTGTTAAAGTAAATATGTGAATCTCAAAAAGCCTAAGGGATGGTTTTCTATTTATTTGCCGCTGGGTTTTTCATTAGGAAGGTTGGTACTCAAACAGGCAGTGGGTGATAATGCACATTGGCACATTGGCCCACAATGGCTTTGAAAATGAAACTGTCAGGCTGAGGTAGTGTGTCGATCAGTGTGAGAGAGCTTGAGTATTTCTGACTAGTCTCATCTGGTTTCTCTCCCTCTCTATCGTTCTCTCCGCCACCCCTGCCACCCCGCCCCCTCCTCAGACAGACATATTCTCATCTGCAGTCTTACTGCATTGTGTTGTGCAAGCTATAAGCTGAGGCTGCCTGAGTGTCTCAATGGACTTTTTTTTTCTGTTTGACTTGGCCTCACTTTCTCTTTTCTTGCTTGGCTGCTGCTACAATGTCAGGCCAGGTCCAGGAGCTGGCCTTTTATTTCATTAGCACAAAGCAATCCATGGACCTCCATTAATGTTATGTGATATAGGCAAGTCTAGTCTTGCTTCCTGTGCCTTGTTGTATTCTAGTACAAGCTGTTAGTCTAACATTAAGTGGAGTTGTTTATAGATCTACTATTCATTTAGCCCTTTGGTCCTTTCTGGATATTTTTGCTCCCCTAGCTCCCTAGCTAAGCCTCATCCACTTAATTAATGTAGCTCTGCTTTAGCTGCTATGCTAAGCTTTTTATTACCACATCTAGAAATGATAATGGTTGCTGACTTACCATGTGAAAGTCTTCAGAGGTCGTCAGAAATATTCTTCTAATATCCAGCGAGCAGCACTGACTTTATCAGCCAGCTAGCTAGAGCTAGCTAGAGCTAGCAAGCTAGCGTTAGCTTCTTGCTCGGTGAGGTGGTGAGTAACAAGGTCTCTGGTTGACTCATTTAAAAATGAAAACTCAGTAAAATTGTCTTAAACATACACAAGGTGGTAAAAAAGACATTTTCATGCTAAAAAACTGAGGTTAAATGTCACACAATGGCAACACAGATGTTCTTAACTTGCTAACTTGGACAATGAGTCAAGCAAAAAATCAGCATCTCCACCAGGTGATAGTCCATGTAGAAGACACAGAAATAAAAGTGCATTGCTCTCGGACTGCAGACTTGCTTGGTAGCAATATTAAGAAACATAGTGAACTAGTATAAAAAAGAAAAAAAAAAATTAAAAAATAGTGTAGTGTTATAAAAATGAAAAATGTTATTTTGCTCTAATAAAATTCTACTTAGATGCTTTATTATTGTGATAAAACTTGGATGAGCAGGACAGATTTATGCTTTATTGTTCATACTTTCAAGCAGTATATTTTACAAGAGAAAACACTTTTACAATGAGGACTAACTGATTAGTTTGGCAAAAAAACACTTTCTTGAGTAATGACTTTGGCTAACACACAATGTTACCCCACACTCTGAAACAGTATCATCAAGGTCGAGCTCTCACACAATGTGTTTGACCATATTTTCTTTCCTCGCAAAAATAATATTGTAAGCTAATTAGCTGGGCATGCTAATGTTCCCAGCTCATGTTAATGCTGGAAAACACTCTCTTCTAAATTACCACTTTATTTTGGAAAAAATAAGAATACACAGCACCCTCTCAGTATCACAAATATCACATTTATCCACTCAATCGCAACAAAGGCGAAATCTTCAATATAATGCTGATGTTTGATGGTCAATGTAATGAAGATGGACAACATGACATACCCCTAAATATAAAGCTAACTGCAGAATAGAACCTGAGTTTTCTCATAGTTGAAAGTATTAACAGAGACACACGACAAAGAGCTCATTATATTGGTTATATTAGACCAACCATGTAAGTGAGAAAAAGACCTCAGGACAGCAGCTAGCAATAAGTTCTACAAACTCTTTTTTTTTTCACACCTCAGACAAACTCTGAAATAATGAACTTCACTGCAACACACAACACACTGCCAACAATATTGTTATGCAAGTGTTTCCTTGGGTAATACAATGCCTTTTTTCGCCTCCACTGCACGTGTACACACACACAGAAACACACACACACACACACACACACAAATGGGTTCAGATTATTTTATTCTTTTGTTTATTTTGTGGTGGGCCACCAACACCCAACCAAGTGTAATTAAACATTGAAAAGTATGAGGTTGAACCTGTATCAATGGATGTTTTTTTTTTCCTTTGGGTGGGGGTCAAATTTTCCTCTTTTGTGATTTGCAATTTGTCCCCCCTGGTCCCTCATAGCAATTAAGCTTACAAAAACCTGCTGTGCCGAGTTATGTTTGCTAAGCTATGATTAAACAATTACTGCCCAGAGAAGTGAATGGTCAATTCAGAGAGGAAGGCTATTAAATGAAAATTGCAGTATTTCTAATTTGAATTTTGATACATTCAAACAGACCTTGTTCAAAAAATCTTCATCCACAAGCCTATATCCTGCTTTTAGGAAACACAGGCACAGCTTTGAATCTGTGATGCTACTCAGTGTAACTCTATTCTGGTAGACTATACCTGCAGGCTCCGAAAAACCTTCGCTTGGCCTTTCAAACAAAGCGTGCCTTTAAAGAAGCTCGCTCGCCTGCCTCCACAGCTGTGTGATCCCAATCCGATCCATCGAGCGCGAAGAGGAAGCTGTTTGATTGTGAAGCAGGCTTCATCCATTCCCACCCTGACCACAGACACGAGGGTTACAGCGTCCCTGTCTGCCTTATCTCCTTGTGCACCGGCTCGGCTTCAGACTCACGGCTCCGGCCCGGCCCTTGCTCAAGATAAAGCCCAAAATAGACCACTCTCGCTGACAGCAAGGCAGGCCTAGATAAGACTGTTGTGTCCACGGCTTTGAGCTGAAGTGGGGAGGGGAGGTGGAGGAGGGAGCGAATGGTTTGCTGGACAGAGACAGTAAGCAAAACACTGTTGCAGTAAATGCATGTTTTTTTTTTTTTTTTGCTAGCGCTCACCCTTTGACCCTCTTTTAAGCACGGATAAGAGGTCATAGTTATAGAAACAAATCTGTTTTCTCCTTCTCTTTTCTCACAGTTGAGGCTATTGATTGTGCTTATTGACCCATGTAGTTGAAGCCCCAGCCAATTTGGTTGTCATGGCTTACAGCGATAAGAAAATTACCTTGCAGCGTGCACGCGGCCACTTGCGTGCATGTGCCTGTGCTTGTACTTGTGCATGCCTTTTAATGATAATGCCAGCTCGCCTTTAGCTTATTATTCAGGCTCTGCCAGATGGCGAACAGCAAAAGTGCATCTAAAAAGGTTTTCCTCCGTTGGCATGCAGAGGCCAATCAATAGCTGTGTGTCTTAGCAAATTAGATCATGTAGACAAGAGGCAGTAGTCAGCAGAGCCATCCCAAAGTAACCCCCTGCATGGTTAGTTCATTCTCCATTAGACAACGGCCTGGAGTAATTGAATTGGCCTGTACAATCTCAGGGCTTGGCCTTCACTTTTTCGCCTTTGACAGCATATATTCAGGTCTGATAACTTTATACCCCAGCCAAGAGCCAATGTAGAGGTATTTTTTATGTGTGTGGAGATAGTGTAACAGTTATGACCCCGACAATTGGAACCACATGTATTCTAGCTAGCAATCAGAAGCCTGCATATTGTCTCCTATAACCTTGGACTTCATTCCCAGACATGTACATAAGCAGCTGCATTGTTGCTCTGTTAATACTACCTTCTTAAATGTACTTGGATGATGCTTTCAAGACATAAGCTATAGATCTTTGTCTACAAGATCAATGTGTTCTGGCATGAGGATCCCAGTGAACCCTTGCAGGCCCTTGCAGACCTGGAAAGTACAATTAACCTTAATTAAAAACTAAAAGTTACGTAGTCTATCTTAGTCCACAAATAAAAATACATTTCTGGAGCAACACGGCAAAATGGCAATTCAGGATTATCCTAAAAATCTCAAAAGCTAGGGACTTATTTTAATAAAAATTGATTTAAGAAAAGACATTATTTACTCTTTTTTAAGCGTTTTTTTCATTACTGTAGCTGCAGGGCTTAGAGTGTCAGTGCATATCCCATCTAAAGTGAGCGCTCAAGCTCTAATGTGTGCACAAGCATACAGGCAAAGAAAAAACTTACTCCAACCCTAACTCATCTTTTCAAATACTGTATTACATTTTCACGAACATAAAATGAGGAATACACAAGTTGTTGGTTGAGAAACTAACAACAGAAAACACTGCATATGACACATTCTAAAAAAATAGAAGCAAAATGGGTCCTAAGGCTCTCTGAAGGTACTCAGGAATATAACTGGCTACAGTCACCCAGTGATTCTATCAAATTATAGACCAACAAAAGAACTGAATGGGAAGAGGGTCACAATATGATATGGACAGAAGGCTGGCTGAAAGAGGAATTCCACAGTGTAAAATGACAAAAAATAAATACATGAATAAGTCCTGTACAATTATGTTAAGTAAGTTATTGTAGCCATTATGAGATGCAAGCTAACTGTCTACTCCAAGCCAATCAATAACAAAGCGAAGCTTCAATATACAAGAAAGATATTCATAGTCAGAGTTAGAGACAGAGTCAGAGAGAAAGCAGCGCTCTCTCATATATAAAATTTGCACATGAAGAATTTCTTAAGAGGATTGCTGATGAAGAGTTTTGGGGCCACGCAGTTCACATAGTTATACACTAATATTAAGCATTCAAAGCATAGAGGCTAATTAGGACACCATTAATATACTCCTGTCTGCCCTCCAGCCTCATTATTCCATAACTTCTGTATCTGTAGCTGGCAGGCCAGATATGCCTTATCCATTTTTTTGTTCCATTACTGTTGTAGCCCAACTGAAGTACTTACATCTACATCATTACAGAAATACTGCACAAGAACAGGCTTGAAATCTCATATTGTCCCATAATCTATCACTGCTTTGTAACTTGTATTGCTGAATTATTGAATCAAATGGTTTTCTTTCTCACCTTGCAAGAATTTATGCTGTTTTTTTTAGTGCACACAGCACATCTAAGCACATTTACCCTCTTCACCTGACCCAGTATAAATATAGCCCTCTACAGTTTTACAACGACCAACTCCATCAGAGCGTTGGCGAGCAGAAGCTAACAGAAGTGTTTGAAGGATATTTCTCATCATCTTTCCCCTCACAAATTTTTCAAACTGCCATCCTTTCAGTCATGAGGACATGCATTGTTTAATATCTTTTTACCACAAGTATTCGATGTTGGTGCACTTGTAGTTGTGCTGTCTGTGGTTCGGCTGATGCTAGCTCAGATGGAAAACAAGCTAGTGTTTCGTTCGGAGAAAGCATGATGAAGTATTCAGGCCTTTTTTTCTGTGGACTGAATCCATTAAAAAAAACATTGTAAGTGAACTTTTCACTGTCTAGCACACAAGTTAGCAATAACACTTCAAATGTCTAACCATGTCCATCTCTTGCTGCCGCGGATACTATGTCAGGATGTACACCAAGCATTAGTATTATTTATTGTAAACTAAACTTACTTTTTTTGTTGTCAGTTTGGAAGTTCTTCAATTTCTAATGTCCCTATATGTTCTCACTTATATATATCTGCACTATTTATCCATCAGATTGTCTTATTCATCGTTGTTCCCTAAGATACAGATCAGTGTACCAAAGCACTAGAGTTGTTTCGGCCCAAAACACAGGGATCAGGTGGCCTATTTCCTACTGTTATATAATCACAAAGTGGAAATTTCCATCATGCAACATAATTGCTTTCGGAGTGTCCCATCACGCAGCTCTAAAACGGGAACAACAAAATCTGCTGTCTCGAACCAGGGGAAAGTATGAGCTGAGTATTTTTCTTCAGCAACTGCAAGTGTCTTTCTGTGACAAAAACATCCAGTGGTGTATGTGGCCATAATCCCATGTGACATGGCCAGTCAAGAGGAAGGGATTGGAGGGCTTGGAGAAAAAGACAGAGGATGGCAACTCTGAGCTAGAGAGAGAGGGGGATGGAGACAGACAGAAAAAGATAGAAAGACTTCCCCTGTCCTTTCTCCTTGCTGAGAGACACTTGTGTGGGATTCAAGCTAATGCTCCCATTTATATCTCTCTTTAAAAGGGCCTCTGAAAAGATGCACCGAGACGAGGGGAAGTCTTGGTGAAAATACCTCTAATTTATTCCCTTCATTTGATCCACTTTGCTCTGTGGCAAGCTACTACCTGAACTTGCAGAGACAGTTGGCCAAACACAGATTAAAGCCGAGCACCGCAAGGGAACACAGCTAATGCTGGAGCTTCTCCCTGTCAAAGCGGCTGCGTGGGAGTTTGGTTTATCACGTCTGGGAAAGTGGTTCAGTGTGTTCAGACAGCAAAGTGTGATGATGGAGCCATGGTAGCTCGAGGTCAGGATAAGCACTTACAGTATCATTTCTAATCCTTTCCAATATCTCCATATTGCCCAGCTGTCATACAGTAACTCTGTTAAATTGTTGGATTTTTTTTTTCTTTCTTTTTTTTTTCTCATTTATCATTCATAATTAAATTCTAGCTTTTTCAATTCAGAGAATTCACTTAAATAAAAAACACTTGAAACAAATGAGAAAACTGTGATAATGTTTTAAATTAAAAAAAAAGAGAATGGGAATAAAAAAGGACTGGGCTTTTATACTGCTCAATTTCATTCACTGTTATCTCTTTAATTCCAGTTTTTCCTGCATTTCGGTATCTACTAATCCATCTTTCACTCCCTCTCAGTCCCCTATCTTCCTGCCCTCCATCCTTTGGTCCCCCTTGCTGTCATCCTTTATACCCTGGCCGCTCTTTTGTTTATCCCTCCATCTCTCCCTGTCCCCCTTCTCCCTCCATTTCTCTTTGATAATGGCGGCCTCAGCGCAGGAATCTGCCGCCATCCATCCCAAGCAGCAGGTAATGGATTGAACGCAGGACCTGATCTGGCTATGGATGAGCCAGCCTGTAGGTGTCTGAGTGGGCGTTCAAATGGATTCAGAGGAGCCTGCCTAGAATAACACACTCTGTCACCGCGAGCTTTGTCTTCACAGATCTGCTGTGTTCGCTGTCAGTGCCCCCTCATACCCCCACCCAACCTTACCCCATCCCCTCCCATCAAAGACAAAAACTCTTGAAAACAAGACAGCAGCGTGCAAGCATCTCTCGGTCTAGCTGGTTAAGGGACATTTTGATATTTTCAGGATGCCTCTCCTTAATCCCAGCAACGCTGCACAGGCACGCTGCTCCACTCCTCACTTTGATCTCTGGTTTTTTGTTTTTTTTTTCCAACAAAGGGACGAAGAAGCAGATCAAGAGGATTGCAGAGCCAACGTCGATGTCACGCCACTAATGCTGAAAATCATAAATTGTCCAAACAAGAATGTTTCTCAGCGGTTAGTCCCTGGCAGCTAACTCATATTGTGCTGCAAGCGGCTGTGTGCCGTCGCTGAGGAGCAGAGTAAATGACTCCAAAAACCACAGGGATGTTGCAATCTCCACAGAGTCCTTGCAGATACCTGAAAACCAATATAAACCAACATCTGGTAATGAATTATGGATGGAGATGAAATGCATGTACTCAGGCCGGGCCTCTCTACAGGGAATGTTATTTACAGTCTCACAGAAATATGCTTCCCATCACGGCCGCTAGAATCTGCTACATGACATGTCTGGTATTATGGGCTGTGATATACAGTTATGGATTATTTTCGAAGCCGTATAATACATAAACTGAGATGATATGTTCCGGAGGAGTATTTCTAGTCACAGCTTAACATTTATAGAACTTGATTACAGCCTAATATATCTCTTTCTTCTAATATAACTGCGTGGGTTTATGTCCTATGCGACAGGAGCCCAGGTAATTAAAATGTGTTTATCTGTTGGAATAACCTTTGTTGCCAGAAATATATGGCCTAGCGCCAGACGGAGAAATATGTTTATGGGTGCTTGTGTGGATACTTGTGTTCATACATGCATGTTTACATGTTTGCATTTAGGTGTGCATACTGGCGGTGTTCCCGCTTTGTCTTAGCGTGCATGTACTGGAGCATGTATGTGTGTGTGTGTGTGTGTGTGGGGAGAGAGAGATGATAGAAGCACGGTGGCTGTGCCTGGAGGCAGAAGCCACCCCATTGTTGGGGGTGAACACGAGGCCAGACACCTGTTTTTCCCAAAATGAATTATGGAGCGAAGCCAAGCGCGTGTTATTCTCCACACGACTGACAACAGAGGCCAAGGCCGAAGACCTGAGGAGAGACAGAATGAGGCTGGCATTACAGAGAGCGCTGAACAGTAAGATATCCAGCATAAGAAGGCATGAAGGTTATGAGTCCTTGTTTACTTTAATAGACTCTCTTATAATGGGGAATGGAATTCTAATAGACTTTTGCATTGCATGCTTTGCTTTGTGGCTGATGCAACTCAATTAAAATTGCTGGAGAGAGCCATTTAAATCTTATGAAATATTCATTGTTTATAGGCAGTTATATTTAAACAGCGCACAAAGCTAACATCATATTGACAATGGAGCTGTTGTTGTAATATATCATGAGTCATATATGCTCTGCGTTAGCTGTTTTACTCCCCAAGCACCTTTGCACAACAACCACTTTTGACATGAAACACACACACACCTTGAACATAGCACAGTCAACAAATCATGATTAGAGAATTTTTAAAACAACATTGCTTCAGGTGGAAAAACAGCTTCACAACAACTGCAAATTAGCTCTAACAGACAGAGTGTTCGTCTTTTGTTGTTTCATGAAAGCAGTAGGTACATTTATTTATAATATTTTCACACATGCACCCTTCTTTTTTTCTCATCTGACATACAAATGTTCTACCTGTATTTGTACAGTTGCCTCACTTTGTCAGGCTCCAACTAATTATGTGAAATTGAGCCTCAGCTCCTGAAATGAGAGAGGGAGAGAAGTAGAGTGCATTTGGCTCTTACTGCAGTGTGTGGGCAGCTGTCAACTGCATCCGTGCACTAACCTGTGCCCGGCCATGTCACACACACCACCCAACCGTTGTGTCAGCTTCCAAGATGCCACTGTGATAGGCTAGCAAATAGCAAGACTTCTGTGCTGCGGAGGGTATTTACTCTGATATTAAGTAGGATCTGTAAAACACTTTGCAAATGTGGTGAGATAATCCCACTTGTAACCATGTGACAAGCCTGAAAAATCAGCTGGTTTGCAAGAAAAATTTTGAATTTTGGCAAAACTCCTCTAAATATTTAGACACATTAGTTGAGCTGCAGATATACAGTACAATATTTTTAATGTAAGCCTTTACTTTCCATATCAGTGAACACTATAGTTGTGTAAATAACTGTGGCATCTCTCACCCAATTACAAACAATTAGCTATTTAGTTTAAATCTTTTCTTTCACCTTTCGTTACAAAAACTACGTGTATGATTAATAAGAATAATCCATGCTTGATGCAGAGTTAGCACAAATAAACATGGACAACTACAAACTTGTACAGCGTGTACACACAAACTCATAATTATTCACACACTGTGCACACATGTAATTTTTAACATATAAATCCTACATAGAATTAATTAAGCCCCACCTACCTTCAGTAACAGCTGCTATGATAAACTGCATGTAGGTTGCATATATATGATTTACAGTAAGAACAGTTACAGACTTAACACTTAAAGTTTATTCTACATTTTAATGAGCATCCTCTACTATCATTAGTGTTTCATGAACAGCTAAGATGGAGACCCTAACTAAATGCAGCAACCAAGCCTAATGTATGTGTAGCGTTAGCTAACTGCCAATTAGCAGCCACTATTTCTAAAACTTGTTTTCACAGGTTCAGTATGTCTTATCTTCTTTTACAACCCCATCCCCATCACTGTCAAAAAGCTTTTACACACATTTTGCCTACACATCAATAAGAAAGTTCTTCTTTAATCTATATTCTGGCAGTTGACGTGTTCATTAGTTCTTACAGAAAGAGCAGGCTTTCCTTCTTTGAAAAGCCACACTTTCATTTGAGTATAAAGCATCAGATTGGATTTATGAATGCACCCTAATTGTTTTTGGCAAACTTAACGCCATCTCAGGCACAGAATCTGGTCTGGGGTGGCCAGAGAAAATTTTTTCCAATGATAAAGAGCTCTTCTTCTAATTCTAATGTAACATAACCCCTGAAAAAAGATCTAGCTTACTGACTTTAAAAGTAATGCCAAGTTACTCCTGTTGGTAGCAGGCCATAAGCAACTTAGCTGGGCATGCTAATGTACCTAGCTGTAGTGCAGAGAAGAAGTCTAGGATATTTATTCCTTACAAATGTGGTTTTGGTTTTGGAAAGACTTTAAAAAACCCACAATCCTCCAAACTCTTGAGATACCCTGTACAGCTCCTTCTTGGTAATCCATGCACATTGCTTTGGCATGTTGAGAAATCCAAAGCTTGGCAAAGCAGCTTTGCTGAGTTACATTTGCTAATTTTGTCCAAAATATGTTTCAAAAAAATATAACAAAATGAGGAGGAATGAGAGATTTAACACAAATTTCTGCAGTGCGACTTGTCATAGAGAGGCGCTACAAGCAGACAAAGTAGATCACATCACAAATGGATCCCCGAGGATGTGATCATGAACTGCCTTTTCCTTTGCAGTCATCTTGACTGCTGTATAGAGAGTGTTACACGATGAGGATGTTAAGCTGCACTTATAAAAGAGTGTCTGCAAGTCTCGGTATCGGGAGTCATGAACTACCCACACACGACAGCGAAATTGAAATACATTGCTGGATTTTTATCTTTAAAACTCACTACATGCTTTGTCACTTTATGACAGACGTGTCTGATAGCGCCTGAGGTGTGTCCCAAGTGTTGAGGAGAATTTCATTTTCTTTAGTAATTCTCTCCATCCAGGGTTACGAGGATGTCAGACTCTACAGGAGGTTGGCGCTGTCCCTCCAAATATCATCGCTCACACCTGGAGGTCACAGGCTCTCTACTGTCTACTCAGAGCACATCAAAAGGAGAGACAGCAGCTCAAAATACCATTAGTATTTCATTATTAAGTCTATTATATACGCAGGAATGTCAATTTGCATAGTGTGTCATTGCCAGCCGGAGGGTGGCGGAGCGTCTGTCTGTCTCCTTGCGTATTTGTCTAAAGATAGGAAGTGGTTGACATACTCGGGAGGTGTGAATTTCCTACCCGTGATTAATCCAGCCCGTCCTGTGGCGGCAGCCTGCCATAAACGTTTCCTGGGCTCAATTTAACTCTGATCAACACATTCACGGTGAACGCCATCTGGTGATTCGATTCTGACAAATTACCCCCGTGTTGTGCTTGATAACGCCTCGAAACAAGCATGTTTATTTTCCTTTGCTGTTTTTTTTTTTTTTCATTGTGTAAGTAGGGGGGAAAATATTGACCCGACTTGCCACTGAGCTGACGGTAAAGTGAGAACAGATGGGCAACAATGCTAAATAAGTTTGTCGCTTCCTTGTTCTCTTCTCCCTGGAAGGTTTTGTGTTTGATTTGTGTTGCCGGTGGTGCTGAAACTTCACCAGCTTCGTGACTTCCTCACCTGAAGCTTTCCCCGCCACACAAGTCAGGCCGGATCGGAGTGTGCGATGAGGATTGGTGCTGAGTTTTACACAGGCAAAGCCTCTAGTGTACTGCCATGTCTGCCTCTGAATGTGTCAAGCAAAAAAAAACCCAGCCTCCAAGCCTTCTAGCCACCAACTTCAGGCTTCCTCTATTCTTATGTTGTTATGTTCTTTGAAGAACTTAGAAGTCTTTGCTTTACATATAAAAAAAAAACGCTCAGAGGAAACATACAAACGTGCGTGGGATGAGCGTACTGATGTGCTCATATAGTTTGCAAAATATGTGTGTACACACACAAAGATGCGCCCAGGCTGAGTAAATTGGCAGCGGTTTTGCTTTCTAGGCGAACTGGATATGAAAATATCCTGTGTGCATTTGTCTGCAGACCACAGTAACCTCATTGAAGATAATCACCAATTGAGAGAGGAGCCACTGCGAGCATTGCTCCTGGTCTCTAACAAATACCTGGGGGAGTTAAATGGTAATATCTTTTGCTGTAATGACAAAACATGAAATGCTGTGTGTGTGTGTGTTTGTGCCAGAGTGTCTGTGAGAGGGAGAACAAAGAGAGAGAGAGAGAGAGAGGCAGCAGCAGGGCAGGTGGCATGGATGTGCTGCTGTCAGACTGCACTGATGCAGAGATGCAGAGAGAATAATTTTAAAGCAATATAATCTGAAGAAGCACAACTCAATGACTTGTGGCAGCAGCAATTTCACAAAGATTTTTCCTAAGAGAGGAAAAAAAAATCTCCTCAATGGTTTTCCTCAAGCTAACTCAGTAAATTCACTAACAAAGCCACACGTAGTTTCAGATGGATCTGTTTTTGAAATGTATTTTCTTTGTTGATATCTAAAAAATCATCAAAAGGAGACAGAAATTCAAAGGGAACACAGGGGATTCAGGGGTTATGGGTGAGGTTTTGGTATTTTGGAAGTCTGTGGGTTATGGGGCAAGGTGTAAGGCAGAGGTCAAAGGTCACCACCAATCATTTTTAACACAAAATCTTGCATACACCTCTCTTAAATGCACTGTTAGCTTGTCCTCCTATAACCCATGTGTTGTTCTGCAAGTCTCCTCCTCCTCTCCTCAAAACACACCAAATTCTTCATTCTCTTATTATCAGACATGAGGCTCTTTTTCGAAACCAATATATTTTCATCTTCAGCTGCTTTTTTTTTCAGTTGGGACTTTTTGTTTGATCCTTGGTCTGGTTGCTGCTTGCAGATTGTGCTCTGTGGTGGTGCTGCTCAGCCAGGCTGCTCCTTCAAAACACAGAGTGTGTGTGGGCCGAAAAGTGATGACTTCTGCAGCATAGCTTGACCTTCTTCCTCTCATAACCTAACCTCTTATACAAGTCAGAGTCATAGTCCTCATTATAAGTTAGCTTCTTTTCAGTCCTTGGTGAAACTCCACTCTGTCCTGCAGAGGCGGCATGGTCTTAATGGCACCTTTGATAGTTGTCAGAGTCTATTTTTTGATGCCTCACATCTTAATCATCCATCTTTCTTTTAATCATTGGCCCAAGGCAACTTTGGGTCTAGCTGATTTTGGGAGTGATGAACGTTGATGCTGTGTTGAAGGGGCCAGGTGGCTCCTCAGAGCAGTGCTAGTCTGGATGTTACTGGTTGAATTCAGGTTGAATCTCCAAAAACTGAATCTGCAAGAGCTCTAAACTTTTAAAATAACATTTGTAAACTCTCAATGATGAGACTTCCGATAAGGTATTTACATGAATATTGGACAAATGGAGGGAGGAGTAGCATTAGCATTTATTTGGAGACGTGTTTCCGCCACCTAACAAATGCAAATCAAATAATCACCCCTCTTTTAGCAATTAGCTGCTAAATTCTCCACCATCTTTACCAGCTTGTCGCTGACTTTGTCTGAACTGGTCGTGTGCTAAAAACAGCTGCTTGATGTTATTGAGAGGGATGTGACAAGTTGTTTTTGTGATCCCTGCAGAAAAACTAGACCCGTTTATGTGTGTGTGGCTACTAATTTTTCCACCAACCCCACTGCACACACTTAAACACACCAGTCAGGCCATGCATGGTTGGTTTCCTTCCTCTCATGCATGGGCTACTATGTTTAATTTTCATTCTTCTGCTGCATTGGCTGCCCTGTAAATTATTAATGTCCATCGGCGGCAGCAGTAGTTCATTTTAGAAGCTCTGTTTCTGTGTCGGTTGATAAAAGAAACAAACTGAGATGGAGGCGAGGGCGATGTAAAGGGAGCGTTGTGAGAAAATCAGAGGTTTCAGATGAGGGGAAGTGGGAGTCATCTTTGCTGTTTTTTTAATGCATCATAAGCGAACAGAAGTGGCGGGAAAGGGGGAAACTTATTTCAGCATAACACGGATATAGTGGTGGAAGAGAAGAGAGGAGTGATATGACGCCAGAGGAAAATCCCAAGGGGTGATCCAACAGGAGAGCAGATCCTGACCCCGGTGTTATTAACGCCACATTCTGCTTTAGGTGGCCTCCTGCAGGTCAGGGGGGCATCGCACAGCGACAGAACATCGCCTCAACACTCTCTCCTCTCTCATCCCCTCTCCTGCCTCCCGCCACCTCTCTGAAGGCCTGCGCATGAAGGGAAATGTTATATTTAGCTGAGACCAGTATTTTTGTTTGTTCACCAGGAGCAACATCGCCCTTGGAGAACAGCCACAACACTGCAGCACGGCCGCCTCTGCTGCCTCCATCTCTCTCTATGCTGTCCCTCCATTCCCCTTTTCATCCCTTCACTTAGCTCCTTCTACAACCTCCCCCCCACCCCGCCCAAATCTTTCTCTCCATCTCCTTCCTCTCTCTTATCCTCCTGTTTTCTGCTGAGAGCACAGTACGCCATAAACAAGTCCAATGCCACAGCGAGTAACCGGCAAAACAACCTTCTCCTCCTGCAGCACTCAAGAGGAGGGGGGTGGGGGCGTGGGGTGGGGGTGGGGAGGTGAGATTTATTATGACACTCTTTTGGGGAAAAAAAATTGTAAAAAAGAAGATGCAGAAACAAAACAAGGTTGTTGTTTTGGTTTTCTAATCAATAACTTACATGATGCATCTCTTCCCAGCTTGCTTGTGTCTTGAGGAAAAAAAATGAAAAACACAATACAGAAGCAATCAAAAACTTTTTTTTTTTCATCCACTGAGCTGAAAATGTTAAGCTGTTCTTGTTTTTCTATGTTTTGCATCTCTCTGTTTTTTTTAAAAAAAAAAATCTTTCTCTGATTCATCACCTTGGCAACAAAGTGATCATGATGGGAGAGTGGGAGTCGTAATTTGGAGCGCTTGGTGTAAAAGCTCGACATTATAAAAGAGTGTAAATGTGTTACTGACCTATATTCTCAACCCGCATATAGAAACCCATCCTATGAACCAGATCCCTCCTGTATCAGCCCATCCATCTGCTGTAAGTCTTTCTCCCCAGAGCCAAGTGGGAGGTAACATCGTGCCGTTTCTATGCTGTGACAGGTGGAGCCAGACCGCCACTTGATTCATGGCTAAATTGGCACAAAGTTAATCTTTGGGCCCGCCCACACCTCCCTCAGGTATTGTATCCTGCGTTGGTATATGTGTTTGCATGTGCCTCTGTGCGGTTCTGTGTGAGCGTTCACATGTGTGGAGGGGTTGGGGGGGTTTGGGGGGGGTTTGTCTGACACATAAATCATCAACATAATTATATTCAGAACAATGGTCCTGAACAGTGTCAGTCCCAATTACCGTAACCGTTGTGATTCACCGTGAGATCGAGGTAAAATCTCCAAACAGTGGGAACAACAGCCAGGTAAAGAAACTCCAAAGTAGGTCAGAACTAACTTCAAATGTTCAACTTAATAACCTCAAAGATTTCGGAGGAATACCTTCAGGCAATAGTTTGTTTTTTTAAAGAAAACACTTTGCTCTTTTCTTCTGACAGAATTTCCTAAATCAGGAGAGGTAAATATGGTGAAAAGTGAAAGCATGAAATGATTCAATATTGGATTTATTTGACCATTAAATTTTTTATTTCATTTATTAATTTATTTATTTTTTATGTAGCTTATCTTAGCTTTTTTTTTGGAACAGTCTTTACTGCAGTGTTCCAGCTCAAAAATATGTCATGCTGAACTGTAAAAGGAAACAGTCGCTGAACTGCACATCATCCGAACTCCGTCTTAGCAATCATCTGAAAAAGTGGAAACACTTAAAGTATAAAACTGTATCCCCACAGCAAACACTGTTAAATTATGTCTAACATGCTATTAGAAATAAGCCAGATAAACTGACTAAATTACCAACTAGAAATCATTTCACTCTTTCAACTTGATATCGTTTTTTCACCCAACGGACCAGAAGTGAGAATGTCCTGCCATCTTATTTGGCACAGAAGCTGAAGTAGCAGTTGCAAATTCATATTTATCACAGAAGTGTTAATTTCAACAGCTTTTTGGATATGTGTATCATGTGGCAGCTACAATTAATAACTTAGTTTTGTGGATAAATTGCGGCTCACTTGCTTCATAGACTTCAGAGGCATTTAAACCCATGTTTACTAGTGTGGAGCAGAGCTGTAACAATGAGGGCGCTGAGGTCGTGTCCTCTGGCTTATGGAGAATTAGCGAGTTGAAGCAATTTCAGAAGCGTTTACATTCTAAAGCACTAAAATGAAGCTGAAATATCCCTGATACAGGCTCTGTCATTTGTGCTGGTATCATCATTTGCAGCCAGAGTCTGCACAGTGGCGATCAGTCCATGGAGCCGTGGTATCGAGGTCCTGCCAATACAACTGTCAGGCTCAGTGATGGGTTCAAGTTAGCTGTCGAACATGAAATTCATTCAAATTATTTACATCCTTTTTTTTGTATCAAATAACTTATTAAAATTAAACTGATAAGCAAAATTTGACAATACACCAGCATGATAAGAACAACCTAAACTTACATAGACCTTAAATTTTTTAGTTTGACCCATCTGCTAACATGGAGGGGCAAGATTTTATGATCTTTGCCGCGGCCAGTCGCAGGGGCCGATCACAATATCTTGGTGTCACTTTTAAGGAGCTATCATGTCCTTCATGTTTGTTTTTTTTTACAGTCAGTGACTTAAACTCTTTGAAAAACAAAATGTAGACCTTTAGGATGAAAAACAGAGAACAGTAAAGTGAAACAAACAAACAAGGCTAAACTTAGCTTAATTTGTACAAGCTAACCTTCTATAGCGCAGTTCAGTGGTAGCATACAACAGTAACACCAACCAGGTGCTCAAAACAGTAAATTTTGCTGGAAGATGACAATTTCTCAGCCGTGATTTCTACATCTGCAGAAATTTTAATGCAGACTAAAACATCTTCTTCCAACTATATAAAATTCATAATGGATCATATGAACTTTTTTCCTCTGAGGAAGGAAATATTCCCTGATAAGGTCGACCGATATGTTTCCACTTTCTTGAGATTAATCATTTCTAAACTGGCTTTTTGTCGACATCTCTAAGATTATAAATATTTATAAGATTCCTGGATCCTGTTTGACATGTGTTTTTGTGCGTGACAGCAAAAATGTCAAGGGACATTTCAGAAATGTCAGATGATGAACCTTCATCAAGAATTTCCCAGAATGGACATAAAGCCTCTCGCACTGGAGCCTCATTTGCATTTGATGCAGCGCGTCCACAGACAACAGAGTATCTTCATGCTCATCGGAATAATCTGCAACTGCTGTTTGCAAATGACACTGAAGCACAATGGAGAACAAATGTTTACAAGAGCAAGACGCACTGTTTGAACTCACTATGTTGATAATACCTAGCTTACATGGCCATGGCACCTGCTCATGCACAAACGTACAAAAAGCTAAATATGTTTCTGTGTCTGGATCCAATAACTCTTCAGATGAACTCCTCTCAGTGGAGAAGTCAGCTGCAAAGTCAGTGATGATTGCATCTACTTGGAAAACAATTCAAACAGCTGGCAGGAGAAAGATATTGTTGGAAAAAAAAATGAACACATTTCTCTACAGTCACCCAGTAAATTAAACATTCTCTTTGTTAAAATGGGTGATGAGAATTTGATTTTACTTCCAGTCTCTGGCAGAAGTCTTTGTATTTTTTAAGCAGAACATATAATACAGTGCCAACGCCACATGTTAGACACATAAAATCGTTGGAAAAAAAAAAATAGTAAAAAGATTTGTCACCATTTCCATCCTGCTCCCTACTATCACTATTACTGATAAAGAACATTTTCTGAACAGTTGGTAATTGAGTTTGGTTGACTCATGGCCTCAAGTGCACTCTCAATAGATGCTGTCCAAAACCATTATTCAGATTTTTTTGGAAATGAACCATCTATGAACATAGCCGAGGGCTAAAGAAAAATGGATTCAAAGCTTTTAAGGAAATTCCTCCCTCCATCTCTCTCTTCCGCTTCTGGTTTTATTTTCTTCCAAAAAAGAGCTGGCCTCAACCTACGAGCTGCAAGCTCTGTGGTTTTTTTTTTTTTGCGGCGGTGGTATAATGCTGCAGAGCCAACAGAATTTCACTGTGTCACTTTAACCCAAATGTTTTTTGTTCTGCTGAACTCTGCCTGAGCATGCTGAGTTATTTCCTCTCCCTCAACCTCGGGGCAGTGGACGGCACGAAAGCAAATAGAAAGTCTAAAACTAGATGTGACTGAGATGGCATAGCACTGCAGGCATGGACTGAGATAAATACACACACACAGGTTCAAGAACGCTCTTTGAATCTTGAGTGGATTGTAAAGGCGTTTAATGTCTCAGGTCCTTTTATAATTATAGGTTTCTCTCTCTGCTTGTGTACTAACAGCTGAACAGTTAAAGGCTGTCATATAGACTAGAGTATGCATTCACTTCACTGATAGCTTTCATTTAGATGGTTTGCTCCTTTGTTTTTTTTTGCAGAGAGTAAGATTAGATGGATAGATTTTGCAATTTTTATTTTTTAAAAGCAAATAGAAACAAATTCAGTGACATATTTAGAGCATTTTGGAAAAGTGAGAAATATATTAAGGAGTTGGGGCTAATTTGTTGTGAGTTTCTATAGTTAGGTTGATATATTTGGTCTTTTTTCCTCTTCAATGGGAAGGATAAAAATGGCTACAACACGTGGAAACATGACAAAGATCCCAAAGTCATGGTGTCTAATCAGAAGCCTGAAAAAAGCTGACTCTAATTAAAGCTAATCCTAACCTTACTACTGCAAACAGTCTTTTTCCAAATATCTTCTCCCTAGCAGGAGTTTCCTATGACCTAAAGCACCGGTTTGTTAGGACAAAAGGCCAAATTGCATTTGAAAAAGCTATGTTTTTAATAATATCCGTGCATGTATGGGCAACGCCTAACTCCCGCCAAAAAAAGGGCCAATAATTAAAAACATGCATATTAGATTAATTCCTCTGTCTGTGCCCTTGACCAAAGCACTGTCCTGAAGCTGGAGTTGTTCCTCAGGGGCTGTAAAATGGCTTTCCACTGCTCCTCATTGGTGGGTTAAATGTTGAGAACGGATTTTACTGCATTGTACTGAACATGGCTGTATGTCACATTAAAAATTTTATACCTTCCCTCCTCTCTTCTTTCTTTCATAAAGCAAATACCCCAAAAAGTCAAACTATAATACAGCTGCCTAAATTGAATCTCAAGACTTGAAAACAGCTTTTGGGTTTGTCACACATTATGGTGTTAAAGTAGATTTCTATGCTAGGTGTAAAAGCAAATGAATGCATTAGCATAAAGAAAAATACACATGCAGCAGCTGTAGCTTGTATACATTATGATTTTTTTTTTCCTCCCTATACAACCAAGAGAAACAAGGCTGCACATAGCAACATTATAGTGGAGAAGAAAACACAGAGAGCAGAACCGCTGCATCCTTTATGTCCTGGCTCTTTTCAGCTTGCTCTGAGGTCTTTCACCTAAACATGCTTATCGCAGTCAACAGACAGAAAAGACTGTGACACATGCTTTTGTCTTAACCCACGTCTACCACTCCTACCACTCTCTCTCTCTTTCCATTTCTCACCCCACCTCCTTTTGAATTCACTTCTATTATCATGAATGCTTCCAGAACAAACAAACGAGTATCCGCCAATTAGTGCCGTCAGCCTGCGCCCTCCGTGAACCCTCCCGTTTGCAGGAGAATATATCAGTTTTAACAATGTGACAAGAAAGGGCTGCTATACTGGAACCGAGCTCACTGCGAAAATGCCCTGATTCAAAACATTAGCGTGATAGTGCCTGGGAAAGCTTCCAGTGATGTGGCCCACGTCATTCCCGTAGCTATACGAGAGCTTTGTGGCCACGATGGGAGGATTTCAGTCAGTCAGAGCTAAGAGGCCCGGCCTGCACATTCGGCGAGCCCGCCTCAGCCTGGTCCGGATCAATCACCGCCCCAAAACCAACTTATCGCTTCTTTCTGCAGTGTGAGGCGTGCAGCAGATTCTCCCCCTTCTGCCACTCTCAGGCCAACTCTGCACGTGCAGTAATAAAGACTTAATGTAAATAATCCAAAAATGAGTTTTATAGGCCTAAATCCAAGAAGCTGAGAATTCACGAGCGAGAAAAACAACTTTTCCTGCACACACAGGAGGAAAAAGAAATACTGAATGTCAAAAGCAGCTTAAATTCTTCTCTGCATGTTTTGATTAATGATCCTAACATGGTGCGCTAATGTCAATTTCCATATGTGCTTAATGTATGTCTCACTGTGCGGTATCGTCATTAACAAAGTCTTGGTGTGCCACCTCATGAACAAGTCGAGACTTCCTGTCCTCCCCCTAAATGAAGATGTATCATCACATATGGAACTGAGAGGAAGGGTTCTGGTGACTTTCACACACACATTCATTTTGCATGCTCTGTATTCTGGTAATCTGGTGTGGAATACAATGGGTTTGATCATCATTTTGTGAAAATTAATTCTAAAAATGAAGCAGTTATTTTACAAAACATTAGCTATAAAGAGTGTCAGGGATTTTGATTATTTTGTCATTATCTGCCAATCTTTTTAATGCTTAAAATGCATTTTTTGAAACATTTTGGACTGAAAGATGTCGTGCACATCTATACTGTGTTTCTTTTTGTAACAGCCTCCTCTCTACCATGTTGATTGATGAGTCCTGAGCCTAAACCTGCATGGTAGCTAGCTTGCAGCATTGCCTTACATACAGTTATTAGTTTGAGTGGTTTATGACGACCAGCTGGTATCTGCATCAGGCCAGCTGGTCTGTTTATCACAGTTTGCATGCACACAACAGACAAGAAGTGGTTAATCACTATAGATGTGTAGACATAAAGTAAAATACTGCAAATTTATTACAGATAAACATGCAGGGACAACGCAAAAAAATTGAAGGTGATGGAAGCAGCAGCAGCAGGGGAGCCGTGATGTTGATGGCATACATTTTTTTTTGCCGCATTTGGTTAAACTCCCACAGTGCGAGCCCACCCACAGGCGAGTAAACAATCTTTAGGCATTTGAGGTAATTATAATACTATTAGTACCATAACAATCTGGTGTGAGCAGCAGCTACATCAGAAGTGACAGAGAGCAGATGACCATTAGCGGTTGTCAGTTCTAATGCAGGGATCAGAACAATGTCTCAACAGTGCCATGTGGCGTCCTGTCTTGCCTTCATTTGGCTTTCTAGCATCTTAAAAATGTTAAAACTTTGAAACATTCTGCTTTCTAGGCAGCAACAAAGAGAAGATGTAGAATATCTTTTCATGCAATAGTCATATTAGTAGCGAAATGTGCTAAACTAGTGATAGTGATTTTTCTTTTCGGCTTTCTTTTCTTCTAAGCCTCTTTTTTTTTTTTACCACCATCTCAGCTGGGCGTAACAGTCCTTTCTTCACTATATCTTCTCCACAGTCATTCCTCACTTCCCATCATGCTTCATTTCCCTCTTTATAGCCCCTACACACTCCTCTGCATCACAGTTATCCACTTTCAAAGTCATTGTCTCAGCCAACGTAGGGCTTATTTTCTATTTTACCCAAGAGGATCTGGGATTCTTGCATAAAAGACCCTCTTTTCCTCTTTTCCAAGCTCATAATTCCTCCAGATATATCCCCCCGAAAAATAAAAACTCAACAGACAACCACACAAGCCTCCCATACTCCTAGAAAAAGAAATTCTCAGGTCACAGCAACACATGCCAGGTATTTGGTGATGTAGCTCAGTTTTAATGCACAGCAGCAGGAAGTCCAGCATCCTCCATGTCTCTGTGTGTTTGTTCTGGCCACCGCATTTAATCATGACTTATCAGAGGCCACAAATTCAAAATTAGGAGTGAAAGTCGCCAGAGTCGCACCCTGCTCCACAGCATCTAAATCACCAAATTTCAATATCACACCACAAGAGAGAGCACAGTTTGACAGCCTCAGACACTTCTTTATTGGTAACTGGGGCACTGCGGGGGGAGAGAAAGTGTATTTCTCCAAGCCATCTGTGGGTGAGTCATGACCAGAGTACATTACAGATTGATATGTCATTATCGAACACTGGCCTTCTGGCTTTCGAAGGAGAAGAGAGAGGGACGGGCGGACGGGTGCCAAGGATGGAGAGAAACTAGGATGATGAAAGGGGATGAGAGCAGGATGGGAGGGATGGGAAAAAAAGGAATGGAAACAGAAAAAGATTGGGCCAGAATAAAATTCTGAAGTTATCAAAGTTTTGCCAGCAGGATACAAATTAATACAATAGGATGATATTAATTTTTTTCTTATATCTGTGCCTAAAAAATGCATAAGCTGTCAGACTAATACAAAGATATACTTTCCTCAATAGCTCATTTTAAATTCTTTTCTTACAATAAGCAGCCTTGGGCGTAAAAATTACTTACAAAATACAATTAGCTTACTTATTATAAATGACTAATTCAAAGAGCAATTAAATAACTTGACTAATAACTCATCAGAAAAGGTAATTAGTTAACACAACGATGCTTGTCACATGAATTTTTTTATTCAGCACAGCTCCATCAAAGACGCCTTTAAACAACAGCCATTTTTTAATGTTCCTTGTCCTGGTAGGAAAAAGAGCAAGTGTTGCTAATAACATTAACAACAGCTCCGCTCCATTCAAATATCCCCTGAAACCAAAGCAGCAAAGATGGGATCGAGCTATGTGTCATTTCATCATTTTGCACGTCTGTCTTTCCACACCGTGACATGTTTTCCATGAAAAATGGATGTTTTTTAAAAGTCTCACACCTTCTGTATTTAACAGGCAGAAAAAGAAAATGAGATGTTACAGATGAACAAGCATCCAGCCTACAGTTTTTGAGGTTTTTACAGGCCATTAACAGCTTGAATTTGCATAGCTGTGGTGACTACCCGCGGAGCTCCGTTAGCCCTTTTTTTCTCAAAAAGAAGCTGCACAGTTCACACAGTACCAACTCTGGTTGATTCACAGGTGATTTTTGAATAACAGCCTGCTAATGTTAGCGAGACAACTAATAGACATAACATGTAAATAAGCCAATTTCAGAGTTATCAAGTGCAGAGCTAACCTTGCTAGCTACTTAGCGCCCCTCTTAGGCCACAAGCTTATCAATCAGCCCTCATTTATTGCTTGTATAGCTTTTCCTAGATGTGGAGGGGTGGGACTTGTGTGTCCTCCCGATGCTGGTTCATTATACGGAATGGTAGCTCCACATAAAAAGAGAGAGAGAGAGAAGGGGGCCTGAATAAACACCAAGCTGTTTTTACGACTGAAAACTCAGCAGCAGATGAACCGTGCCAGCGATGGCTCTGCCGGGAAAAGCAGAGACGGAAAGAAACAAAAGAGAGAGAGAGAGAGAGATGATGCTGAATAAAGACGAGGCTGTATTTTTTATTTTGTTTCACCCTCTAACCCTTTCGGAAAAGACTTTTTGCAATGGGCTGTTAATGCCACTTCTCTTTCCAGACACATATTTGCTTTGCGCCTCTCTCTGAATGCTCCCACTCAGCAATACAGTGGAATGTAATATTAAAGTATATGAGGGTAATACACCAAGCGTTCTATTTTAACTGCAGATTCTTATTTGCTCACTTTGGTTGGACTTTGTAATAAATCCTCATATAGCTTCAAGGCTTGTCACATATTTTTCTTTCCTTTTTCTTTTTTTTTTTTCTAAAATGCTTTTCATTTCTGCCAGACGCCCCCATCTCTCTCTCTTTCTCTCACACTCTGGAAAAAAAAATCCCTGTTCTCTTTCAAGTGTTCTGCTAATCTAGTCTAAGAGAAGCAATCGCTCAGTTGACACAAAAAAAAAATTCTTTTTTTTCTTTCTCTTTTTACTCTTCCCTCCTCCTCCTCCTCCTTGGCCTTCTCTCCTCCTCCTCCTCCTCCTCCTCTTCTTCATGCTTTCTTTTTTTTTATATTCCTTCCACCTCTTGTTATTAGACTGAGAGCTCACGATGACTAAAACACATGCTTAATCACACAAGATCACAACAGCTGTTCAAGGAAGGTTTTTCATGATAGAAGGTTGCTGTGGCGACAGCTCGACAGGTCACTATCTCTGTCTCTCTCTCTCTCTCTGTCTCTCTCTCCATCCCTCTCTCTCTCTGTGTCTGCAGTGATTGGCGTTCTTTTTTTGATGCCACTCGAAGCTCGGAAAAGAAAATGACTCAGGACAATTTTGTGTGTCACCGCAAATGGCTCTGACAGCACATCTGAGCGATTCATGATGTGCTGGTGACTCGGAGGAGGTTGAACAGGGGTCCCATAGAGGCCTACCTGCATGATTGCATAAAACCGATATTACTTAAGGCTAGAATTGGGATGACAGTCACATTGACGGCTCATTAAATTCAAAGCGTGCTATATTTTAAACCAGAGCATATGAAAAAAAAATCTTGTGTTTGAATCATAGCTACATAAAGCATCAGGCTGCTCATGTCTAGGAATTTGGCTACTTTAAAATGCAATTCCTCTTATGAAATGGTGATATTTGTTGCCCTTTGCCAAGCCTGATTGCCTTATTTAGCATTCCTTCTGAATCTTCATGATGTAAGTGCAGCTTATATAAAGCAGGGAGCGTTTTGGGCTTGATGTCTATAATGAGTTTCCACAAAAAACTGGAATATGATGCACTTTACGCCCGCGTCTGAATGTTTAGACTCAGCATAGGGGACTGAACTCTCTCAGTATAGGTCAACAAACATTAATCTTGTTTTTTAAAGTAACCTCCTGCTGGTATGTCAGCTACGAGATTCAAGCGAAACACGTCTGGAACTCAGAGCTTGTTAAAAGCTCATTTTCTGAATAGGGTTAGAATGAGAGGAATGCTGATGGAGAAGCTGATGGAACATATTAATCATAGGTGGCTTTTAAGTGACTAGCTATTTGATGGGGGTTTTTTTGTTTTGTTTTTTTTTTTAATCCTCGCCTGGTATTTCTAGGTATGACATTCAGTTTGTGGTACCCGAGTGAGGTTCATTTCGTTGTCTGGCTTCCAGTCAAAGGGGTTGAAGTAAAATACATTTGTGATTCTACAGAGGATATTAAATAACTGGCTGGCACAGAGTGTTGTGCTTTTAGGGACTCATCGTAACTAAGTTGCTGAAAGGTTCGACATCTAGCTATAAATCAGCATCCAGTAAGTACAAAACAGGTTTTGAACTTTTTTTTCTGAAGATTTCATCAAGATTGTTTGAACTGAGAGAAAAAATTCCTCATGGAAAGTGTGAAAATGTTCACCAAAAATGTATATGGGTAACATTACATACATGGCATATATGGCTTACTTTGTCCTTAATGGCAGTCTTTGTAAACAATATATCATAAAAGATACAACTGCTAGCAGATATTACTGGCATTTTCCATCACTGTTGATAGAATCTTAACCAGGGAAGTAAATGATGTATCTGCTGCATATATAAAAAGATCATGTCTCACGCTGTGCAGGTTTTACATCATGTAAGAAAAAGTGAATTTATTTTATAAATCTGGCTATAACTGGACTTCTAAAGCATATGTCAACATTTACAGAAATATGGTCAGACAAATTTTCTTTGGTAAACGGTTTCTTCCCCAGTTTTTTCACAGTCTGCTCAGAGGGTGTGAGGACACATTTGTGAAAGTATTGCTCCATCAGTGGCTCTGCTAGTGTAAATCCATATGGTTGTGCACAGAAGAACATCATGTTACAGTTGGCTGAACAGACTCAGGACTTACTTGGCTCATGTGACTGCAGTGTGATTACATTTTATTGTATTTTTTTTAACTGTAATATTTCAGTCTAAGAATATGTGCTTTTATTTATGGGTTATATTCAGTGCATTATTTAAGAGCATTATAGTTGAGTTTTTATTTATATTAATCAGACGTCCTCTTTATCTCGGTGCTGTTACCACTGAGCTAATGATGCGTGAAAGTGCTCAACTCACTCACCTTGACATTGTGTAATCATGTGTGTTTATATGTGCATAATATTCAAGATGAAGAGAGAGAGGGTGAGAGTGGGAGATCAAGTGAGTGATCTAAAGAGTGAGAGGAGGAGTGACACAGAAATGGCATGAGTGAAACAACAGGAGAGAGAGTGTGATAGAGAGAGATGATGATGATGATGTGTGCTGCAAGTAACGTCTGTGAAGCTGCACTCGTAGAAGTGAATCACCAGCTAGAGCACAGAAGGTGTCCCAGCACCCCCCCCATGCTGCATGACACATTTACAACAGCAATTTCGTAACATTTCACTTGCACACACTAAAGCCCAACGATGTGTGTCTGCATCTCAAGCAATATATTTCCTTTGTCTTCGGTCATTTGTTTGCAGATGTTGTGTTCCAGTGGTTTGGTTTCTGCCAGACAAATACAGTAATCGTGTCCCATCGACAGTCCTGAAAGTAACACCATCCTCCACACATCAAGACAAATCCTGCCTATGTGTGTCGAATCAACACTTAGTCAATTCCCCGTCTCTGAATATGAGTCACTTCTTTGCTCAGTTATCACACTTCAGACATTCTGGTTAACAGCATTTCCTGTGAAGGTTTGCATAACAGAGGTGAGTCTGAGGCAACAGGGAATAGACCCAAATACAATCCGAGCAGGTAGTGTATTGAGAAGTTGAAGATAAGTTTATTAGATGGCAGGCGGGTACAGACAGCATTGCTCAGAGGCTAGCAAGCTGGAAGGTGAGAGCCTCGCTGACAACCTGGCTGGAACTGAGTAGAAACAGGTCAGTTATATACAGAAGAGCACATTTATTTTATTTATGGGCATTTTGTTTAGGCTGCGGCTCTTCAGACTGTAGGAAATGCTAAAAAAAAAACCCTGTAGCAGTCAAGTTAAAGTTAAAATAGAATCATATTTTGGAAAAAAACACACACAACCCAGATCACACTGCCGTGACCAATCAGCTAGTCAGTCAATCAGACGAAGCAAAGTCACATGACTTGACTTGAGACAGTAAAGTCAGACCCAAGTCACATAATTTAAGGACTTGCTTGATTAACACTGATAAAAGTCTCAATTTGAATTTGACTCTGTATACTCTATATTGACTTGATACTTGACTTAGATTTGACGATAATGACTCAAAAAGACTTGAACTGTTTTATTAAAAGTCGACATTTTTGCTATTATCTATGGATAACATATATCAAAAATTTGGTAGTAGTAATAGCGTTTTTTTTGTTTGTTTGTTCGTAAAAATTATCCAGCAGTAGTAATTCTCCTAATAAATCTCACTCTCTGGTGCAACTTGTGCAAATGTATGAACTTGTGACTTACTTGACCTGAGCAATGACTTTGCTTGACTTTTTTGACTTGGCAGGGACTTGACTTAACTGGCTTAAATGTCACCACAGTATCTTAAGACTTGCATGTGTGATTGACCCCCTCTTTGTTTCACACGTGAAGTGTTTTCCTTGTTCACCATTTTGGGTTAACCTTTCTGCATGCTAGCATTTGCTAATGAGCTCTAGGGCTGAAGCATCAATTCTTTGTTTACTTAGGTGAAAACAAAGCTAACTTAAGATGGTGGCTTGACAAAACAAGCTATTTGCAGACAACACCCTCACATTTAGGAAATTTTTATGGAAATTACGTTTTTTTTTTAATAAGATTTATACACTAAACAATTAATTGAGACGGTATTTCTGCTAATAACATTACTTGTTAAAGAGGCCCTAATTGCCACTAAACAGTAAAAACAACCTTTTGGGGGATTTTTTTCTTTGTTTTTTTGTCTGATGATGGTGCTATAAAAAGAATGTTAATGAGTGAACAATGTGAAAAGAGTTCCTCTAGCGGTGCTGAGTATTTGTTCCAAATCGCATAGCTATCACTCCAGTAGTTGTTGAGATATTTTAGCTGGAGCAAAGTGGTGATGCCACTCACCAACACTGCCCTCTGCAAAGCAACTAGTATGGCTAGAAAAGAGAGATAAATCAAGATAGGCCAGTTATACTCACTCCTAAGCCACAGATACAGTGCTTCTTATAAATATATGTACAAATTCTGAGACAATTTTTAATGCTGAAGTCTAAATTTCAGCAAATAACATTTCAGCTCAGCACTCAGCCCCCTCTCCACCTCTGTCTGTGTTATCTACTTTGGAGTCAGTGGGTTTTTTGGCTGGGAAAGCGTGCCAACTGCTGCTGATTTGTTAAACCTGAGAAAGCACACTGAGACACCTGCACGCTGCCCAGGTCTCTGGCATGTTTTCCTCGATGAGCCCACTTCATGCAGGTGTGGGTGCACCGCAGAGCAGAGAATAGAGGAGAAGAGAAGAGAAGAAAACCAAGTAACCACATCTTTGCTTCATATCCATCCGTCGAGGTGGGGGAGGCGAGCGCAACTGGACTGTGTTCACACTTGACAAAACCGCTGACCAATCCAGAGCCAATTACAATACAAGCACATTACCAGCTCTGTGAAAGAGATAGAAGTCAAATCCCTCATTTGTGAAGCCGTGTGTGTTTAATGAACAATGCCATTATCATCATCAGCACCATTGATCACAGGCTGATCACGACTTTACGGTAGTGTGTAGCATTTCTCACAATGGCACAAACAGATTCATTATTTGAATCGTAATTTCTCCCCCCGTCGGCACAATTAATGAATCAGACTTTTTATCGTCACAGCTCAGTGGGACTGAACAGGTCGGGTTATTAAAAAGTCATTGCCGCTCCACTCGGTGGTCTCTTGCAAAGGACTAAATTAGATTGGTAATGTATGATTGCCCTCAACTGGTCATTATATTCAAAGTTCATGTTCATGGAGGTGCAGATTGTCTGTACTAGTCAAACATAAGCTAATATCAAGCTGAGAAATAGAAATATGACCAAAAAAAAAAAAAAGAGCTACTTTTGTTCTTCTTTTAAAACAAAACTTTCCCTCTTTGTCAGAAATACATTTTTAGCACATGAAATCCTGCTCAATCCAAACAATTTCTTCATCTTCTGCTTCTGCTGTGACATGAAGAACGTCCTCCCCGTGCGCCTCATCTTCGGTGCTGGCATCATGTCTGCGTTGTTGACAGGGGATAAAGCAGCGTAATAGCGGTTTGAATTGATCCCCGCGAAAATGACACACCATCTTGGCAGATGAGGCATTGTGCTTGTCCCGCAGAGATGGTTTGCCTTTTGAGCAGGAAGTGACTGTGAGTGGTGGATTTCACTTCCTTTCAAGCATTAATCAGCAGAAAGAGGGATTTATTTTTACATCCTCTCTGTGAGACACTGAGCGCTCTTCCTGTCCTTATTTCCTAGGAAATTTTTTAAAAAGTCACGGGCCCTTATGAATATTGCTGTCAGGGAAGAAGGAGAGACAGAAGGAAAATGACTATAATGTTTTCAGATAGTGTCTCTTTTATTATTTTCTTCCCTTGTTCTCATTCTCTCCTTCCTTGCCTCATAATGTCTTTGATGCCACCATCTAATGAAACTTTATCTGTTTCAAAAGAGAGGACATTTCTCCTGAAGGAGAAGCAAAAGTCAACAAGCCTTGCAGCCTTATCTGCTTATTCTCTATTCTTTCCATCTCCCCCTAATCAACCTCTCCCCCCGTTCCTCTCCCTCTAACTCAAGTCACAGGCCCTTTTTTCCGAAATTCATTTCAGCCTTGATGGATATACTAAGTACCGACGGCTTTTGATTTAGGCTTCTGATGCTGTCTGCCTCTCCTAACATCCACTTTGGGTGCAGCGCTCCATCACATTGATTTCTCTGAAGATGAAACTCTGATTGAACAGACCTCTCCTGGCGGCCGAGGGGCCCCCACGTGCGTCTCGCACTGTTACAGCATATGAAAGAGGATGCGCCCTACTGCCTGACTGACTGGTAAACGACGTGAAGCCAACGAACCACCGCACCTTAAACTGCACGACCTATTTTTTTTAAAGATGACTCCTTTATGTAAAATTAGTTCTCTCTCAGTTCATCTGAAGCAAAACTCTGCGCCGGCAGGATGAAGGACACCGAAACACAGAGTGTGATTAAATGGCTACATCTCAGACGTTAGCTCAGCGATGCTTAGAAAGTCTGATAGATAAAATCCCAAGTGACCCAAAGAGTAGAAATAGATTTTGTCCTCCACTCTTTTTTAAGGCTTTTTCAAATCACAGCTCATGTTTTCACACAGGACTCTTTGTTCTGCAGCACACGATTTACCACCAATGCCAATGTTCAGTGCTAATGCAGGAAGCAGTGTGCCCTCTATGTAATGAAGCAGAAACGAATGGTTTCGAGGTCGGGATGGTGGATAATGTGCAGTGCGTTTGACCTTCACGGCAGAAGCCAGAATTCCCATTCTATCCCAAACCGCACATTAATGTCAGTTTTTAACCATAATCTTTCAAAAACCTTAACCTTAGAATTAATTACCAATATGGCAGTATAGCATCTGAATTCTGATTTGTCGTGTACATGCATGTTATGTCGCCTGTGTTTGAATTTGCAAGTGTCTTGTGCAGTCATGCACATGCAGGTGGTGTAGAGGTGTGTTTGACATTAGAATGAAGGTAGCTTCTGCATAATTCAGATGAACCTGTCTCCTTTAGTCTCCTATATTCCTCTCCTCTCCCTCTGCCTCTCTCTCTCTCACTTCTATCCTCATGTAACCCTCCCTATTTTAAATTTAACTTCCTGCTTCGTCTTTGCATCTAAGGATCCTTCAGCCTCCACACCTCCAAGATATATATTTCTGCAGCACCATTCATGAGCTCTGATCAGGCTATGTGCACCAGTGATGGCTCATTACACCAAGCCTGCACACACACACGCACACCACAGTTTGGGAGAAAATTATTTGATCACTGGATTCTTTAATTATGCATGAATGCAACGTTGGGGCCCTAATTAAATAAATGTGGTGACTTCTTCATTGTATTACTTATCTTGTTCTTTATCCAGAAATAAATGGATGTTGGAAGGAATTAACAGAAGCACTAATGGCCTCTCGGTCATCATCAATGGAAAGGTTCTTTTATAAGTAGCTGCCTTATCTTCATGAAGAAAGCTTTTTCTCATGGGACGTTATCCCTCTGCTCTATATCTCAGCGGACAAGCATATACACATATACTGTAGACCTCTTTTTATGCGAATAAAGTCACAGCTGCTGGTGCCTGTACACGGTTCAATAGATGTTTTTGTAGTCCTGGGACCAAAGGGACTACATTTCCAGGGCAAGAACAGGAGCAATACTGTAACACTGCATAGTTTACAAAAGGGATTGGACTAGGATCAATCCATCAACTCCACTCTTTTACAGCCAGCATTACAGCCAGACAGACTTTATTAGCTGCACAACAAAAACCTTTCAAAACAAAAAAAACTGTTGTTGTCCAGGAGCTGCACTGTTTTTAAAGCATAAATGTTCTGTGTGGCATCTATTTTAAACATTCTCTACCGACGTTAATGCGAACTGACAGAGGCTGGCATCACAGAGTTGTTTATGAATTAATGTTAAGACATTTAGAGGTCTTTCACATGTAAAAGTCTCCCCTAACTAGGGCTTGACATGAAAACAGCACTGCAACATCTAACATTATATTTATGGTAGTATTTGCATTCCCTGCTCACTTTTCACAGTAGCTATACTCTTAAGTATTGCTAGCATTACTCACTGAGGACCCTCCATTCAAAATTCATCATTCAGGACCATTAAAATTTAAAGATTGTTGCTCAGGAAAAATATATCACTGTACATTTCAGTGTTTACATCCTTCTTTCAGCCATAAACATTGTGAAAAAAAGAGAGAAAAAGAGGACTATGCACATATGCAGTCGAGGGGACTAAAGCACTGCATGTTCCCAGTTGTGCCTTATGTCACCATCTGATGAAAGCAGCACGCTAACACACATACACACTCAACAAGAAAAAAAAACAAGCATAAAAAATGCACACACATGCATGCATTGGGTAGCTTTAGTATACCCTCGAGGTAGTGAGCAAGCCTGCTTCTTGATGTTCCCCTGATCGTAACATTTATCACATTGCATCAGTCGAAAATCCTAAATAAACCTTTTAACAGGCTTCTCCTCAGTAATTGCAGTAAATAGGCTTCTTATCCTAGAGGCCAGTGGGTTTATCTTGGTCTACAAAGCCTATGTTACAGACTTTTGTGGTGCAAGTTGCAGGATTGGAGCGAGTAAAAGGTTTTTGAGCAGTATGTATAGTCAGTTATGTTTAACAGTCACAGATAGATTTTGCAATTGAGGACATTGAAACAGTGATTTTTTTAAAAAAAAATGTGTTTTAAAGCTTCATTCACCTTTGCTATATTTTTTTAACAAACCAAAAGTAGAGCAGACAAACCAAAGCTCCTCATGTAATCATGTGGTCAGCATGCATGACTTGTTTTTGTGCATTTTTAAAACATTCATTCGTGAATATTGTATTACTTCAGAAAAAAAATATTGGATTCATCAACCAAAAAAACATCATCACAACCAGTAAAAGTGTTCGTAAACAACAGCAAAATATATCCCACTTGATGTGTTGGGGGGTTTTTTTTCGCAGCATTTACTTTACAATCTGTCAAAAGCTTGAAGGTCTTTAAAGAAACATCGATTTGACAAGAAGCACAGGTGTAATTAATCACACTGAGTATTGCTGTTTTCCAGTTTGCATGCTAGCTGACTCCCCAACAGAGCAAATACCTCGTTAGGGTTATTAGTTTCACCTGTGCTTCTTCTGCAAAGATGAGTAGCATTGTTTTCTGAGTGAGTTATAAAAGAAATCTTTGCTATTTTACGTTTGAAGTAGAGCTATCCCATTTTAAAAAACTGCAGGCACTGTTTATTTTTACATATTTGCATAGTGCCTGATTTTAATTTATTATCATTTTGAACTTAAAATAAAATGAAACTTAAATTCTGGCAACTTCTAATATATTCACTTTTACATAATACCTATTGATGTATTTGGAGTTTAAAATCTGACAAACTTTTAAAATAGGTTTCCTCCAAGTGGAGATACAGTTAAAAGCATCATTTTTAATGCACTGGTTGAAATTGAGACTTTGACCTATTTTGCTGTTCAGAATAAACATCATGGTGTTAATTTAATTTGAATTTATTTTCATTTATGCAAATTAGTAGGCTACATATTTTGTTAGATGGCCTCATTTCCAGAATTTGAAGTAATATTTCAGAAAATGTGTATTACCGTAAAAAAACCAGTTGTGTTAATATAAGAATTCAACTGGGGAAGTTTCATGATGTAAATTATTAATTCTTACCATATTACCTAGGGTGTCTCTACTTCAAGATCCATTTTTTCATTTTTCATCACAATGCGACCTTTTATCAGCTAAAAAAAACCAAAAACAAATGAAAAACTGGAATAGTCTTTGCATTTACAAAATGACAAGACGAAAAAAAAGGATCTCTTTTTTTAAAGATATACATTTGCAAGGGCTTGCCAATGTAATACGAATATAATATTTAAAATAATAGATAACATCCTTTTTTATATACAGAGTCTCACGAAGATGAATATGACATTTTTCCGAGCGTTTCTCGACTTTCTACTGTTTTACGTTACATTACCCTTTCGATCACGATATCTCCATTGACTGTGGATATCTCCAGCCTGAAAAGCGAAGCGTCTCATTTTGACCCTTACGAAATGCCGTATTCTGGAATCCGGAAGCAACTCTGCTGTCATCTAAACAAATATGTAAGCTAAGCATCATTTTTTCGATAAAGAAATGAATGTTACTCTCTTTCTGGGTCTACGGTGCTGGCTTTGACTTTTTTGGGGCTGCTGCTTGTTTTCTGTTAGTTAGAGGGACAGCATGAAAATGTAAACTAGCGAGTTAGCTAACGTTTACCACGGAGTTAAAGACAAGAAGGCTATGTAAGTTAGCAAACTTTTAGATAGCTTTGCCACATCGTCACTAACTGTCAGTAGGGCCGCAGTCGTTGCTATAAGTTTTTTCTTATGTAGCCACGAGAAATGACAGGTTTATCTGGACTGTTTAGCCGCTACTCAGTGTGTGAAACAATCATATTTTTTATTATTATTTGTTCAAGTAAATCATACCGGAGCTTGAAGTCATTGCTGCATCCTCCTCTCAGCTGATATGCCATTTTATTAGATAAGGAAGAGTCAGTGACGTTAAAACTGGTTGCTGAACAAGAATGAAGCTTTAACTAGTAGTGTTACTAAGGAGTGTTTACTAAAAGATGCCTTACAAATGCATAATATATTGCTTTATTTGATTACTTGATTAGATTGTTTGATGTAACTTTAGTAATTTGAATAACACTATTTTGAATCGTTCACAGGGGTTGATATAGGAGAATTTCACCAAGAGGCATAGCCCTCCATTTGCAACCAAATCTAGAAAAGGTGACAGTGGGAAATTTACTGACTTCAACTGCATTTGGGAGTTTTATTTACATCAGCCATGGCTCAGGAGGAAGAGGAAGAGGGGCTGGCAGTCGATGAGCCCAAGGAGGTGGACATGTTTACATCAGTACGTTGCCTGGGATACCTGTCCGGCATCAACCTCGTGGTGGCCGTATGCGTCGGGATGTATGTACGCTGGGAAGTGACAAATGAACCAATGATTCTGGTCATTTTCATCCTGGGACTCTTTGTGATGGGGATAGCCAGCATCCTCCATTACTACTTTGCTATGGAGAAAGCAAGTCTCAGCTTGTACCATTTATGGTTTGGCTTTTTGCTAGGCCTTCTGTGCTTCCTCAACAGCCCTGCCTTGGATTTAAATGTCAAGGAACTGGTTGCCAACTATCTCCTCTTAGCCTGCGTAATCATGAAAACAGTATGGGCTTTGACTGAGCGATTATGCAGCTCCATCCGCTACAAACCCACACTGCTAACATCAGCTGAGCTACTGGAGCTCTTGGGATTTGGCATTGCCAGCATGACCATGCTTCTTCACAAGTCAGTGGCCATTATAGGCTTGGTAGTAGCCCTTGGGGCTCTCATTGTAGACCTGAGGATGAAATCCCTCCTTGCTTTGCCCAACCTGGCCACTTTTGCCCTGGTTACCTCTCTAGTGTTTTTCCAGGCCCTAGGCATTACAGCCAACCCTTATGCCTTGGGCTGCTACCTGGGTAGGCTGTTGTGTGAGCCTGTGTTGGATGTGTACTTCAGTGGGCTGGGACCCAGCGAGCGCTGGATACCAGTGCTCTCCATGGGAAAGGTGTGGAGGAGGCTGTCCCTGCTGCCTCTGTGTCTGACTGAGCTGGCCTTCTTCATCCTGGCTGCCTTGAAGGTACTCTCAGCATTTTGCAAAATTGTGTCATGAAAAATTTGACATTTCCATTATGTGAGTCTTTAAGGCTTCTATGTGGCTTTTAAACCCAGCCATTTCTTACTGTTTGTGGCCTTAATAAAACTTTGTTTCTTGGCTGATGAAACACAGATTTTTAAAGCTTAGTTCTATAAGTTAAAACTGTGTTTGATGATGCTTTTCTTTTTTCTTATGTAGCTTGGCTACTTAGAGCTGTGGTATCTGGTGATCCCAGGTTTCTGCCTGTTTGGCCTTTTCTGGACTATCTGCCATATAATTCTACTGATCACAATATGGGGCTTCCACACCAAGTTGAGTGAGTGTCAGAAGGCCTGGCGGGCTCAGCGATCCAGTAGCAGGAGTCTCGACCAAGTTATGGCCTCAAGGGGAATCAGACACTTCTGCCTCATTTCAGAACGCCTTGTGTTCTTTAGTATGCTGTCAACAGTCATACTGGGAGCTGTCTCTTGGCAGGTAAGAGACTCAAAATAGGTTACCCTTTCTTGTAATTATTGTAGCAAATTTTGCAAATCATCTAAAGAAAAGATAGTATATAATTCATTGTCACATTTTTGAAATTATGTTATTTGTGTTTTTGCCAAATGAACATTTCTAATAACATAGTCTTGGCATGTATTCATATTTCTGAGAAACTGCGTTAAGCAAGGCTTAAGACTGTAACAGAAAACCTCAGTTCGTCTGCTTACTGCTATAGCACTTTGGCCTTTATGACAAGGCATCTATAAACATCATACACACCCAAGTTATAAACTCTGGAGAAAGATGCTAGTGGCAGTGTGTCGTTAGTAGTAGCTCTCCAAGATGAGGCACTTCTGCTCTCATGCGGAACCAATTTAATTAGCACTTTAATATCCCTATCTACTTGCATAAAGAGCAGCAATAACTTATTTAGCCTTATTAGACGTTTACCCTGTAAGAGTCTCATGGGCCCGAGTCCTAATTTGAGATCTGCACGTTGTTGATGTCAGTTGCATATTTGCCTGAGAAAGTGAGAGCTGTCTGCACTCGCAGTGGAGAAGTTAGCATTAGTCTCTTGTGTTTGTTTGTGTGTGTGTTTTACAGCTGCTTAAAGCTTGTGCTGTTGAAATACGTTAATATATGTTGAACCACTTATGGCAAATCCATTTGTCTTACATGCACACACACACTATCGAGTGCAGTCACAGCAATAAACGTCAGTGTTTGTAAAACTTTGTATTTCAGAGAGGTGTTGATTTAAGTCTACGCAAATATTTAAGGCTGCAGTTTGCAATGTTACATCTTATTTACCTCTTCCCATTAAAATCATATGGAAGATCCACTTCCCAAAAAAATTCCCCGTTCAAAGACATTATTATTGAGATTGTATGTATTCTGTCTTCCATTCAAAGTCAGTGTGGAAAATGGGTTTGGATGTGTGGATTACTGAAAAAGCAGAATAGCATCTTTCTGCTGTATAGAAATGACTTCCCTAATGAGAAACCCCAACCCCTAACCTTACATTGTGCATGCGATGCTGTTAAGCACAGAGCTGCCAATGAGCATTCTCCTACTTCCACAGCTTGGGGTCGGCTACTGCAAATCAATTATCAGTCTGTGAGAACCACTGCAGGATTGCATTAAATAGCAAAATCCTCCTGTATATTGTATTTTGCCCTTTGCTTACAAAAAATATTTTCAGTCACTGGAGAGTGTCGACAACTTTACAAAAGTTCATTGAACAAGTGGAGCACATTTCACAACTCAGGCTTTCCCTGAGCGTAACCAGTTCAATATATCCTGCAAACTCAAGTGTGGCTCCATTTAGTCATTCAGGTATTGATTTGCATTTTTAGACACGTTGCTGTGCTATGGAATCAAAGTGGCTTTTGAAGACGCTAAATACACTGCATTATACCATCACAATGACTCAAGAAATTGATTCCACTTAAAGCCCAACAGCACTTCATACCGCAAGATCTGCCTCACATCTCCACATGGTATCTTGTATTCGTGTTTGTATTTTTAGTGTAAGAATGAAATTTCACATGTAGCTACTTGTCTTTAAAACATTAAAATCTTAAGTATAAAAAGTAAATGACAAGATGATAAAATTATAGTGGTTCTCAGAAAATACAGGCTCATGTTGTGCAGTGTTCTCTGTTCTAAATGGATGCTTGTGATGCATGTTTAGTCTGCTGTCATACACTGCATTGTGTCTACATTTAGTTAGATTCTGTCATGTTTTGTCCTGAGACAATAACACTGTGTCAGTACCGTATTTTAAAACTGTCTTGCAGACTGTCACTACTAATTAACTGGGTCTGATTGCTTTAGTCCAAGCTGTAAGTGGTGAATGAAAGTGACTCTGACTCTCTTTTTTCCTTTGTGCAGCCCTCCAGCGGTCTCTTTCTCAGCGCTCTGCTGGTGGTGCTGCCTCTGGAGTCCCTGGCCCACGGCCTGTTCCATGAACTCGGTAGCTGTCTGGGGGGAACTTGTGTTGGCTACGCCCTTGTGATACCTACGGCTTACTGCAGGTACTGAAAAGAAAAGGCAGAGGAATATAAACAGCACACAGACTGACGCAAACGGACTTAAACGGACTTTAAATAAAATTTGCAGTGGCTTTTTTTGTGATAGCATGCATGCATGCAGCCAAAAAGTGTGCAGAGCATCTATTTACTGTCTAAAAAAATCAAGCAATTAAAGAAAAAAAAGAAAAACAAAAGTGAAAGCCTAAAATTTCGGCGTAACATTAACTTAAATAGAATTATGCTATCAATTAATCGACTGATTACTTTTCTGATTAATCGCTTAGTATATAAATGTTGAAAAATCTGTGAAATATGCTTGACAGAATTTCTTTTACATCCTCTGGACTGACCAAGCAACAGTCCAAAATTATATATTTTACTATATAAAACAAACAATAAACAGATTCTTACAAATTACAAGTTGCAACTAGAAAAAAATGTGGTGTTTTATATAAAAAAAGACTTAAACAGTTAATTGATAGCAAAATAATTTACTTTCAAGTTACTAATAAATTATTCATTTAACATTTCAGCACTACCTCCAGTTGACTATATGAGTAATTAAGGAATCTTTTATGAAGTACTCAGTAGTAGAATGTTTCAGCTCCTTATTATAAACACACCCACTCAGCTATCCACTCACCTGGTAAGCCTGACTTTGTTTGATGGTCTACATAATCAGCAAACCAATGCAGCGGCAAAACAAACCACACTGACACGTATAAACACACACCGCGCAGACTTTGCCCCATGTCTTGGCATCACAGATGCTCGTAAATATGATCACTCATCCCAACTCCCTCCTCAGTTAACACAAAACCAACTGGATAAATAGGCCAATAACTATGCATAAACATGCAGCTAATGTCTGGGCCCTTAAGGGATCGTTCCTGTGCCTCCCTCCACAGCATACTAAGTTGTTCAGCTGAAGTTAGCCATTAGCTGCTGCCGCTGCCTCTCCTAGTGCCCTCTCAGTCGGCCAAGCGATTTCTAAAATAGCCTATTTAGTTTTGATGATGCCAGCACGTCTCCTCATAAACAGCCAAAGCTAGCCATCAGTTATACATTAGCGTTTCCTCCTTCAAAAGCCCCTCAGAGGTCTTGAAATTTGGCCGTCTGAGATTTTGTGCTGGTTTATGTATATTTTTTGACCGCTTTCTGTAGATTAAACTTCTTCGCTGAGAGTTAGCTGTAGCATTCAGAAGGGACTGCCAGCCCTACTGGTGTTTAACTCTCCAGGTGATTTTGGATGCAGGCCCATGTCCTGTTGAAGCTGTGGGCGCTCTGTATGCGAAGCCGCGTGTGCAGACTCCATAGGGAGGACTGAGAGCATGATGAGAATGCGGCAGTGTATAATCGGCTGTTTGATGGCTGCAGATCATGTTCTCACAATGACAAGAGCCCCACAGGGAGATTAGAGAAATAGGGGTGAGGAGGGGAGGCACGCGGGATGGAACGGGAAGGGTGAAATGACAGGGAGAAAACACAAGGAGAGGACTGAGGTCGTAAACAATGAGGGGAGGGCGGCGGTAAAAGCGAATCAAGGGACAAGCGGCAAAGGAAGGAGAGGAATCGTGAAAGACGGGGAGGAGTGTAGCTCTCTGAGAAAGCTGTGGAGAAAAGGACAGGATTTTTTTTTTTTTTTAGGGATGAAAGAGAAAGTGTAACATGAGAAGATGCGGTCTGAATCTCAAACTATAAAATTTCACAATCCCGGGTGTTTGAAAGATCTGAAAAGATCAGATGGGTTTGGGTGAAGGGTGAGCTTACAAAAGTGAAAAGGTTGCAGCATGTAGCTCTTTTAAAAAAAAAAGTGTAGTATGTCTTTATAGCAGGCCAAAAAAGTTGTTTTTTGTTGTGGATGTTCATTGAATTCTTGAAAAGCACACAGATTAACCTGTCTTGCTTTTCCCTTTTTTTTTTTTTTTTTTAACAAGGTGAGATTGAGGGTGATAATGGGGGCAAAGGCTAAAATACGATGGCAGAGTTATGCAGTCGTCCATAAGAGTGAATTATGACTTTGCATCCACTTGGCCATTAATAACATCAAGCCCAGAGATGGATAGAAAATGTATGGCTGCACTGAGTAGCAGCTAGCCTTGACTTTATGTGGGTGTTTGTGTGTGTGTGTGTGTGTGTTATCATCCCCCTGTCGGGCCGGGCTTTGTGCCACATGCATCCACACACACTTTTCTGACATCACTTTGCCCTCAGCTGTCTTTAACCTCTGTTCTCACACTCATTTCTTGTCACCCTCCTCTCAATACCCCGTCTTTTCTTGCTATTTTTTTTTCTATTTTTCTTTTGTTTTTGACTAGCTTTACATCCCCGAGGCTAACATCTTTTCCTCCAGCAGGGATCCGCCACGCCCACTCCTTCCATATCCTTTTCCCCCCCATCTTCTTTCATCCTCTGCACTTTGTCTCCCCTCTCTCTCCCCCGGTGATGCAGACTGCTGCCTCACCCCACTATGTGTCAACTTCTCACTCATTCATCTCTTGTTTTGCTTGCACCCTGTCTCTTTCTTCCAGCCCTGCCTCTGACAAGCCACCTGAGTTGAGTCTAGCTTGGAGTAAATAAAAAAAAAAAATTGGTTTCTCACATCCTCTCGTCTCTGTCTTCCGTCCAGTCCTGATGGCCAGCCCACTCTCTTGCCACCTGAGCAGGTACAACAGCTGAACCTGCGTTCTACAGGTATGCTAAACAACGTGCAGCGCCTCTTCTCGCACCACATGATCCAGACGTTCGGCTGCGACTACTCCACCAGCGGCGTCTCACTGGAAACTTTGCTGACGAAGCTGCGCACCTTTCTAGAACTGCGTACAGAGGATGGGCCCCGTCATGACACCTATCTGGTTTACTACAGTGGGCACACACACAAAGGCACCGGGGCTTGGGCTCTCGCAGGTGAGAGCCATGTATTTTTCTCTTTATTGAAAAATTGTCTTTCCTCACAGTTGAAAATGATATTTTTAGCTGAGTTAGTTAAGTAATGAGGGTATCTGAGGTCATCTGACATGACTGAGGAGGTCATAAAGGGTTATACAGGTTGGGAATTGCAATAATTATGCAACATTTATAATGTTTGATGCAGCTGTCTAAAAAACACTGCATTTTTAATAGACACCATGATCTGCTCCTTAAAACTACATGCTCAGACTTTTTTTAATGTCTCAGGAAGATGAGCAAAGTTCCATAGATGAGGATAAGCAAAGTTAAGCAAGTACGTATGGACTCAGTATGTAGAACAAGAAAATTGTATTTGCATTTTAAAACCTCTTTGCAGATGCATTCACAGCAGGTTTATCTAAGAAAGCTTTCCTGTAGGATGCTGGCAGTTACACTGTCGCCTCAAGTGA
This sequence comes from Acanthurus leucopareius, assembly GCA_029814765.1. Classification (NCBI taxonomy): domain Eukaryota; kingdom Metazoa; phylum Chordata; class Actinopteri; order Acanthuriformes; family Acanthuridae; genus Acanthurus; species Acanthurus leucopareius. Next base: position 2,137,637 of record JAQMCX010000037.1, on the reverse strand, counting down.
AAGCCATTTTTGTAAACACGAAAAAGATTACATTTGCCACCTTCAGTCATCACAATGAACAGTAAAGTTGGATATCAGTATGTTGGACACCCGTTTTATCTCTCCAAAGTTGACGAGTAGGTATTAGAAATAGCAGAATACAACAAAATTTACTGCAGAGCTGTTGTTTGGGATGACTTTCGGTAGATATTGTAGTCTACCATAAAAGTGGATTCATATTACTGTTTAATTCCTTTTCATTTCCCCTTCTCGCACTCAGTCACAGTCTAATTTGCACGAATCAGATGGGGTAAGGCACAGAGTTAAAATATCTGTGAAGGACGTGGCACAGCAGGTTGTTTCCAGCACAGAACTGTGAAAGTTGCAGACGGTCTGCCGCGACACGAGCATTTCCCTCAGCAGAAACGAGAATCACCACAGGTTAACACCATGTCAGCTCCGGCTCTTCTGTTCAGAGAACACTTGACACATTATCTCTGCGTGCTGCTGCAAACAAGAAAGAAAAAAAAAAATATCCCCATTGCAAAAAAATAATCACTTCCTTGTGTCACCATCTTAAATTGACATTTTCAATCGGTGTTCAGTAAACAGTTGTACACATTTTTAAAAAGTGAGGTTGCTATGGCGGGAAAACAAATGAGAACATGTCATTGTTGTAGATTTGTAAGCATGTCAAGAAGCAAAACTTCCTGTCCAAATATGATTCCATGCTTGGTGGTGCTGCTCCACATCCAGCAGTAGGAGTTATTTTTTTTCTTAAGCTCATACTTAGGGACATAAAGCACCATAATGAGGTTTGTGAGTCAACGGAAGCTGATTTGGTGTCAAAGAGGTACCACAGCTTTGATTTTTGTACTTTGGATCTGCCATCTGGAAAATGGCATCTGTGTGCAATTTATGTGGTTTTGATGACAGCAGTTAGACAAGTGAAAGTTGACAGGTTTGATCCCTAAAAAGCCCCCATGTCCATCAATAGCCATGTGTCCAGTTGAAATGTCCTTGAACGCAACACTGAGCCAGCAGCAACTCTGTAACCACAATGCATCTGTGAGTGAGTCTGGTGAAGAGTTTCAGCTGTGAGCATAAGAATTCTTTATTGATTTCTCTTTTTGTCACTCACATGTCCATCCCCCTGTCTGTCCTCCTCTGCTGTAGGAGGGGAGAGACTCAACCTGACTCAGTTGTTGGAGTTGTGGAAAGAGAAGAACGCAGGCCACTGCTCCCGTCTCATTCTCGTCCTGGATACCGAAAACTCCCTCCCATGGACGAAGGAGGTGCGCAGGGTGGAGGGCGTCTACGTGGCCGTGCAGGGGGCTGAGCTGTCCGTCACTAGGGTGGACCCAGAGGCTGGGGACGTCCCCTTCCTCGGGGACTTCACTTCAGAGTGGGTGGAGTTCAACTGCAACCCAGACAGCGACACCCAGTGGTCAGAAAGGGGAAGGACTGTGACCGCCATCTACGGCGTGTCCAAACGCTGGAGCGACTACACGCTTCACCTGCCCACTGGAAGTGATGTGGCCAAGCACTGGAAGACACACTTTCCAAAGGTTACATACCCCATGGTGCACCTCTCCAACTGGTGCTGCGGCCTTAACCTGTTTTGGTTATGTACGGTGTGTCTGCGCTGCTTCAGGAGGTGTAAGCTAGCTTGGTTCCCACCAGCTGTACTGGACACTGGCCACGGCATTAAACTGGTGCACTCTTAGAAATGAGGGAAGTCGACATACAGACTTTGTGTCTTAACAGCCGGGTACGAGGTGTTTTTTTAGAAGGGAAACCCCAAGAGTAAAACGTGGCCTTCTCTCAGAGAGGATGTTCAGCTCCTCCCCATTTATTTTTAATTCATGTTTAATTGCTATGATCAATTTCTGTATAAAGATGGATGACGTGAAAGCTCCCAAAACAAAAATTTCTTGCTATATAAGTCAAAATTTCCCACCCCTTCCATGTCAGCAGGCTAATCAGATTTCCTTGAGGGTAATTTCTATCATTTTAGTTCGTTTTTATTACACTGTTGTAAATTAGATTTCATTTTTTGTGATTGGTTTGGTTGTAATTGGTGACTTTATGTCAAAAAAGTGGGGTGTATTGTATAATTAAACAGATTAATTGGGCAGGTGTGTGGTCAGACCTCAGTAACATGTCTCTGTCTGTCAATCACTACTGCACAGACTCTGGCTCCAAATGAGTCAACAGAGCAAGATGGCAGCTCCTGTATCAGAGCTATTTTGATTTCATTTTGAACAGTGGGAGGAAGTGGAGACACATCGTCCATCTTTATTTACAGTGACTGGCTGTGATGCAGAGACATCATGCCAGTAATTTCATTGCAAAGCCAAACAAAATAACCTCTTGCATGGTTTTTTATGATGATCTCCAGAAAACGAGACGTCACAGTTAACAGTGGATAAAACCATACTTAGTACCTAACTGTTTAATTTATATAGGATGGAGTGAAAAGTGAAAAGTGACTCGCTTGTGCGTTACTGTGTAAGTTTTTATATTTCGAGGCCATGTGTTATGTTTCTGAATACAATTTTTCATAACTGCATAATTATTTCTTTTGAAAGATGTTTTATTTTTTTGTCACCAACATAGTGCCTTTAAAATGGGTTTAGGATCATGTGGAATATGGATTCCTGACTCTTTATATCTTAATGCATGTATATGTATACCCCCGCCTAAGGATTTAGCTCACACTCATGGCTTAAACTCTGTGAGCAGGGAAAGTCTTCCTAAAGCCTTGCTACAGGATGGGAAAAAAAAATGACATTTTCTCTGTGACTCCCTAAACCAAGATGCCAACCTGATACTCTCGCTGCAGGATCTTTTCCTTATCATTTATAAGCTGTTTAAAATATGCATCCATCAGCTGGAATACAGTATATCATCAAAAGACATTAGCCCTGTATTGTGCCTCATGCTGTTTATTTACACCGGTGAGTTCAAGTTTAAAAAATGTCTTTGCTCTATACAAACACTCTACATTCAAGTTATGTAGCAGATGTCTTTCCTATGCTGTGAAACAGTGACTTGTCATTTAAGTCGACAGTTCAGAAGCACCCTTTTTTATTGGTGTACTGTCCTGTGGGACTCATGTTGACCATCCTTTATTTTTCCTACTTGCTTTGCCATGATCGGATCTCTCTCTCTCTCCTACTGGTCCCCAAAACTCTGGAGTCGAGTGCTGCCTTAAAGTTTTAGTTTCACTGTGATGATTCCGAAAGGTCAAGTGACTTTTTCCACATGCAATTCCCTCTTTGCCTCACTTGAGCTATGCCTTCAAAAATTAAACTTGAATAATAAACCCATTCTTGTCTGTTGTGGTTTTATGGGAAATTTCAGAGAGAGAGAGAATACAAATACATACGAGTTTGAGGAAATAAAAGTGGCCAGGCTTGTTTATCATGGCCGGCTTTACGGACGCTAAACAAATACAGACTCTCCTCTGTGGACACGCTAGCATTGCTTGACAAATATTAGGATTGTGAGTTGAAGGGAAAAAAAAAAAAAAAATCAGAAAGGGTGTAAAGGGAAAATGAAACAACACATGACACAGTATCTCCGAGGGATTTGCTCACTGAGCTTTCACCTCAGTTAGACGGAGTGCCTGGCTGGACATGTGTCCAAGGCGCTGCTGGGTATTTCGCTGGTCTCAGAAAGCATGGCTGTTGCCTGGCTTTTGCCTGAAGGGCGCTTTTAGGCACAGAGCAAGGTTCGGGGAGACCTTGGGAAAGATGAAAGCTGACATTAGAAGCAACGTTTTATCCATAAAACACAGCAACCTTTCACCGCTCTTAACTTGCTTTGCTCGGATTCGGTAAATATCAAACCATTAGTTAGGTATGAGCAACGAGCTGAGTATTCACAGTGCAATTAGTGGGAAAAAGAGACAAGTATAAATGCTCCGCGTGGGCGTTCTTTTCATTGCTGTAGCCTGCAAGCTGCGGTTATAGCTAAAGTCAGGGACTCATGTATATGGCGGGAATCATTTATGAGAATATTAGATTATGGGCCAGATTCATCTCCTAAACTGGATTAGGTAATAAAAGAGCCAGCCACCTCTGAGGCCCATGTGGATGTGCTGAGTCAGAGGCCGCCACACATCCTCTAACACACACACACACACGCACATACACATGTGCAGACACAACCACACATCACCAATTCTCCACTGGCTTTCTGTGCTCCTGTTTCTCCAAAGCTGAGTCTCTCGTCTGCGGGTAATTACAGCCTGTCATGGGGCGTTACCTTCTAATACAGGCAAAGTGATGTGCCCGACGCTTGCCTGCAATTTATTTGAGGAAATAGATGTGCTTTTATAGCCCAAGTTGAATCTTAGCACAGGGACTTGAGCAGCAAATGCATTAGCCGTTCCTCCATTATTGTTTATTCGAACCTGTCTGAAGGCACAGCGGGGTGGCAATTTCATGTCCTTCTTTTTGAATATTATTTTAAGGTACTTAAACCTTATTTTAGCTAGTTTTTTTTTTTTTTTAACATTTAATCACTGGTACAATCATTATTATCCTAAAGATTGTCTGTAGGGACGATTTGGCTTGATAAGTAAGTAATAATTGGCTCTCGCTGATTTTAAAGCTTTTTTTTTTTTTTCTTTCAACTAAGGCGTCCTCACCCCATTACTTCCACACCTCAGTGACATCCAGCAGGCGTTTATTTTAAGCTAAATGTTCTGGAACCATATACATAAATGCTGAATGTTCCCTTTTTTTCCCCTCTCTCTTGGAACAGCAGGAGCAATGGGATGAGAGATTACAGATTCAGCAGCGACGCCGTTCCAACTCCTGTGCCTTGCTTTTTTTTTAAGGAGGCCCGCACGCTGTAGCTCGCCGTGGATCCGACATTGAAATGTCAAAGCCATTATCTCAAATTACAAGGGCTGAGGATGCGTTTAGTGGCCGTTTAACCGTGCAACGCTCCCTACTATGCAGACAATCATTTGGGAGAGACTGCCAAAATCTGCCTGTTCTCTTTCATCAGAGTACTTTCTCTTGAAACCAATATGGTCATTTAATACAACATAGTATGTATCAGACTACTACACTGTTTGGCAAAACCCTGCATATAATTAACTTCCCAGCAGGAAAATTGGAAAAAAGTGGCAGCTTTGGATCTGTATCTTACTTCTAGGGAGAACCAATATCTGTGTATACATCAGGAATAGTTATTTAGGTATTGGACATTTTGGGAAAAACACCTTTTCTTTTTCTTTCCTGAGAATTCAGTGATTATTATTACCCATATGCTCGTGTGGTGAAAACCTGTATGTAGCTGGAGGCACCAGCTAGTCAGTTTATCTGCTAATTTTCTGGTTTGCTTGACATAAAAAAGATTGAAAACAAGGAGAAAGCTCACCTGGCTCTGTTTTATCTGAACGCTGTTTCTACAGTTGCCAGCCAACCGTTGAGACACCAGGAAGTCACTGAGCAAGGTTTGAAAAAAAACAGCCTCTTACATAATCCCCAGTCAAGCAGAAAATGATCATTTGCAACTAATAAACAATAAACAAACAAGATATAACATACCAATTAATTAGTTTGACAGGTTCTGGGTGACAGATTTTGTTACCTTTTTACGGATCCAGCCTTGCTGTTTCTGCATGTGTCTATATTATGCTAAGACAACCGGTCAAGGTTATTTTATTGAATGAAAAATAAAAAACAGTTTTAGTCGTAGTCAAGTAAGTCAAATTTGTCAACACACTGAAGATAAGGAGGCATTGTCGCATATGTTTCTTGAGACTGGGATGTCAGCATGACTGAAAGCCATTTACATTAATAAAGTACAGTGTTTGTATTGTAATACCTATTGTCAACTTCTGAAATCTTGCCCTAAATATTAAACACATTTCAACAATAAAAACCAGACAGAATAGAGCAATAAAACTGCTCATAAAACTAACCGAAACTAAACTGAAGGGAAAACAAACATTTAAACTAAAAATATGAGAAATACAAACCTATAATAACTGCAGCTGACTCCAGCAACAATGCATAATAACCCCACAGACACAGGAGTAGTATCAGTTTCATCATCTAATTCTAGGCAAGAAAGCAAATAAGCATATTTCCAGTATGTCCAATTTGTTTTTTTTCATTCGGCTCTTATATTATCAGCCTTTTCCAGTTGCAACCGAGAGCTGCTTTAACTGCAGGGCAAAAGTTTTGATCCCTTCAACATTCAGTGTCAAGATAAGAATATCAGCCGGAATGTATAGATTTTCAAATTCAAGGCTGAGATGTGAAGAGATTATTCATGGTACAAGGATTTGAGTTACTCTGGGCGAGGATTTACAAGCTGATGCAGTGGAGGGGAGGTTGTGAGTGAGGCACACTGCTTTCTGGCCCTTTTTTTTTTTTTTTTTGGTCCCTGTACTCCTTCAGTTTCTTGAGCTTGTGGTTGATTTTTCGTACCCATTATGTATTTTTTATGGAGTATTGTGTCAGGGGGGGCGCCTGAGTCATCTTGTACTATATTATGGTATTGGCCCTATTAACACATAAAAATCCCTCTAGTATCTTACCTGAATGAAAAGAACAAAAGGTTGATACTGAATATAAATGCGTAGAAATGCAGCTAAGACTCGAATCATAATGTGAACATCTTCAGAAAAAAAAAAAATCAGGGCCCATGACATCCAAGCACATAATACGAGGTGCGAAAAAAGGACCTTTTTACAGGTGTGACATCATTAGTATGGATTGCTGATTTTAAACTCATCTTAATAAAAACTGAGCTGCTCTGGATATTGGCTCTTGTAAGCAGCCAAATATATGAGCCAGATGATGCAGATACGCTTGATTCAATTAAAAGTGTAGATTGGAGGCTAACAAGACTGTCAGCACTGTGGGATCGGAGGGTTCGGTAATTAGCTTTTTGTCACAGCTGGGTTGAGATGGGACAGGGCTAGGCTGAGCTAGGCTAGTGAAACAGATGAGTTTCCTTTTTCCGATCTTACAACTGGGAGCCCAGACATCTTCAAAGTCAGCCAATGCAGGCTTTTCTCCTGCTCACTCATGGGAAATATCTTTGTACGTCACCTGGGAGTTGGATTTGGATGGTTGAAATTTTTTGCAACACTGATAGCAGTTTAAATACTTGAGAGTGATTTCAAGAACAGTTCAGTGCACGGTCCTTTGTGTTGTTTGTTGAGCTTTATCTCACTTCATTGTGTGAGCAAATCAATTTGCACATTACTGCTCCCATTTTTAAGTCTAAATCCTGCTATAAGGTTTTTATGATTTTAAAAAAGTTGCATGTATAAATTAAGCTTAACGTTCAACAAAGTTGGAAAAATACTTCTTCATGTTCTTTTAAAGTGAGATAAGCAGATTGATCACGCCTGTATTGCAGATGTGAAGCTGTATATGGAGCTTTAGGCTTAGCTTAGCATGCTAACTAATAGCACGGACAAATTGCCTGGATCTTTTTGTGTTAAAAAAATGCAAATTATTTGGTTATACAGGCACTGAGGCAGATTTTGTCAGTCCTGAGAGCTAGGCCCAGGCCTTTCTGTCTCCCCTTTGTGCAAAGCTAAGCTAATTGGCTAGTAGAGGTAGTTTGATATTAGTTATATAAGAGGGGAACTGATCAGCTATTTATGCAGGTTAGCATTGATTGAGGACATTAAATTGCTCATAGCTGTTAATTTGAGCACTGTTTGTGTGATAATCTAGTGACCTAATCAGGGTGCACCTTACCACATGATCAATGTCTGCTGGGGTCAACTCCAGCACCCCACAACCCTACAAGAGATAATGGATGGATGGATGGATATGAGTTATGGTATCTTTAGGCTTACACTGCCGCATATACAGGGAAGGTTTTCCCTGTGGGTTATGATGTATATAGGTGGACTGCAGTCGACTGGAGTTTACAGTTTGTTTGAATGTCCTCATGAAACCCCATATCAAGCAGAATTGCAAGTCAGACAGGAAGCCAGCCCAGCTACCTGTGCTGTCTCTCCACAGACTCCCAACCTGCCTTGAAATTCTCTCTCTCTCTCTAGCTAACGCAGTGCTGATGCATGACTCACCTAAGCCTGCTCCTCCGATCTTCAGTCTGTCTGGCTGCCGGTAAGTGGGTTACAGAGCCGAACTGAGGGTCTCTTGTCAGCCATGACATAACAACGCACTCAGGCACTGACTGAAGACATACCTGTTTACTGCCTGTAACAAGCAGTCAGCTGGTTTGAAACGTAGCTCAGGCACTGAGAAAGGTTGAGTTGAAGGGGGATTAAGGGATGGCTGCCTCACAAGATGATAGATTTACAAGAGGTCTTTTGCTCTCCTGCATGTTTATCAGGGGTTGTGTTTACTTGTGCGCTCTTGGGCAATTGCTTGTCTAGTAGAGGTGTAACCCTGTGTGTGTGTGTGTGTGTGTGTGTGTGTGTGTGTCTGTGTGTGCAGTCCATTTCATATCCATTCAGCACAAGAAATGTTCAGAAATTTTACCATGACCTTTCCCCGCAGGCAGAAAAAAAAAACCAAAACCCTAAAGTTGAGGGAAATTTCCACTCTGAATAATAAGGGAATCCTTTTGTGAAAAGAGCCATAGCCAAATCACTGCCAAAATTATGCACAATTTTTTTGGCCAAGGCTTCATTATTGGTGCACATATGCTTGTATCTAACCTGCTGGTTTTGTGATTGTGTGCGTACGTGCATGGCGGGAGAGTGCGATGACGTACACACAATCTCGTCTCTTTCACTGCGTATGTGTAGTGTCAGCAGAGCCCCAGGGGGTCCAGCAGGAGCTCGTTTGATTGCAGCTTCACAGCTGGCTCGTGATGTTAGCCAGCCGGGTTGAGTGAAGTGAAGAAAGAAAGAGAGAGAGAGAGAGAGAGAGAGAGAGAGAGAGAGAGAGAGGCAAAAATTTTAGGAATGGGAATGAAAGATGATTCCCATAAACTGCAAAGAAAAGAGGAGATAGTCCGCATGGCTTCAGCTTCTACTTTGGTTCTCCTGAAGAGCCAAAAAAAGGAGAGGAATGAGAGAAAATCAGGGATAGGAGGAAGAGGCAGAGAAGAAAGGATGGATGGGAGAAGGTTGGGGGAGGGATGGAGGTGGGCAGGTGTGCCCGTGGCTGTGTATCAGAGTAAAGCAGCAGGGAGGAAAGAGTACACCTGTCCTTCAGTGATGAAACACACTCACACACAAACTTTATATATATATATACATGCACACACTTAACCTTTTTTTTTTTTTTCAATAAAGCTACAGACATAAAAATGCCCAGTGTTTGTCCACACAGATGGTGCTGCCAAGGTTTGACTGTGGGATGTAAAGGCAAGCTGAAGACCTTGTTCAGTGTAACTGCTGCGGTCAGAGCCTCATGCTGTTGGGCAATTGGGCAACGGCATGGAATAGCCTAATTTAGAGGCAGATGACTAGATGTCCCTGAACGCAGGAAAAATAGAGACAGAGTGGCAGGGAGACACTGTGGAGAACAAGAGATTTTTATGCGCATAGGTGTCGGCATAAAAAGGAGAAAAAAAAATTTGAGCTGCTGCAGAGAGAAAGAGGAAAAGAAAATGCTCTCATATATAAGCAAGAAAAAAAACACACACACAATCCCACTGAGGACTGCTGTCATCCATTGCTGTGTGCACTGTGGGAACATTCCAGACTCATCTGTTTTGTCTAGAGTGCAACGGCTTAGAGAGAGAGAGACACTCAGCGAGAAAGAAAAGGAGACTTAGAGAAGGTGGGTTGAAAGAGGCGGGGCAGCAAAGTAAGGAGAAGACAGTGAAGAAGAGAGGATGCAAGGCAAAGAGACAGATGAGAGGGGGAAACAAAGAGACAGGGAAGTAGACTGTTTTTTTGGCTGTCAGGTGATGTGTTTGGGGGGGGCGAAAAAAAGAAGCTGTTGCTCTAGGTTGTGTCCAGCTGTTGCATTCGGATGAAAGAGACTGTTCTCAATCACAGAACTGTATTTGTACAGTGTTTGTGTGAGCGGACTATGCATGCAAAACCCACCGTGTCCCATATTCTGTGTGTTCATTTTAAGTGAGAAAAGGATAGACTGATTAAACGTAATGGGATCTAAGTTCCAACAGCCAATTTTACGCTCGGTTGACTGGATCGCCAACTCGTGAAACGCTATCAAGATTTCAATATTCATAAAGTCAACATGACAATAAATCTTTTGACAAATAAGTTTTTTTCCCTTTTCCTGCAGAGATTTAGATTAGAAAATTGACATCACTCTCATGTTTATGCTAAATATTTACTTAGTGCTTAAAGACGATTAGCTTAGCTTAGCTTAGCTTAGTGTAAAAAGTGAGGACATCTAACCTACTATGAAAACAAAAAAACACTGTGCTTTTTCTATAAATGATAGATGGAAATAAGTTGCAAATAAAGAGATACTGTGTTATATCAGTAGCATATATATCAGGGCAAAACTCTAGTTAGCCTTATCCGTATTCTGAAATATGAGAATGGTATTAATCCCTTCGTCTTACTTTCAGTGTTTTTTGTGAACCATTTTATCAAGAAAAATTCCATTAGATTTAAAAAAATATTAAATGAGCCCCTTTTCCTTGAATGTGTTGCTCCAGTATTTCAGTATTCAAATGACTATAATCCCTCTGTTTCCCACATTACAATCATCATCTCTCATGTTTTTATGCTTGAATTGCCACTAAATAAAGAAAATTAAAGAACGCTTGTTCCTTAATAACATTCCGCTTTAATAAAAACCATAGGCATGTCATGGTGTCACATACAGGTAAATTAACAAGTAGCTTGTGCAATAAATGCCCCACTAATCATCGTGAATGAAGCATAAGTGCAGTCAACCTGTCTAATCACCCACAGGCCTTATTGCATTTTAATGCACAGAATGTGTTATACAAATGAAGTTTGTCTGAATAATTGAATCATTTCTTATTCAAAACACTGAAGGAGATAAAAAAAAAATCTCTCTTAAGCAGTCCTCAGCAGCCCTTTTACTGTTCCTTCAAGGACATAGTCAGGTCCAAAGTGTTATATGAACAGTTTATTTTTTATTATTTTCTTGATAGGTCCCTTTGATTACCTTCTTCCTCGACCGTTAATCTGCTGCCGGCCTTCCTCTCCTCTTTCCCCATAACTGCTGTTTCACCTCCAGTTGTCAAGCTGCTGTTTCAGGTTGAGCTGTTTTAACAACCGGCCGTTGATCATATTTGGTTTAATTACCTCTGCGTGGACCGGAGGAGCATTAGAAATCATGACCTGATGCATACTCAATAAATTGACTGAAACAGCAAATGGAAAGGGCTACTCTCTGATGCGTGTTTATCTGTGCATTGAGAATTTATGCAGGTATGACCTTCAGGTGGTGTCTTTTCCACTTGAAGGTGAAAAGAAACTAGAAAATTCTCTTGATATTAGGTTATCCGTTAAGTAAGACTCGAGCGTGCCGAAGACTGCTGCGTGCGCTGTGCGTTTGTTTTTGTAGCTGCCTCATGTTAGAGATGGGTAAAGAAGCTATAAATAATTCACATATGTGCTAGAGCTATATACAATAACTTTAACATGTGTAATACCATGTATATAAACCCCCAATGGAGTCCTGGAAAGTCATTTTTCATGCAATCTCTCTGCTTTTTTTTTTAAAGCAGTGCTGGAAAACCATACGTCCTGCGGTAATGCAGAACAGGAAGCAGAGTCTTACATTAAACATGACAGAATCACATAGACCACGAGCTGAGATGATCAGATATGTCTTGGCCTCTTGCACCGGCGAATACAAATGTCTCTGAGCTGTTGTTTTCTGAGCTGCACAGTAGACTGTATTTCTTTTTTAATGTGTAGTTCAAGAGGCTTGCCTGGAAAAAAAAATAAATAAATGACATTATAGTTTACATCATATGACACAAATCCAAAGTTTATGTTTCTAATATTGTTGCAATGTTTCCGTACTCCCTTTTTGTTTGTCATGATAGAGTGCGCATTTGTTAGCCACGGCTGGCTTTTAGTGTCTACTGAGCTGAGGTGCATATGTTTTTATTCTTTTTTTATAATCAGCAGGAGATGAATTTAAACCCAGAAAGAAGTGGCTTCATGTTTTCTTTATTTACTCATCAATGACGTTTTCCAGTGGCTAAAAGATTGAAGTAGCCACATCAGGGACTGACTTTTATTACCCAGAGATCCTTAGTATTCCTGGCTGTCTACTGTGAGAAAAAAAAAAAGCTTTGTGGCCTATTGATTGTTTCAAGGCAGGAGAAGAGGGACACGGGAAACATGCACAAGCTGAAAAAACCACAACTGTGTTAGCAATCTCTGTGGAAAGCATCACCCTCATAAGCTTAGTGTTAACAAGCAAATGACTGAGATGATCATTTTCTTCTTCTTTTGTTCCTTGCTTTTTGTCATTGCTCCTCTTTGTGTCCCCTCCAGCTGTGCGCCATACACTGCAGCTGTGTGCACGCGCATGTGCGTGTGCGTGCATGCATCCAGCACTGTTGTGTGTGTGTGTTTGCATGCGTGCACTAATCCTCCGTATATACACTTCACTCGGGTGAACTGTGTGCGTATTTATTGGCTTGTGCTGCATTAGAGAGAATTAACTGACTGAATAACTTACGCTCTCGCTGTGCTAATTAAAACAGCTTGCACTCACAGCGATGGCGCAGCCATGGTATAAAACTATAATTAATTTCTGAATGGAGGCTTTTTGGACAAGACGATGTTCTGAGGACTACCAGTGTCAAAACACCCTGTGTAGTTTGGCTAAGGTACCATTCTTTAAAAATGATTAATTAATGTAGAGCGGAGCACAAATTAATTTATGGCCCAGTTGGTTCCTCTGCAGGCTCAGTGTTTTATTGTCTTTTTGCTCAAAGAGACTGTTTGCTAATGACTGATGAGCAGATTTCCTTATTTCAAAGGCAGGAAACATAAAATATCTCTTACATCCATCTCCAATGGCATTCTTTAAAGGCCTGTAAACAAATCCCCCATAGTCTCACAGTGGTGCTTAATTAATTCAGAGGCTATATCATATTCCTATATAATACGGTGAGCAGGCAAGATGTTGCCAACGAGTCGTCCTTGCCAGCAGCGTTATTATCAGTCGATAATGAATTTTGAAGTCTCATGCAATGCCGAACGATAGCCTCACTTGCAGAATACAAACTCCAAAAAAAAAAAAAATCTTTACCCCTTCACGGTTACCACACAGACACGGTTTATACGTGTGTGTGTGTGTGTGTGTGTGTTTGCGACCGTGTCTTTGTTTTCATGTGCATATACGCCCGTGTCACATGCGTCAGAGAATCTTAGGAAACGTCTGACCCAGAAAGCAGCACAAGGAATGTGAGTCATTACCCTGCCGAGCTCTCCACCCCACCATTCATTTCCATCAAGACCTGTAATAATGCTTGCACTCTCTGCCGAAATTGCTTTCTGCCTTTCGGGTCAGTACGACTGGACTGCAGGATGGGGGGGGTGTTTGTTTCTGTATAAGTGTTTTCTGCCTCTCCTTTTTTTTTTTTTTTTTTACATTTTTTTTGGGTGTGCAGTAGTTAGCAAAACCAGGGCCTGTGGTCAGCCACCATGCTGTGGTCATATTAGTGAAGTGATTTATATGTGCAGAAATCCCTGGAAGTCCTCGTAATAATAGAGGTTTAGGACAGAATGATAGAGTGGCCTCCTGCATTTCAACATTCCTCCTCTTTTACCTTCCTTTTTTTTTCTTTCCTCCTGTACCCTCCCTCTTGCCTTGCACAAAGCAGTGATTTTATTAGTGCCGCGTTGTGATAAATAATGCATTCTGTTATATTTTTTTTTTCTCACAGGCTGCTTTTCACTCTGAGCAACAGCATGACATAGCCAAATATTTATCTCTCTCTCTCTATATATATAAGTAGCCAAACACTTGTGTTAATATATTGGGAGACGAATGAATCCTTCGCTTCTTCAGATGACAGCAGGGCTACAACGCTTTAACAAGAACCCATAGAGTCTTTATGACAGCAATGACTTTTTAAAATTACCCAACATTTGGTGTTCAAAAAAAAAAAATTCGACCAGGCGGCTAATCTGTATGCACAACCTGCACGCCGCGTGATTGGTTGCGAGGTAATTGGTAGCTTTCATTTGACAGCGCGCTGATTGACCAGCCTTGACATTCTCAACAATGTCGCGCCGGCTTGTCAGACGCTCGGGGGGGGGTTCTGCTTGAGAAATCACAACCAATCATGCCGAGTTATGCAAAGAGCTCTTAAAAAATGTGAAGAGCCGAAACTGTAGGGGAGGCAGCTCGGGATCAGTAGGATCCAAATTGCTAAAAACTTTGAAATATTCTTCTTTTTGAGTCGACACTTGAGGCATGACTGCATTGATTTTTTCCAAAAGAGTTCACTGATGGGGGCAGTTCTGTGCTCACAGTCTTCTAGTGCTTTTTTGATCACAGCCGAGGGCGAGCGTTAAAACGGGTGATTAAGCAGAAGCTGATTGTCCTCTCCCTTTTTGAAATATGTAAAGAGAAGCTATATGCTGCATCAGCTCCCATAACAGCATTGTCATCAACATCCATTTTATCATTAGGACAAGACTTGCCTTACGCTGCCCTTCACTAAACCTCTTCACACTAAAATTGGCAGATGTTAGCAAAGGCCAAAGAGCTGTTTTTAAAGATTCAGTTTGAAATTGAGCAAAAAATGTACTTATACTCTTTGTTGCTCAGAGTTTAAGTGAAGAACAATATCACCAAATATCATCGCTAAATGGAAACTGTTCATGCTGGAAGAAGTCTTCAAGAAAAAGTTGCATTTTGCTGCAATAACCAACTTGATGTGGAGTTGGCCTCACATAAGATGCTAGCATGAAAGCACTTTTTTGTTAGCTAACAAGCAAATTTGCATGTCAAATTCATACAGTCTACTTAATCGCATCAAAAAGAGAAACAATCTTAAATTTTGTCGGTCACACATCCTTGAATCGGACAAAAAACAGGAGAGGTATGCAGATAGACGGCACTCCATCTCAGTCATCACATGCCCACATAGTTCAGAGAGGAGATCAAATCAAGCAAAATAAGTGAAAGCACCTGCATTATGACGGCAGAGGAGGGAAAAAAAAAAAGAAAAATTCCTGTGGCTTTCAACCTTGCTATTCTTCACCTGCCCACCAACTATTCTCACAGCGTTTCAACTCATCTCCTGATCTGTCACCTGCCTGCACACCTGCTCCACATTACTCATCAGCCACAGTACAAACACTCCCCGAGCCAAAAAAAAAAAAAAAAAAAAAAAAGCCAATTTGGGAGGGGCATGGGGTTTTTGCCTTTGGTTTTTTTTGGTAAAGGCCAGAGGGGGAATTTGGGGTGGTTTGTTTTTTTTTTTGTTTT